>JAOPTO010002394.1:115009-175702 GCA_033822845.1 Tetrapedia diversipes | reverse complement strand
TAAACCAAACTCCGCCTAAACGGAGGGTTTGAATCTAGATACTCCCTACCCTTTAACCCCCTATCCTAAACTCTCTAATCTGTAAACCCCTAAACCCTTCCCTCGGAGATCCTACTTTCCATAACTCCTAAATTGGTAGAACCTATATACTGACTATTTTCGAAACTCTCTGAAAAGCGAAAAAACCGTGGGCAAAACCTATAAACTATGCTCATTCGCGGTACTAATTTCCAAGTCCTGGCAGGCCCCTTCCTGACCTCTTCATCGAGCGAAACATCTATGGAAAACCCAAACGAATACGAAATAGAAAATGCAATACGTAAAATATATGAAATATTAAAACTAATTTATAGGTCGTAGCAGTTAAATATTTTTTACTTTGTTCGAATTCTATTTTTTTAACATAGTTCGTCAAATTATAAATTTTCTTAAACTACACGTTCACTTAGAAATGTTTGAATATTCCCTACGTTCGTTAAAAAAGAGCTTCCGAAAAACTAAACAACTCTGAGAAGACTAACAGATCTTGCGAAGTACCCAAAGGAGTACTTATACTAATTAATGATTTAAAAAATTTTTTAATTAAAACGTTGAAATTAAAAAATTGATTATTACTTGTAAATTAAGAATTTTAATGTTGGAATTCAAATTAATGTATTTTGTTCCAATAATATTATAATACTTTGGATGTTAACAGAGATAGTTTAAGCATTTGTCAAAACCATTGCATTTCCAAAATAAAGTGACAATTTTCAAAAAAGAAAATCGGGAACATACCCGAGAGCCTCTAATGATGCAAGACATTAATTTAATAAGTTTGAAATATTAGATAAAGTAAAATATTCATATCAGAAAACTTGAGAGGCTGTATTAATTTGCAACACCAATTTAATAAGCTTTAAGTTTTAGTTAAAAGTTGAATATTCGTAATTATGATTTAAATATTCGATGAAGCACTTTATATGCTCTCGAAAATGCAAGTAGAAACGATAAAAAAAGACTTACCGCTTACATTAAACAATAAATGACCCAAATATCAAGTAGTACACAGGAATATTTTAATTAATTGAAAATTGAATATTCAAAACTTGTTGCACAGAATAATATTATATTTCATTTGGGAACGAAATCTGTGTTAGTACTTCTCGATTTTGGACAATAGTGTAAAATAGATAAAGAACACATAGCGAGCATAGTGACAAAGTAAAATAAAAAATGGTTGTCCATCGTAGAACAAAACGTTTACTCTAATATGGACAACCATTACGTTGCAGCCCTCTTCGTAACATGTTGGGCCTCTTCGAAGATACAGCTGTAGATTTCCTTCTTCTTCGGCAAGCAGATGAGAATGAATTCGACAAAACATTTGCAGCAACTCGATATTAAACCATAGATGTTTATGCAATTAATTCAAATAAATGTAGAAGCACGAAATACACTCAATGTGCAAGATATAAATTTTTATTTAAGCTCGATTCCTTTAATTGTACTAATAAAAATATTAATTTGCATAAACATCCACAATTTCTTTATGAATGTTCGACTATTCCCTACGTGCGTTAAAAAAAAGCTTCCGGACTAAACAACTTCGAAAGAACAACAGATCAAATAAAGAATCCAAAGAAGCACTAATTAATGAATTTTAAATTTATAGATATTATTCCTAAATTCAAGACTATAATATCTGAATGAAAATTTTCGAACTAAATTAAATCTCCTGAATTGCTTACTTGTAAATTTGTATAAAAGATATGTATTTAAATTGAAGATTCAAACATTTACTTAATTTTGAGCTGACAAAAAACAATATTTTGAATTTAAAGTGGAGTTTGTATCATGAATAATTTGCTACCCTATTACATGTAGCAGCCGCTCAAGCATCCGAAGTTTGACACCGAGAAATAACGAATATGCACGAAGAAAATATTGCAATTCGACGCCGAACGACGAAATTGAAATACCGAGTTTAAAAAATTGATATGTATAAGAATGGATGCTAAAACGGCCAGTACTACACATAATAATTGAACACAAAAATATGACTAACCTTGCGTCTTCATGTGTGCTATGAATCCCAGCTAAAAATGTAATTAGTAACATAGCTAACGATCTAAGACTTTTCAGAGGAAAGAATAATTAAACACAAGGAAGGGTATTATTTGTTTTATTCACTTTATTTATTTCACTCATTTTATTTATTTTATTATTAGGATGGAGAAATGGAAAGGGAAAGGGCAAATATTCAGAGCTAGGTAAAATTTGGAAAAGAGAATATTTTGAAATCGGACTTTAATATTTTCAATATTAGTAGGACACTATTCTTACATGCCACTTCAAAATTTCATCGAATCGGATTAACTATTATATTATAATGTACTTACATATTAATATAATTAAGATATTAATAAATAAATATTAACTAATTCATATATGACGCTTATACTTTATTATAACATTTTAATATAGAGTAGACTGCATTCTATTCACTAGATGAAATATTTTTGCACGCTCTAAATCAACATGTTAAAAAAACTCTGATGTGGTAGCGTTATCGAAGCGACGAGTCTAATGATTGAAAACAATGAACATGCGTTCAACAGCTGTTACTTCGATGCCACCTACCAGCTCGTCCCGAAATGTTTTCTTGTTTACATTACGTAAGTAAACCCTAACGCCCTTCGAAAGTTTTTGCGCGAAAAAGATCGAAGCTTTATTATGCGATAATATGAAATTCTAATGCAAATAATAATACCGAATACAATGAAATTGTGTAAAATTATTGAACCATATGAAACAGAAATGGATGTAATAAATTTATGCAAACGCGAGACACAAGAAAGCCCTGACAAATAATATATCAATGCACACGAGTAATAAAATACTCGTGGTCACTGTGCTCGCAATGATAACCAAAAACACAACTAATTCCCGTGTCGTTTCGGACCATTCTTCCTACAACATGATTGGGAACCGAAAGAACAATGAAATATGTGACTCACCGTATAGCGATTAGCATCACGCGTCTTCTATGGTCTCCATAGCCTGCACCGGGTAGATCATCAGTAGCATCAGTAGTATCCAGGATGCAGTTCTATATCCAGGAACCACCATTCGTAAATAAAAAAAAAAAATAATAAAAGTCTAACACTCCTGATCGCGAAATACTGTAGGCGAATTGAATTTGTATCGAATCGGTGATATAAAAACAAATAAAAATAAAAATCTAACACTCCCGACCGTTAATAGTGACGAACGGGTTAAATTACGCGAAATCACGAAGCTATAACCCGTAAAAACGCGTTTATCGTTGGCGGTTATGCGAAACGCGTTTTGTTTAACCTATGAAACGTCCGTCGCGATGACGTCTCACGCTGGAAAGAGTCACCTCGACCGGCGTCATGGACCAGCAGCCGGCCGCGGCTGCGCAGAACGACTCAACGCGAATTAGAAATAAGTAAAGGTACGGTATCGTCCCTAATGTAAAATAACGATTAATAAAAATTAATTGAACGGTAACGCGTATGGGATATTATATTCATTTCCTATAAATTATTTATATTTTTCCTATCTGGAAGAGTGTGTTCATAAATAATCCTGCGAAATTTAGTTTTGTAGTTCTATTTGCTTTTTACTTGGTAACGAATTTTACAGGTTCAGTAACTTTTTACATTTAAAATAACAAATGAAAGTAATCGTGAATTTCCAATGCAGAAGGATTGTGTAGAATCGAAATTGTTCATTACTTTGCGCAGAATTATAAATTATGAATAGAACTGGTAAAAGTTGAGACACATTTTCCTTTACTGATTAGAATTGTTTTATTAATAGAAATTTATTTTTCCAATCTTAAGCTTCTCACGATTTTAATAAAATCATAATCGTAATAGAAGCACAGGTGTATAACGTTTTAGATTAAACAACAAATAACCAACCATCATTATTCAAATATTAAAGATATTGCATGAACTGTAGTATTTAGGTTCGACAGTTTAAAAACTATCAAAACTTCAAATAATTTAATTGCAATATATTGAATACAAGGAAATTTAGAAGTGCCTCTGTTAGTGTTAAAAATCTTTTACATTTACAAAATTAAAAATAATTAAATCATACCGGACAATGGGAACTGTAAAAATTTATTGTACAAACAATTATAAAATTCAGTAAATTATTTGTTTTTAAAAGACATCATCGATTTACCATCCGAAAAATTGATTAATCGTTAAAAGAACACATTTTACATAATATTATTCAGATTTGTTATAAAAATTTTAATAAAATATTAAAGCTTCTACCTAAACCAACACAAATATTGCCTAAACGTATAAAATTATTAAAAATTGTACACAATTTAATTTTAATTCATTAAATACCATGGAACTAACAGTAATTCTATTTTGCGTCAAAGGTTAACTATATTTACTAATTACAAAATAATTAAACAATGAAGGCTAATTGTTAATGCAATAAATTATTTCATAAAGAATTAAAATTCAAGAAATTATGATGAACAAAGAGAAATACGAAAATTATATATAAAAAGACTGGGCAGCTTTCTGCACTTTTTTTTTCATTGACTCAACTACAGTCAATATCGAAAAATCGAAGAGTACAAATAAATGATAAAAGCCATTAATTTAAGGATGCAAGAGGGATGCACGTTTATTTGGTAAAGTAATGTACAAATAAATAAGTGTGTGATAGGTTGAATACAATGCACTTCATCGATTTTACTCATTGTCTCCGCATGGGAACTCATACGTACATATACGTCGCTGCATGTAAAATGTACCCTGGTAAGAATCCAACCACATTGGATTTCAGCGCTTCAAGAGGGAGAGAGAAAATCATTCATTTGTTTTCTCTCTCGATTTCCCGAAGTCGTCCGAAATGCTGAATTTACGTACTGCGTCTCCTGCTGTAGCGTGCGTAGTGGAAGGGGTTGTTCTCGAGAACTCCCGTCCTCAGTCTGGCATCACAGAATAAACATCGACAGAGGCGTTCAACGAGGGACCCACTTTCGTTAAGTAGTTTGTCTTCTTTTCCTAACATTTTAGTATTTTACGTTTTTTCCACATTTTTCTATAGATACTAATCACCAAACTATGAAGTATTTTTTAAACAATTTTAACTATTAAGTAATCTATTGAATATTATAGTTTTTAAAAGTTTTAGGTTCAGTATTAAAATGATGTATGAATAAAATGAGAAGTAATAAAATTTAATAACACTTGTAATATATTGGACGTAAAAAGTTGAGGAATGTTTTTGCTTTGTTTATCAGAAAAAAGTTTAAATTTGTCTCATCAATGTAATATGTAAATGTTTTTTGTATTTTAAGTTCTATTATAGAATTTTAGGATGTAACGGTTGGGAATCTTCATAAATAAAAAATTATTAAACTTTCTAAATGAATAATTTAAAAACTTAGGAAGAAGTCATAAATAATAAAAGAGAATATATTAACACACTAAATGTTATTAAATATTTTTGAATAAAATAAGGTTTCTACACTCATAAAAAACTTCGCGATCTTACAATTTATAGAATAGTATCATCACTTTATAAAAAGCTATCTAAAATAGTTGAATCTATTAAGTTTGTTGAATTTAAGAGCATCTATTATTTATACACACCATAAAAAATATCAAATTAATATACATTAATACTTTGTAAAAGTACAGCTAAACAAATTTGGAAAAACACAACTCAAATATTATAAATCGTAATTACAATTTGTATTTAACATTTTAATTGCTACACATTTAGTTTATCTATCAACCAACATCGTGTTTTTTGTTTAGCGAGGAATTCTACAAATTATACATAAGTAATCGTGTATTGGGGTATATAACCTAAATAGTACATTTTAATTAAAGGAATCTGATGTGTAGTATAAATTTTTAAGTCCATTAGTACTTAAATTGATATTTCATTTATTTAACTAAGCCCATTTTTTTAGCTTCCACTTCGTAAATTAATAACCTCCACATTTTAACTACAAAAACTTCTGCTTCTTCATCCAATACCTATAACATATGCTGTTAAAACATCAATGACTTAATTTATATCTAATAAAATAAAAATTATTTACCATCTGTACATCATCAAGTATGCCCTGAGGAGAGCTTCCAGCCATTACTTTACTACAAATAAAATCTACTAATGTAGGTTCAGGTTCTCCAATATATTCAATAATTTTCTTGTTAATCCACGGCCTTATCCTTTTTTCCATTAACGTCTATAATAAAAAAATAATAAAGTTAATAGAATTTAATACATACGTAAAATAGTATTAAAAATATATTTTACATTATCTATCACTGCCCAATCAAGCTGGTATCCAAACAAAGCATTTTTATCTGTAGGTATTTTGTCAATGAGGGATTTTATGTGTTTCCGTTTTTCTTCTTGACTCTTTGTACTTTCTTCTTTGCCAGGTTTAACAGCTTCTTCGCTAGATTTTTTCTTCTTTTCTTCACCATAATCTATAAATAATTTACATAAAAAATTATGCTTTAAATATAAAAATATACCGGTACTTCAAATGTTTGTAATTACCTAAAGGAACTAGTTTACGCTTCTTTGCACTATTGGCACCATCGTCATCATCGTCATTATTAAATACGTCTTTAACGTCAATTCGACCCTTTTTCTTACTCTGATTTGTTTGTTGCGAATTGGTATTAACAGCTGTGCTTGGACTAGCAGGGGTTTTATTACCAATACTATGATCACTACCACGATTACCTCCACTTCCCATTGCAAAGGGTACAAAGTTACCTATAATAATATAAACATGACAAAAATGAAGAATTCATTCTTGTATCAATAAAACACTATATCATTTACTTACTACTGCTCGTTTTTTCCGGTTCACTAACGAGAGACATACGTGAGTCTTCATCTAATGTGGGTGGAATGGATTGTACTGATGTTGGTATGGTTTGATGAGAAGGTGACGATCTTGTACCCTTTACACTTTCTCCGTCCGTTTCTATAACTTCTTCATTTTCTTCACCATCACGATGATGATTTTGATGATGACGATGATGCCTTCGATGATGATGATGATGCCTTGGTGGTGTTCTAGATGGCACTTCCGATTGTGAAGCATCATCAAATTGCACACATTCGTCACTGTCACTCTCGATCGGTTCAGTTTCTATTGGTGGCATAACTTCTTTTTCTTTTTTCACCACTTTCTCATCTTCTTCATCAATAATTGTAATAACCGGTTTAGGCTTATACTGTTCTTCTCTTTCAGCTTTTAACTACAATGTAATATAAAATAACTTATTATACGAGATATTTTGAAATTGAGATAATTAAATTTCCAAATTAAAAATTTCCTCTTATTGAAATACATAATTCTAACTAAATATCTTAATACAAAAATTCATACTGTAGTTACAGATAAACTATAATATGAATCATGCAAATAAAATAGATCACACTAATACTTTTATTGTAATTATGAAAAAAATATTAATGGAAAAAGTGACTAGTTAAAAAAGGATTACATTTTTAGAACTATGTTTTTTCCTAACTGCAACAAAAAGTTTCTGCTATGAAAACAATAAACAAACTATATATGAAATTTTTACATTATCATGAACATTTAAACATTTTCTCTAATGAAAACAAAGAATGTAATCCTATTTCAAAAAACGGAGTATATTATTAATTATTATTATTAAACGGACTATATTTGAACTTGCAAAAAAATGTTGCCATTTTTAAAACACTCATTTCTTCCCTTTCTTTCCTAAACTATAACTGATTTTTTCTAATCATAGTCACAAAGCAGATATTATTCGTTTTCATTGTATGGATTATCTTGTTCTAATGTTATTTAGAAATATTTTACCCTTTCAAATTCGGCCGCTGGATCTGGATGAGAAGCATCAGCATAGAGTTTATCACGGAGACGTTGTAGTTCTTGACGCTCAGCACATCGATCCCGCGAATCGGCTTCTGCTTCAAGCGCTCTCTCTTCCAAACGACGTGAAAGTTCTTTGCCTTTGTAATATTTAGCATCATCTCTTTCATCGTCATAATCCTCAAGAAATTCTTTCAAACGTTTTGCTTCTCTTTCTCTTGCTTCTCGTTTTGCTCTACGTTTTTCTGCTTCTTTTTCGTATTCCTTCTGTTTACGTCTTTCACGTGTCTCCCATGCTCTTAAACGCTCTTGATAAGCTGCCTCTTTTTCTCTTGCTCGTCTTTCGTTCTTTTTCCTTTCCTTCGCCTCTTCCTCTTCTTCTCTTTCTCGCATAATTTCCCTTTCAGTTTTTCTTGCTTCTTCTCTTTCACGTTCTCTTTCACGTTCCCTGTCTCTTTCCCTTTCTCTGTCTCGCTCACGTTCACGTTCACGTTCTCTTTCACGATCACGATCTCTTTCACGTTCTCTTTCTCGATCTCTTTCTCGATCTCTGTCTCTTTCACGATCTCTGTCATTTCTCTGACGATCCCTGTCTCGTTCTTTAGACCTTGAATAAAAAAAGAAAATATAATAATTATTATATTACTTTATACTATATACTTAATATAAGAGAGGTTTCTTAAGTGTTAATGGATTTTAATAAAATTTAACTAATAATAAAACTTATGGAGGATATTTTTGAAAAAATATTTTATAAGAATTTTTTATTTACTTGCAATCAGTGTCGAGAGGGTGAAAATAAACTAAAATAATGTAAACTAATATAAAAAAATCTTAAACATTTTTAATTAACACCTCTTTTGTTAATAAAATATTGGGATTGTTGTAATAAGACCATTATGTGTATAGGATAAAATTTTTAGACGTACATTATTGACATGTTTTTAATCATTAAATTCTATTCTAAATTATTATTTAAATGGTAAACGATATCAATATATAAGCGGAAAGGATGAAGATCCGAAGAAACGAAGGGACTTATAGTAGGGGACTTAAAATTCTCCAT
Organism: Tetrapedia diversipes; assembly: GCA_033822845.1. NCBI lineage: Eukaryota > Metazoa > Arthropoda > Insecta > Hymenoptera > Apidae > Tetrapedia > Tetrapedia diversipes. Next base: position 166,754 of record JAOPTO010002394.1, on the reverse strand, counting down.
ACATAAAATATCGAGAGCTCTCTTCCTTTTTCGTTGTTCAACAATTATCTCGATACCTGAGTTCTTTTGAAAATGCCTTGTTAACACTGTCTCCATACAGATGCATAGGAAGTGTACAACAAAAGGGAAAGAGTTTTATGTAAAAACGAAACCTAAATTAAAAATATAAAATGATTTACTTAACATGATGATCCAAAATTATTCGTAAACTGTTGTTCGCTATGCAGAATGGTCGAAAAATCATGATACAAATTGTGTCAGGAAAATTCTATGGCTTGAAATAAAACAAAAATTAGGTATAACGACACTGCGTTAATGGCTTTATTTTCCAGAAAACTGAATTGGAATATTAGTAGAATCCAAGTATAGCTAATTAATAGCTGATGTTACGGATTTCGTTACACACCGTAGTTGCAATCGTTTTTAAACGTGATAGAATGTCAGGGCTTATTTACTAACGGAATACAATTATTCAGTAGATTTTCAAAGGATATATTAAACATAAGGTAATAGAATATTCACTGTATCAAACTTTCTCTTCATGTATTACACCATGTTTGTGCACTGAAAACTGTCAGCTCGAGTATATTATTAATCGTATTCAGATAGAAAATGAGCTCTGACAATGTCATGTGCAAAAAGGGTTCTAACATCGATATATAGTGGAATCCGTAACACTGGTGATTAATTAAATACACGTGCACTTGACTAATATTCAAATTCAGTTTCCTTTATTTTGAATATATGATGAATAAAACTTCTGTGATCCAATTTGTATCACGATTTTTTGACCACCCTGGATAAACAAATATATTTTTCATTCTCAACTCGGAGGTCTGTTTTCATCCTATAGAGAGAACTATTGCTGGTATAATATTTTTTTAAAAACTGTATCCTTCTTAAGAATCCTTCCTTGTTAGTCAATGTCAACTGAGAATATAGTATACATTAAAGTATTCATTCAATTGAATTTTATACTTATTTATATTATTATATAAATTGATTAACATTAATGAAACGTTGTTAAATTTAATACCTCGATTTAGATCGCCTTTTATCTCTTCTACTACTTCCGGTACTACTACTGCGCCCCTTATGAGAGGTAGGACTACTGGGATCGCCGTCTTGTTCTTCTTTAGTATTACTACCATCTCGCCTGTCTCGTCGCTCTTTTTCACGTTTTTCCCGTTCTTCTTTTTCAACAGCTTCTTTCTTCCGTTTTACTTGAGCCTTTTCCTCCTCCTGCTTCTATAAAACACAAAAGTAAAAAAATGGGTGAGACCAAATAATCGAAGCAAACTTATCAGGCTGTGATAATAAAACGCAAAAACTAGCAATCGTACTTTCTTGAATTATAAAAATTAAAGACTAAAAAAAAGTTACTATCAGTGTAAATATATACCAGTGCATTATTATTTTGTTTAAATCAAGATATAGATGCTCTGATAAATATATAAATGTTTCATATTAAATATTGATATAAATAGTGCATGTTTTTCAAAAAATATTAAAATATGGAATATATTAATATTGTTTTATGCTCAATTATTTTAAAAAATATTTTACAAAAATGTTTTAATTCCTTACAAAAAAATGTAAAAGCTTATTTTATACAACTTATTATTATTTACAAACTTTATGTAATTAATTTTAATATTTAACATCTGAAGATTTTGAACGATTACTAGTTGTACAAGAATTAATCACATGTCAAGTATCATAATTCTGTTCATCTCAATGTAGTATACTCACTCCACTGGAGCATGCTCGGTCAGCAGCATCTTACACGAAATCTTGTTTACATATCAATTACCTAAGTGCAGGTATAAATTTTGGAAACAAGCATAAGAAATTTCTTAAGCTCTACTTAAATTAAGAATACCTTAATGCTAACAGACGCATCGTAGAGGCCACTCAATGTACTTACAACATTGTAAATGTGCCTGTAAATCAATAGTGTCTAAAACTATGTAAGTCTAAGAGTCGAAAGGGGTGAATATTTAGATTTCTTGTCAATACTCAATAATTATTAGAAAGTATTATACCAATCAGAAGCGGAGTCATCACGAAGAAGGGATTCCACCAAAACATCTTTCACTTTTGCCAAGAAACTGTCACACGTCTGTCAACTTTGTTTTCTTCTGGCTATGCAGCTGATGCAGCAAACTGTTGGATATCAAATGCACAATAGTTTGCCCACCCGTATCGTCCCGTATTATCAACGTAACGTCTTAGAAATAAATTAGTATGGTTCATCCTTATCTGATATAATAATAAACAATGATAGGTTACTGCTTGGAGAGTCTTAAATTATAGACTCTGATGATTATTATTTTCATAAACAAAAGTTATTAAACTTAATATTGCTTTTTTTATTTTTTCTTGCTTACAACACTGTCAATATAGTCTATATAAAGACATTAATGAACTGTCATACATAAGAAAAAACATAAAAAGTTATAAGCTGTTTTTTCTTTCTTACCAAGATTAAATGTCCATACAGTAACCCATACTTTTTTAAACTAATAAGGATAGAGTAACTGTGTGCATAAAAATAGATGCACATATGAGGAAAAAACAGACTGTTGTAACATGAAATATCGGTGGTCATAGGTATTTAGATGGGCAGTTCACTAACAAAACTACAAGAACCGAATGGTTGTGTTGGCTCATGGTTGTGGAGTTTACTCACGGTGTGAAGTTGACTTGGTCAGTCAGTGTGGTGGTACCGGAGAATGGAGGAGCGCGCACCTAGGTACTACATGTCTGATCGAGACGCTGACAGAAGCTGTTTACACAAAATAAAGACAACAACTGAACAGTCGCCATTGTGAAGACAAAATCATTTCATTGTGTGTAGGATTCAGAAAGTCTCGATCCTATTAATAATCTATCTAAGAATGTATCATAAAATATGTCAGCGTCAAATTTCTTTCATCAAAATATCTTTTCCAAACCTAGGTAGTGCGTAAAACAATTGGAATAGCATTTTACAGATCTTCTATATACCAGTACTAGACTGCTAGAGGTTTCAGTATCAATATAAAAATTTTATAAAATGTTAAAATATTGAATTATATAATTTCCTATAACATAAAAAATCAAATAAATAATGAAAATGATGATCAATTTTATAGACTACAAAAATTTTTAACTTTTATATCCATTTTATATTGTTCTATAAAATATTTAATTATCATCAATTTTGAAGAGTACAAAAGTGCTGCATTTTCTTTAAAATATGATTATCAAAGCCTTCAACATTTTTTTTTTTGACATCTTATATTCTATTTTAAGGTAATTTTCCTCCTTTTTTTAACATTATAAGAATCAATTATTCTTATCTCTTGTTTTTAATTAAACATAATGTTGTATAAAAAAGATTTTGCATTTTTATAAAAAATACTAATGCTAGCAGTTTAGCATAATAAGTATAGAAGTAGATAAAGAAATTTGATTGTACAGAATAACTTGTATTCAAAATACAATAGCATAATGCTATTAATATAACGCAGAATTATATGCGACGAATAAAGAAAATGGAGTTCCAATAGAAACAGATTTATTGGCAACATGGTGTCAGCATGTTGTAGAGTTACGGGATTCTCTCGTCTTAATATTGCACATTTCTTGTTTTTTCATGTTTGGTTGGTTGGATATACTCTGACTTACCGACGAGGCTGCAGCTGCCTGCGAAAATACGAGGGATGTGCTGTGATTGACTCCCTTCAGAGCCAATGAGTGAGTGAAAGAGTGGTCCCCACACACAGCATTCCTAGGCGTGTGCGTTTGCTGTGTGCGACGCACGCTGCCTGTTATTATAATTATAGCAACGAGTCACGGCTCCAATTATTTAGAGCTAACATAGCACACACGCACTTTATTACAAAATACTTAAAAACTAAATTTCATAAGTATGTACTTGTAATCCTCTTTTGCCTGCCCAAAAGTATTATTTAATTTTTTATATAGATATGCTGCGAGTTCGATCAATAATTATATATCATGAATCATAAATATAATCAAATATACGAAACGTTTATCAACTCATATTTACAATACATTTCACTATGTTATTTAAACAGCTGAACGTTTCTGTCATGTACAAATCTTACAAATTCAATTTAAATATTTATTGAAAAATATGTTAAATATTCATGAATTTACTAATCGTTGATATAATTTAAAAGGTATCGTAAATTTATTAAAATTAGTATAAATTTTGTCTAAGTTTAATTTAAAAACATTAAATAAAACTGTTTGTATAAAATATGCAGTTCTAAAATAGTAATATTCTAGCATACTGCTATTTCTTTTCATTTTGTAACTTAATTCATTTTGCTTTTTCTTTTAAAATACAAAAAAAGAGATTCAATATACTGTTTTCTAAATAAGACTATAAAATATTATAAATATATTTTTAATTATGTTTGTACAAAACAGAAACAAACAAATATTATATATACTGATATTTAAATATTAAACAAATATAGAAACAAAAAGAAAGATTATAATGAAACACTAAACCGGAATTTTACTTTGATAAAATAGCTTCTTTTAAAGATTAGAAAAAAAATGAAACACGTTGCATATCATATACATAGATGAACATGTAATTAACATGAACTCAAAAAAATTCTTTTTAGAAATCATTACATCCTACAGAATAATATCCATAATACTAAAAAATTATATGACCAACAATAACAATTTTATAATAATTATTAATATCGATAAATCGACATTTTTGCAAATTTTTTTACCCCATCCTATTAGACCACAATTCGTAATACCTTCTAATATTTTGGTATATCACATCTGATAATATGACCAAAAAGAAGGGCAGAAAAATAGGAGTGATATAAGAAAAATTTAAAAGTAATGATAAAATAATTACCTTCATAACCTCCCTGAATTTTCCAATTTCTCGGGTAATCAAGTCTCGTTTACTTTCTTCTATTTCTGCATCATCCAAATTTAAAGATTTTGCAACCATTTTAGTTTGATGTTCCTCTGTAATATAACACAAAATAAAACATGTTAATTTTCCAGTTTAATTTAATAAACTAATAAGAATAGAGTTAGCCTACTACCAGGAGCAGCTTGAGCCATTTCCAAATCAGCAGCATGTTCAGCTATGATTTGATTAATACGTGCTAGAGCATCTGCATCTACTACTCTCATACCCTCATCCATGTAATCTTCACCTTCTTCTCCTTCTGCTCCTTCAATGGATGTTTCATCTTGTAAAGGTGACTGGCCTCCTCTCAACTTTTTTCTTCTTTCCGCTAGAATGCATCAAAAGGTAACAAATTAAAATGTACTTTCAATGTACAACTACATAAATATTCTGTATCTTAAATTTACCTTTAAACTGATCCAAAACAACTTTAGCTTTTGCATCAACTTTTACAACAAGTTTTTTTGTACCTATTTCCATATCATGAAGTAATCTGACTGCTCTAAGACCTGCATCAGGACCTGCATATTCACAAAATCCAAATGCTTGAACTCTCTTCCAGGAGAGTACATGGCCACATGCACCCAATATATGTCGAATCATCACATCAGGTGCTCTTTCCATAATGTTACCAATAAATACAGTAACTGGTGGACCAGATTCTCTTTCACGCCGACGATTATTGTCATGACGATTTTGGTTACGTGCATACCGAACAGCTGGAGCTGAGGTCTGCATCGCAGATACGGGTGTTGGAATCATCTATGTTTTATAAATGGTAGTATTCTTAATAATGCACATCTCTACTCATGCAGTCCAGAATCTCCCCTCCCCCTAATAGCATGTTAATTTCTTCCTTTTTTAATTATTTCTTATTATGAATAAGTCATGCAAATGAATAAAAAAAAAACTTAAGATAAAAATTTGAATCCGAAAGCAGAATTTTTAGAAAATTATCAGTTTACTCATACAATGGTTCTACAGTATAAATAATTAAGTAATATACATTCCACTTCATATTGTAATCTAAACACAGTATGTTGATACATTACATGAAACAAGTGCATTAGCATATAGAAAAATTTGTAATTATAATATAATTAGTAGCATTTAAAAATGAAGCAATAAAAGAATTTCATATTATCTACTACTTGATATGTTAAGCTGTTTACAAAACATCAATCAAATCAAATATTACGTGCTTTTTTTCTATTATTTTTTTCAGATAATTAAGGACATTATATTTATTATTGAAAATTTCTAGCACTTTAGTACATTCATATTTCTTTTTTTTTTCTTTCTTTTAATTCAAGAAAGAGTATATCATAAAAAATCTTAATTACTACATATAGATCAATATGTAAACCTTTGGTTGATCATATTATTATCGCTTTTTCGTGTACTGTCTAATAGATGTATATATATAATGTAAAATTTTATTTTATATAACATAAATATTAAAAATATATATAAATTTTAATTTCTGCAACTGTTTTATTTTAAACTTTTCAAATATTTACCAAGTGCAAAAAATTCTTAATAAAGAATCCATAAATTCACCAATATCACACAAAAACAAACATGCTAAAATATTACAACTTTTGATTGTTATGTTTACTTACATGTGCCATAGGCATTACACCACCAATAATTGGTGGAGGCGCACCAACCATGTAAGGCATTGGTGGCATGCCTGGTATTCCCATTGGAGGTTGACCAGGATAAGACATTTCTTACTTTGAGTATTATGGCAGTGTCTTTACTAAAAAATATGATATATTTATTTAATATAAGTAATTTGTATTAAAACATATTGTTGTTCTAAACATATATATATTATTTTAGAAGTACACATATTCTTCTCAAATAAGGAATAAAATAATAACTGAATGATAATAATTCTTTTACAATCATTATCATTGTATATTTACAATTGTAAAATAAAAATTAAGTAATAAAAGGAAAATTTTATTACATTTATTAGAAACTTAATAACAGTAAACAATAGTACAAAGATAAATAAACAAAAATGCAAATATTTTTGCTTTACTACTTTTAAAAAATATAAATGCATATTTCCTTTAACTTAAAAGGTGAAAATATTACACACAATATCAAAAAATTGTTATTAAATAACCTATGATCAGCAACAATTTTCTGATGTACACTCTGTCTTTACATAGTTAAATATAAACATTAATTTAATATTACATGTTTAATATTATAAAACAAAAAGCTGAACCTTGTACTGGCATTTAAAGATTATTCAAAGTATAAATTTTACTATATAAAAACACATTTTTCTTAACAATAGTTATAGATGCCAGACAAGACGTTAATGGATGCTTAGTATTCTAACCATTAAATGATTTCAACAAACGATCACGCTTATACTTACATAATATATTTGAAAATAGAAATAAAACATGGACCATCATTTGAAAAATATTTACGTCATATTATCAAGATGATAGACCTAAATAAATATTACACTAAACACACGAAATGAAACTTCCACTTTCACAACCTTTCAACTGGTAATCACTTCTTTTCGTCCATTACAGCTTCACGCGCTGATCGCTTCTAGAAGGCTACGGCTGACGGTACACTTCCCATACGTTCGAAAATTCATCACAAAAGAATCATATATGTAGTAAGTTGCATTTACTACATACCTAGTTTAAAATTACATATGTGTATGCCTTAAACATAAGTGCATCTTGTATATTCGCTTTAATACTTCATGAACTTCATTTGAATGTAAGCGCGAATTTTAATTTAGTATTTTATTATTTTACATAATAAAAGTTAATAATTTTGTATTATTTTCACATTACGTATATATTATTTTATCATTATTAATCCATATAATTATTCTCTTTTATCAGTGCATAAATATTAATTTACAAAAATTAATTGATGTCGTTTATATTAATTATTTCGCTAAACATATCTGTCGATGCCAGATTTTTAAAATGCATCTAAAAGCCTATCCATCATGTTATCAAATTGGTACCACATTGATGTGACAAATTTAGATGTATAGTTGCAGCAATAGCATAAAAAGACTTGTATCATTGTTAGGATTAGAAACATATCAAATTTTGCAGCATAAGTGATTATCGTTTCTCAAAACTTGGTAAAAACAACAGCTTTGGTCTTTCTTGGCGTCAGTTTGTGTCAAAGTTTGGTAACATGTACCATCAGAATAAATACGAAATGGTGTTATAAATGGATACGATTTTTATGCTAAATCTGTTGAAATGTACTGTCAAGTTGGTGCTATAACGACTGGTTATTGGAACAACAGCAAATGCATGAAAGGGTTTTATGTGAAATGATCGAACACAAAAAGAGTAGTTGGCGGAAGTTCTATATTAAATTATTTTATGTGAAAGTACTACATACAAAATTGTTCAATGTATAATATGGTGTTGTGTGAAAATGATTTTATTGAAACCTTTTAGTGATTATTAGTATATAAATTAGGAACAAAAATTTAAATCATTAATTTGTAAATACAAAGTGTGAAATGCATCTGTGAATTGCTTAAGTGTATGACGTGGATAGTACAGCAAAGAGAATGTAGAAACGAAAAAGTGAAAAAATTGAAAAATATCTTGTTTCATATAAAACGTTTTTCATAACTGAATTAAAAGTAGGATTAAACTGGCAAAAAATGTATGACAATCTCATTAGGAAAAAATGAAATGGTTTTAAGTGTTGCATCATATGGTACATATGTATATATTATGTTAATGGATACAATTGTAGCTTTCACTTTTAAAAACTTTAAGGTTAAGTAAATCAAAAGAAAATCATCGCTTGATAGAATGAATACTCACATATGATTGATTATGAAGATTTAGGAGAAAAATCTAAAATTTTTTAGGCAATATATTTTGTAACTCAGAATTAATGTCAAAGTTGTAACTATAACCAATTTTAATAAAAAAAAAGGTCATACATTATAATATTCCTTTTTTTAAATAACTTGCATTTTTCAATGAGCAAAATGATTCACCATCCAGTGAATACCAATTTACATCAACTATTTTTAAAAACACTGCAGAATATGCGTCAAAATTTATAAAAGTGATTTTGTCGGTTCGTGTGGATTTAAGAACGTATTTAAACTTTTATTTCAATAAACTCTTATCATATATATAGGTAAATAGTATTATTAATTAAAAAAATGTAGCCCCTTCTCCCTTCCTCTTTTTCCGCACATATAAAATCTATATTTCCCTATAACAGAACAGTAAAATTCACTTGATCATAAACTTGGAATTTTTGTATTGCTGTCACTTATTTTAATGTTTTGAACCTTGTTTACTTTTCAGTTTTTAATAACTGACTATTATTACTAATTTCTGCAGACTTTAGTACTATAATACTTATAATTAAAAATTATGACGTACGGAGTTTCCTATATCAGTATAACGATGTTCAGGATCGAGTAAGAATTACTGTAAACCTGGATGAAAAATATTGTCATTACATTTTTAGAAGAAATATTTATTATGGCATTTCAAGCAAACAAAATATAGAAAGTAGGAATGTGGTGGATACATGAAGTAAAAATGTGATGGAGGTACGAATGTTACATTGATTCAGGGTAACAAACGTTACATTGTTCCGAAGAATACTGTAATTTTAACGCGTCAGAAAGGGTATCACATCCAGTGAGCAGATTATTACTGATATGGAAATTGTGAATGATTACATAGCTGACTACGAGGAACCTGTCGGCAGGATCCATACCTATTTGTCTGAGAATGCGAGGCAGCGTCATAAATTATGGTACGCAATGAGCTCGTCCTTCTTTGTTATAAAGTGCGTCGCAAGTGTCCTGTTTTCCATGTAAACTTAAATTTAGCGATGCAATCTTTTAATGTCACTTTAAGAATCACTCTTTGTGAACTCTGAGTAAGATAAAAAATAATAGAATCAGAAAATTATGCTTCATTTAGCAAAGTCCGGATATGGCTTTCACTAAATCATCGATTATATGAATCTTTGTACTTGATTTATTGAAAATTGATTTATTGCGTGGTACCGAAGGTAATGCAGAAATCTTATAATCTTCGCTTATTCTATAATTTATGTTATCTTCCTTAGAAATTCACGTTCAATCATAAAATTACGATATTGCTTGTATAACTTCGGTTCTTTGATCTTTTTGATCTGTGTTCTATATTAAATAACCATTTGATTTTATAATTCACTTAACTTTTGTACTATTAGATAGTATATTTACAATAATTGATATTTATTGTGGTTTTTCGCTTTGTTGTTGTAGTAAAATATCTTTCTAAATAAAGTGTACTTCTATTCGGATCGTCGATAAAGATTAATTGAAGTTAAATCATTGGTATGAGACACCGAATAATTTTATGATACGTGTTTCTTTCAAATGAAGTTGAGATAGTAAAAACGTCATCATTATCATGAATCAGTGATTCGAATGTTCCATGAATCCTCGCAATCATTTGTTGAAATTGCCATCGAAGTCAGGCGAGATGATAGTCGGTTATTGTAGTACTCTTACAATTAGTGTCGGCGGAAGAATGTGAGATACTTCGAGTCACGGATGACTATGGTGGACCGCGCAGGTTAATTATCTTTCATACTAAGCCTTTCAATTTGAAATAATAAGGGGGAAATCGTATCTTCACTCATTTCGTTCATCGTGGTAAGATGCCTTGACTCTTTATTCTGAGTACAACGATCTCAACTTCAAGCTGAATCTCATTAAGATCTACATCTTAACTTTCATTATTTAACTATATCTTAATAACCAGATGGTTACAATTTGACACCAGTTTGGCATTAAATCTTTTGCAAGATTTTACTAAAAAATCATATTCATCTCTACCGCAATTTCATATCAATTTTGATGAATCTTCTATCAAATTTTGATACCAAATTTACACAAAAAAAAACAGACCAAGCTTTGGTGCTATTGCCAATTTTTGCTATAATTTTGTAATTAATTTCGTGTTATTTATGCTGCAAGGTTTGTTTTTAAGCGTTGGAACAAGACTTGGTATGCTTTTGCTGCCAATATGGTAATAAAATTCGACATGTAGGTATGGTATTATTTAACGATATTTTGATGAAAAATCTCGTATCAAGCATTTGAAAAATCTGTCAGCGATAGAGTAGCAGAAAAGTTGCGTTTAATTTTGTTGATTTTCAATGTACTAATATACAACTTAAAGGAACAAAGTTAATAATCATGTTTAATCGTTTTAATTGTTTGGTTTCGATGCATCATCAAATAAAAAAATTCTCAAACAACTACTTTATAATGAAAAAAATACAAAAATTATATTTCTATTTTTTATATTTAAAGAACATATTTAAATGTCAGTGCTTTTAAAAAGCTTCTTCCAAACTCAAAGCTCTTGTACTTATACCTTAAGATACTTGTAAATTTTTGCTACTTTGCAAAACTACAACGACTTTTTCTCCATGTACAAATTTGAAGCTAGATTTTAGTTTCTAGTTTCAATGATCTATTAGGGTACAATATTTAAGTGATAAAAGATTTTTGAAATTCTAAAAAATGGGAGAATCAGGTTTTTGTGTTGTAACACCAAGCAGCTTAATCTGAACTAATAACTGAACTCAAATAATCCTCTTTCTTAAATTACATATATGGACTTTGAAAATATAAAAAGAGAAAATGTGTTTAAAACTTAGTGGCATAATAAGGAAAGTAGATGCATCATTAATTAAATCTTTGGGAAATGTTTCTTGTTTTCTATTTTTTGAGTGTTGTTTAGAACAAATGAGAGAAGTAGAAGGGTAAAAAGGATGTAACGTCTATACGATATTTATGCCATTATATTGTTGAATTATAAAAATATCTTTATTATTTATTACTTTCAATAATAGATCGGTTTGTCCTAGATCTTGCCTAAATCTTTCAAAAATTGTATTACTATCATTTTTTATTTCATATATTTTTCAACAAATTCTATAGAAAGAAATATATAATACACCATTGACAAAAAATGTAAATGACGTTTACTTGACACATACCTGACTTAAAAAACGGCAGGTACGCTGTGAAGACAGTATGGAGAGATCATGCTTTCGTAAGTAGAAAGACAAGGATCACATTATGGGACAGATCCGCCCATATTCCTTTATGTTGATCTGTCGAATTCCTATACATATTTATAGGTCTTGTTAGATAGGGTTTACCGGTACGATCCTAGACGAGAGAAATTACCTATATTTCGTATCCCAGTGGCCTATTTTTGATGTGCTCCTTATAAACGAAATTACATTCTTTGTTAAAAAATTTTACATTACTTTTAGATTTTAAAGTTCATATTCGTTATATCCTGTTAAATATGAATATTAGTACAAATTGGTCGAACCTTTAAAGCTTTTTTTATTTATTCCTGATGATAGATAGTAAAAAGGTGAAAAGCAGAGTGTACAAAAAGATCTATCTCTGAATAATGTCTACGTATTTACTGTCTAGTTACAGAGAAATCAGTTTTCGCGGAAAGCAATCACGTTTATTAATCTATTTTGAATGTGTATTTTTATAAAATAATAACAGAAATGAAAAGGGGGGGGGGGGGTAAGAAAATAGCTTAAAATGAAGAGCTTACTTCTAATTATATTATCAATATTTGTATTTTTACACATTTATTAAATATAGAATAATTTAAAAATATGATCATATGTTAAAAATATGAAACTTTATAAATATACGGATATGTATTTATACTCAAATATATGTTTTCAAAAATTGTCATAGAATTTAGCTTTACTGAAATTATGAAATTAAAAAAAATTGACTTGATTTGTTAATCTGTATGTAATCAAAATTACATTCCACCAATCGATATAGTATGCGTTTTGGGTTTTGAGGTCACCTACATCACCTTTTAAAATTATTTTCTAACGGTACCCGTAATGTTTCTCCTTATTCAGATAAAAATATTTTGAAAACAACAGTTTACAAAACAATAGCAATTAGGTTTTGGAACTTAAAGGCTTGCAATTACTAAATAATGAATTAATTTAATCTAAGAAATTTGAATTAGTGTTTATTACACATTTATAAATTAAATAAATCGTTAATGTAGATGAAAGATTTTAAAAAAATATTAAATAAATTATTTAGAAATTGTCATCTAGTAGCGGGTGTACATTTTTTACATGCAATCAACCAAAATATAATTATTACATCTGAAGAAGTGTAAACATTAAATTAGAAAAATGTTTAATAATATTTAAAATATATCTGAACCTAAGAGCCAGATTAGTTTGAATCCATTATTTTCGAAATTGAAATATATGCACCATGTAGCTACTCTCTTTTCATTTAATAAAATAATATATGTAACTCAGTTTGGAAAAATAGTCGACTTGAATGAGTCTGCCTCTCAAGTATAGATATTGTCTATATATTAACAAACAATGTTGAATTATATTTTAATTGAATGTTGTTAAAGTATTTATAATACTTATAAATATGTAATATTAAAATTATTTTTTCTTATGAGTATATAATATGATTATCTAGTGTATTATAACATCATGAGCATAATGTGAATATAATTAACACCTAATACATTGTATTATTATAACTTCTTGATAAATCGTCAATTAGTAAGTGTTAATAATATACCTGTAAGTTACTTCATACATTAATTAATAGATACAAATTTAATGTCCACCATAGATAATTCTACTTATTACTTGAAAGTATTCGATCATAAAAAAAAAAGTATCCGAAACTGTCTTAGGATTTCTCGAAAATGCGTGTACAATCGTAAAACTATTCGTTCCATGTCCCCATTACATGTGTATATATAGGGGTGCTTCTTAAGAAAGCGTCGCAGTTCTTCGGCGAACGTCTTTAGGTGAGCAGTCTTAATTTAATACCACTCAACAAATTAGTCTTTTGTTTTCATTATACGAGTTCAAAAGTTAATATACTAATTTACCGTGCACCTTTTAAGGAACAAACTTCAGTTCGTGGACATTTCATATTTACTAGTAAAATTTATTTTAATTACACATGCTAAATTGAGTATTATATTAAAATGAATATGTGAATATATTTAAGTTATATATTTAAAGAAAAAGATTTAATTATGCTGGATATAAAGTTTCAGTTGAAGATAAAACTTGTGTACAAGCAGTTAAATTGACTACAAATTTTAAAAAAATGTAAGATATTTTGGAATTTATCTAGTGGATTAATATAAAATTTCTAAAACCTTTGTTCCGTTAATATTTGCACGTGTACATAGACTTTTGTGACTGATTGTGTATAAAAAATAGAACCGCACAAATAATTTGATGTTGATAAAGAAAAATATTATTTACATACTGCAAGATATAAATAGAATTTATTTATAATATACATGAATGTGAATTAACTGCTGATGCTAATTCACTAAATTTTTACATGATTAAAGTCATTACAATTGATGCTGTTATTATTATTATGTAAAAATCTTCACTGAAACATATCAGTAGTCTTGATTTGATTTGGCTTTTACATAAGTAGGTTTTTACTTCATAATTATAACATAATCGAAATATTTATCATTAAATAAAAATGAAGATATTAAAAGTGCACGTTTTGCTATATTACTTGCCTTTAATATCTATATATTCGTTCATATTATTAATAGTTATATCTATTAAAATTGTAGCTGAAAAATGATACGATTTCTTATCTTTGGAGCACTGTTTGTTTTATCAACGGCTCAATTCCAATCCTCTGGAAGGATTCTAGAGCCACCAATTCCTGCTCTTTGTGCGCAAAGTAAGTAATAATATATACATAATATATACGTATATAGTAATAGTACAAAGTATATATGTAATATATACATAAATACTATAAATTCACTTAGTAATATATACATAAATAATTCTTTAAACCAAATATTAATGAGAACTCTCTTATATTATGTTCTTTATAAATGAAAATAGAATGATAGAGATCAATTTTTTACTTTTTAAAAAAAAGTAAAAATTTAGTATTTTTAAAAGTTAATTTAATATTTCCCAAATATATACTTTTTTAAATCATTAAAAGCAACAGTTGACAATTACTTTGTGACAATACATCGGAAAAATAGTACGTACATGAAAAAACTAATTTTGTCAACCTTTGAACTTTATACATAGTAAACATTATTTCTGTGGCACTATGCAATTGTAAACGTTAAATATGTAAATTATACAGGTAATTACATAAATCATCTACATGCTTTTTAAATTTCATAATACGAAAATCGAGCATTTTATTACGATTTATAATTTTCAACATATACATTTAAAATACGTAATATAATTTGAGATTCTTAATCAATCGATAAATTTCATTTCTCTGATTACTGCGTTGTCTGCCGAATGCATTTTCATTATACCACGGTCGAACTTTCTTCTTGACATTCGAGAAAGTAGCTTGTACAATTAACATACATCGAAAGAATCCAACATTTAAGTCGTGACTGTAATATTTAAGATAACAAGTGACATTGATGCAACTTTCTCTTCAAAAGGAACAATTTTACTGTTATAGTTCAAAATTGAGCTTCCGAGTTTCCAAATATGTGAATACTTTAATGAATGTAAAATATTGCTAGAAGTGGGATCAATTTGAATTACAAGCCTATTACAGTTATAAAAGTGTAATAACAATAATACTAATAATGTTAAAATGTAATAAAAAAATTTTACCTATGAATTCTTTTTAGCATGCAAATATTTTAAGTAAATTGAAGAAGTGTCATAAATTAAATTTTAATTAAGAGTATCCTTCGTTTTATAATACATTTTTATTAAAAATTCTTATTTAGTTTACATCAAAATATGAAATAAATGTTTGACAGAAGATTTATTTATATTAACACTATTTAGTTTTCCATTTCAATCAGAGAATTTTACTCACTATTAGAAATTTGAACATTTTACGAGATTAAATATTACACGATACGTAAAATATTACAACCACTACTTCAAACAAAAAGAATGCACACATATGAAATAATGTTGATACGTATTACGAACTTTTTTCGAAAAAATGTATACACGCGACGAACGGCAAGAGAAAACTTCACACAGTTCATGAATGTCCACAGAAAAATTCACACGCATACATCACAAATGTCTATGGAAATGTAAAACTCAGGAAGAGAAAGCTATAGATATTTGAGGGTGCCGGTATTCATTGGACAGATCGTATGTTAAACTTGCCGCGATACGTTACAAATTAATATGTCACGATCAAGCATTGTGTGCGTGCATTGTTCTGCTTATAGGTGCGGGTATGAGTCTTTTCGTAGATATTTATGAGGTGAACGGATTTTCCTGAGGATACTTGTAACCTGTGTATTGATTCTTTTGTCAACATTTGTTGTACATTTCATCAACATTTAAAGTGCCTGTGGATCTTTTTTGTAAATATTTATAGTGTATATAAATAGATTATTTGTGAAACTTATGTGAGTAGAATTATCACCTTTTACTTCCTCAATCTATATAAATATTTATTTATTTATTTACTTACGGGAGAAAACTCTTTAGAGTACATAGAAGAAAATACAGTTACGGTACAAATATGATGCAATAGAAAAAAAAAGACAAGGTCAATTTTGTGGTCCACTTTTTTTTAACAAATTTCCACTCATCCAGAGGTGTAGAATCACTCTGTGGTGGTTGCGACGAATAATTTTTATACGCCCTGTATATTATCGAAATCGAGAGTTCTTCATATTTTATACTGTAATTATTTTTTATTCTTATCATTCATTGTTCGATCAAATACTTCACGGAAAGAACATTCATAATCGTATAGTTGTGAATATTACGACAACTGGAAATTGATACGGTATTTTTAAATAACGCGTTGATTATAAATGAATTAATACTAGAACTACCGACGATTAGAGTATACCTTCTTTGAAGACAAAGAAATCAAATTGAAAGCTGGACGAAAAAAATATGTAATATAAGGGAAAAAATCAATTTTAGCAGTCACAGTAAAAATCATAGTAAATTTTCAAATGTGTAGAAACGACAGTAAGTTTACCACGTTTCTATGAAAAATTACAAACTGGGTTATTTTGAGTCCCTTGGTAGTTCTAGTGTTAAATTGTAATTAAAAACCATGAATAAGTGAATTATTAATTCTCCTAGACTGTTAACGTGGAATAGTCAACAAAAAAGATGATTGGATCCTATTGTATTGAAGATATTTTAAATGGTGTTTTGCATACACTTTTAGAGAGCCTTTCGTCGGAGTTATCAGAAGAAATGCTTAACGAATACAGAACTTGAATAAAGTATCGACATGACGGTTGTGTAGTGCACTTAAGTATGTCAAATATTTAATCAAATCTTCAGCGACTGTTAGTGACAGAGAGGTTCTGTAGAACAAGAGTTCCACACGAGAATAAAGATGTATACGTATTATACAATCGAAAATTTCCAACGTTTACTTTAATATTTTAAGGGATTATTTTAAAAATCGCTTTAAGAAATGCAGCCGAAACGATAAGGTCAAAATTGTAGGACTACACTCGTGGACAAAAAGATAGCCCTATCACATTATGGGGTATCTTTAATTTTAAAGTAACGAATATGAAATTCTTCAGTTTTAATGAATACAATGGTAATATTACGGTTCTAGAATAAGGGTTTCGTTTGAAAGGTAAAAAAATGTTGTTATTTTTGTTGTCTAGCTGAGAAAATAGTTAAAATACCACGGACAAAACGATAGCACACGTATGAAAAAGAACTAAAGGGGTTTTTGATTTTTGAAAGCGAAAAGTGGTTTCTTATAAATTTTTCAGTGCTGAATTCGAATCTGCAAGAAAGAAATGTCTAATACATCAATTGTTAGAGATATTTGAAAATAGAAGTACAAAAAATTCCGATTTCTGCCAGATTTGTGAAAACATATCACGGACAATAATTTTTTTCCAACATTTAACATTTAACTTCATTGTAACATATAGTACAATTCTTTTTCTGCAAAATCGAACCTAATTTGTCGTCACATGATTTTCTGTTGCCGAGATATATATTAATTTAAAGTTAGTCCATTTTTTATGCTTATTAGTAAAATCATATACAGTGGCTCCAAAAAGTATTCGTACACTGTGTCACAAATAAATTCGTTTAACTCTGAAATTCTGAGTCTGATAGAAGTATTTGATAAAACTTTGTGGGCATGTAGATCGTAATAGTATACGCATAAATTAATCTCTTATTTCCATCTAAATGCCATCTTAAAGGGTTGAAACAAGCGTTAAAGTTTCTGAGTTTTTTCTCATTTTTTAAAGATAACTTTATAATGGTACTTGATGAAGCAAAACCTTTCAAATAGAAAATGTTTAATTTTTAATATTCTATCGCCCTGTCATAAAAAAAGACCACAGAAAAGCTTGTACTCAAAGCGTGAAAAATCGCTGAAACTTTAAGATTCGTTAGCAGCCCCCTTAAAAGATATTTTGCCGCCAAAAATATTACTCCACGCAGGACACACCATGTTCTGTACACACATAAAGTTTCATTGAAATCAGAATTTCAGAAGTAGATGAATTTCCTTATAATACAGTGTACGAATACTTTTTGGAGCCACTGTAGTTTGTATGGCAAATCGATTGAAACAGAATAACTTGTGGCTGTTACGGAAGAGTAGAAGTGAGAAGGAAAAGAAATGGGAAGCGGTGTTTCGTTCGGGGCCCGCTAGTGGACTCATCGGTAAGGTTTTACCTAGCAGACCTTTGCCTTAGATGCAAGGATAGGAAGGGACAAATCACAACTCGTATGCATCCATAGAAATCGCGGCTGGGCTCGAGCACTTGCGAGAAAGGAAGTCGGTAAATCCCTTCTAGCGGTGAGGACAGGAAAGTCGCCACAAACTTTTAAGGGGCCATTCCACTGTGACGAGTTGAAAAAATCGAATTTTATTTTTGCATTTTCTTAGACTTTAACATGTTAGAAACAGACAACCAGAAAACGTATAATGACAAATCAAATTTGGTTTTGTAGAAGAAGAATTGTATTATATGGTACGATGAATGTAAACGTTGGGAAAAAACTACTGTTCGAGATATATTCTCGCAAATCTGGCAAAAATCGGACCTTTTGCATTTCTATCTTCAAATATCACAGCTGATGCGATAGACAATTATTTTCTGATAGATTCGAATCCAGTACTCAAAAATCTATAACAAACTATTTGTGCTTTCAAAAATCAAAATCCCTTTAGCAACTTTTTATATTTATGCTATCATTTTGTCTGTGGTATTTTAACCGTTTTCTCAGCTAGACGACAAAAATAACAACATTTTTTTACCTTTCAAACGAAACCCTTATTCTAGAACCGTAATATTACCATTGCATTCATTAAAACTGAAAAATTCTACATACGTCACCTTACAATTAAAGATAGTTCATATCTTTTTGTCCCGGAGTGTACACATGTTGGAAGAACTGCAATCTTCCAGGCCTACGCCACGCTTTAACCTTTTGCGCTCGAGAGGTGACTCTTAATCATCTAATAATACTAGTTTCAAAGATTTTTAAATGAAAAGTACTTACTAAGATTCGCTTACAATTAAACGTCATTCAGTTTAGTTAAGTGACATACTAGAATTTACATGTATGACTATTTAACAAACCCTAAAATACAACGGTTGCTTTACTTCATTTCACGAATTATCAACTGTTTTGTTTCTTTGTTTCGTACGATTCAAATAACCGAGCATAACCGATTTCGTTCTGACGCGGTTAAACGATTGAAAAACTCGCGGTGTTTTTCTGTGAAAAACAACAACGAAAAAAAGAATGATTAAAATATGCATATTTTTTTTTATAAACATATAAACGAAATACTATATTTCATATATATATCAACCCTTTGCATTCCTTTATCGAGTGTGACTCGATGTCAGTTTTTATCATAGTAACTCCTATTTCGAGTCACACTGGACATTTTTAAAGTGCCGTTTTAAATACAGTAATGGACAAAAGTTTAAGATCAAAGAGTCAACGAAATTAAACAAATATAAGTTGCAATAAAGCTTGAGAGCTATGTTTAATATAATTAATAAATAAAATAAGTACCACTCAAGGAATTGTTCTTTAAAGTAAATTTTAAATAAAGCATCTAAAATACTAGGGAGTTATTGGCAACAAAATTGAAAAATAATTCGGAGTGTGAAGGTCTAATATGTGTAATTGTTCCAATAAATGTGTCAATTGCAGTTATCCAAACAAAAGTAGTTTTATCGGTTTTTGGAATATGATTTTGTTTCTTGTTATTATTAGTAATTTTTAGTTCCGTGCAACATAATTATTTCTTACAACCCGACACTTTTTTTTAAAGCATAACTACCCTGTAGTACAGGGATTGACTGTATATTGTACGACAAATATGCAACAAACAAAAGCTGAAAAATATTTCGATTGCATAAAAGCTAAACTAATGTGTTAGATAAATTATAAATCTTATGATTGGCGATAAAAACTTACTTATGACTTTATACTAATTAAGATACTGTAATGTTTCAGGGACCATTCATGAACGTTTTAATGGCAAGGGTTATTACTATTCATGGGCTGATCCAAGAACAAGTAGGCAAGAAGTTGATTGGTTAGCGGGTAGAAATTTCTGCAGACAAAGATGTATGGATCTTGTTTCTTTAGAAACTTCTGCAGAGAATGAATTTATTAAAAGCCGTATTGTTCAAAGTACGAAAATACTCCATGCATTGTATATTTTAAAAGACTACAGAAATAGAATGTCGATAAAAAGAATTATAATTTTCAGATAATGTAAAATACATTTGGACATCCGGTCGTCTTTGTGACTTCAAAGGATGTGATAGACCTGACCTTCAGCCTCTTCACATAAATGGTTGGTTCTGGACAGCAGAGTTACAAAAACTTGCGCCTACTACTGATCGCTCTCAGAATGATTGGTCTGAAAGTGGAGGGTAAATATAAACTCTTCTATTCTTTTTTTTAAGATTTTATTAAAATAATTGTGCGACATAATTTAGAATAGAGTAGGAATTTAGTATTAGAGGTATTATAGTTGTTATTAAAGTTATTTAACTTTAAATTGTCCGGCCAACGACATCACCAGTGGATTCTCAAATGCGTTAAAAAAACAAAAATATTGGAGAAAAGGTTTGCAAAAGTAAAAATTGGAAAATGTTAATCGAGAAAGGAAAGGTTGATGGTTATATTTTACGGCTACATGTACAATAAGGAGTAAAATAGAATACACATACGATATTTTAACAAAAATAATTTTTTATTCGATACTTGCATATAGAATATAAAACAAATAAAATACATAGTGCCGTCTATACCCTTCAACTAAAATTTAATATCCGTGATATCATTATTATTTTATTTAATAAACATTTTTTTCGTATAATCAATTTTGAGATTATTAGGTTTAAGAATGTTACCCATAAATAGGAATAACAGTGGTTGTTAGTTTATATTACATGAAGTTATTATTTAAATGTGTAAAGAAGAATATTAATTCTTAATAAAAACTGATTCAGCAACACAAGTAGTTGGTAGAAAGTGAGAAGTAATACTCAAGCATTGTTCCTTAGATAATATATATATAATTATATTTACCTTTACTGTGGATGATTATCAGAATTCACGAATATACAAATACAAACTTATTTCGAATAAACGCCTCGTGCCGACTGATTGATAGGTATGTTAGGCTGTTGAGCAATTAAGCTAAGTATGTAGAAAGAGGGCATGGTAAATATGAAGTAGCGAAAAGTAACTGAAGTGTTAAATTAGTGGAAAGGATAAATCCATGTATCATTCTTCTAGTCAATTATTTCCAATATTTAAAATGCCATTTATAACAAATTTCGAAAAATTTCTGTTCATTTTTTAAATACATAATGTAATATATAATTTACAATATCATTTAAAAAAGACTTATTTTATGCAAAAAAGGAATAACAGCAATAGGATTGATAATTCAAATACCATACAAAAGTTTCTAGATATCTTAAATTGTTTTTCAGATTTACCTTCATGAGATAAATAGAACTTGGAATAAATATTTTGGTCAGTTTTAGCATAAACAATGTTTTACAGATAAATATTTTTTTTTATCAGTTGAAGAATTTTTCTTTTCTTTTTATCCATATAATAAATATGTACAGTAAGAAAATTAAAAATGTTTTTATAATAAGTATACAAGACAGCGCACACGAAAAATTATATGAATTTTCTGGATGGCGTATTTTATTCAAGACATAATACTTTGAATTGATACTTAAAAAATAACAATGTTTGTTTCAGTATTGGAAAACCGCAACCTGATAATCGAGAAGCTATACAACAAGGTGGTGCTCCCGAAAATTGTTTAGCTGTACTGAATCAATTTTATAATGATGGAGTGAATTGGCATGATGTTGCTTGCCATCATAAAAAACCGTGGGTGTGCGAAGATAACGATTCTTTATTGAGATATGTTCGTTTTTCTAATCCTAATATCCGTGTTTAAAATAAATAAAACATAAAAAGAAAATAACTATCATATCTTTATTTTAAATTATATAATTATTTAATACTTCTTCTATAAGTTCATATACTTTATTAAAATTATTACAAAACTATTAGCACTACATAATTAACTACTTTATGTATATTTCTACATATAAAATTATTATAATAGTTCCTTTTAAATGTAAGTAATATAAAATAGTTATGAATATGATCAACCAGCACAGCACCGCTATCGAAGTACTTACTTATTTCAGTTACATTCGGAAATTTCGTAAAAATCTATATTGTAGGCTAAATTTCAAGAAATAAAATGTTTTTTTTTTTCAAACTTTTTTATTGAATCTATTTATTGTGTTAGTAAATAATTATTTTTATTATTTGAGACATATAAATTTCTATTTTACAGTACTTTAAATAGAAATCATTTTTAAATTTAAAAAAATATTATCATGTTCTTTAAAACTTAATGAAATTTTTATTATTTATTTAGAAAAATTCATAAAGGATAATCTTGTAGAGTAATGTAAGTAACAGACTAAAATTATATTCAAATAAATTCTTCATGAAATTTAGTATTTTATAGCTCATTGTGATAATTTTTAATTAGTAATTGTATGCAAAAATTTAAAATATTGCGAAATTAATCTTATGCAATGAATTGATAAGGTAAACTTAAGCTGTTATGTTTCTATCCTTATTCGCGACTACAGGATTTGTGCTATACTTTAAACGATGAATAATGCACCTTTTTGAATTTTATTAGTATAAAGTAAATTAGTATAAAGAATACAAATCGTTATATCTTTGCATAATTGTAATTGTGACGAAACGACTCTTATTCATAAAATCTTCATTATTGAAGTTCTCAAGTATAAATTATGTTGTTATAAATGAAGTATTCTATTATTTATAAAATTATTGAACATTTACTTAACAAATGTTAATTTTTGTATAACAATACAAATTACTTTCAATTTCATATAACTCAATTGAATACATATCTATAACTACTTATTAATTCTAGCTTATGTACGTATTCATCTTTTACCTTCCACCATTATAATGTGATAGCCAAATTTTGTTTTAACGGGTGGGTCTGTATAAATAGGGGAGCTAATGGAAGAAATGGGTAGCGCAAATGCAGCTTCTTGAAATGGGCCAACCATTGATCCTCTAGTCATCCATCCAAGGTCACCCTTAGATATTAAATACTCATTAATTTTTAACAATAATATGTGAATAAAAAATACTATATACGCATCTATAAGGAATTAGAAATTAAAATGTTTAACATAGTTAAAAAATCAATTTACCCCAGATCTTGCTTTGTCCTCACTATACGTAGCAGCAACTTCATTAAATTTTCCTCCAGTTTTTAACTTTTCTAAAGCTTCCAAAATTTTTGATTGCTTTTCACATAATATGTGTCTAACCTTCATTGTCAAGTAATTAAAAAGAAGATATTGAACAATAATTTTTACATAACATCATGTGCATTTTCTTTAACAAATGTAATTAACATACTTTTACAGCGTTTCCTCCTTTCTTTTCTTCTTTTGTACTACTGCTTTCTGAGGCTTTAGATTTGTTTACTTTTGATCCTTTCTTTGGAGGCATATTTTCTATTAATGTTAAAGTAATAATTAATTCTATATAATCTAACTTAACTGTATATTAAACATTACTTATTTAATATATTTTATTTAGTTATACAGTTTGTTTAATACAGATGTATACAAGTTTTTATAATTAATATTTTATTTGCAACTAATTTTTACTTAGTTTTAATAATTAATGCATTATTTATTCTACTATTATCTGTAATTGAAGTAAAGAATGTATGTTAAGATATTTATTTATTATTAATATGAAATTACAAATTACTAGTTCGCAAACCTTTGATAACGTCTACCTTAAATTGTAAAAGTTTTACGCTGGAAATTTACAAGTGATTATTTTGCTACAGGAGAAATGTGTAATACTGGTTTTACAATTGTTTGTTTTAAAGATTTTGATAAAATTCAGAGAAATTATCTAATAATAAAAAGTAATATTCTGTAAAATGTATATCAAGTTATAAAATATTTCAGAGTTAATGCTATAAAATAATTAGAGTTAATGCTAAAACAGTCTTTGAGGTTAAATATTTATTAATCAGTTGACCGGTCTGTAGAAAAATTAATTTTTAGGATAGTAGGTATGAGTGAACTTTTATTTTAATTATAAATTATTAAATTTTACATTATTTTACATGATATAAATTACAGTTCATTTATATGAATCTTTATTTCTAAACATACAAATAATATACATGTTTATACTCATAAAAAATAAGTTGCCATTTATACAATAGAGTTCATTAATTCTAATCAAACAGAAATGCATAATCATACACCTCTATAAATTTTTCTACGTATCAAATTTATATGATATGAAACTGTAAAATATTTGTTCTTGATTTATTCACAAGCTTCAAAAATTTGTTTTTTTGTTATTGATAACTTTTAACACATATTGCGCGGGTATTTTCCCACCAAATTCTCACAGCGTCAGCAAAGTGCATTCAGAAGAATGCATTTCTGTAACACACGTTTTGTTCTCATGTATAGCTGATCTTATCGTAAAAACAATATAAAACCCTATCGATAACAATCCACCAATAATTGATAGAAGACGACTTTTGTCGTTACCCGTGCTCGACTACCAATCCGCATAAAACGATCTTTGTCGCTTCCGTACAAGATGTGTTAATAGATTGCTTACATTTGGCAAACTTTCTGTAAAAAGATTTATCATAAACTATTGTTACCGACTGTTTTTATTGGCATATTTTTTCTTCTTAGAAGCATGCAGAGTAATACCTAATATATGGAAAGGATTATAATGGGATATTGGAAGTATAAAAATGATAAAAAAAGTTCATGTAGAAACATTGTTGAATACAACTTTGTTTCCAAGTTATAACTAATTGTGTTCAACAATCCTTTCTGTGTATAAGCATATTTGAATATTCATTTGCTGTTTATTGTAAGACTTAAGAGTTGTAAAGTATAACTATAAACATTATCATATATTTTTATTAAAAATAATATCTTGTATATATAGATTCGCAGAACATAATACTTTCAAAGCTAGACTTCTATATGCAGGAAAGTTTCCAACTCTCGCACCTTGGTTCAAAATTGTAAAAATATGATCGTAAATCAAATTTTCAACTTCGCCGTATATTTGTGAAATTTTAGCTATACATTCTTCTAATTATATGTCAAATTCTGAGATAATAAAAGTCATTCAGAATTTTTAGACAGAGCCTTTTTTGGCATCCTATATACATGGAATAATTTATTTATAAGTTCTTTACAGTGGTGTTACAACATCATGCATAGCATATCGCCATGTCCATGCCCTCGCAATTTCATCAAACCTTTCACGATCGTTCATATACATTTCACCCAATTCCGGTTCCATGCAAACCTAGTATATTTTATATTTATTATTATTTATTGTTACTTCTTAAGTATTATATGAATAAAAATCTTTTACGATTAATCATAAACAATACAATTTTTGGTTTCATATTTCTAAAGAATAGTTATATTATATTACCTGACAATACGGATCCGTAAGTAAACTTTGAACACTGATTAACACTTTCGAAATTGTCAATGCTAATGACCAATTATGATGTATTGAATCTATACCAACATCACCATGTCTAGAAACATTTGGATGTAGTATTTTTGTAAGAAACCTTACTATTGGCGGATACAGAGGATAACTGCAAACATTTAAGAAAAATTAAAAAAAAACAGAATTGGAAAAATTAAAAACTGTACTTCCAAATAGCACCAATAACTGATGGGCACAAAATTTGGGGAGGGTAGCAGGTAGGAGGGGTGGATTAGAATATAAAATTTTAGAATATTTATTAGTTTTTGAGATATAAATAAAAAACTTTTGGTTCTACACATTGAATTTTGCTTATACAGATGTTAAGTACTAATACAATCAATTTCGCTATAGTATCGTTTAATTATCAAATAGCTGATGACGCAATAGTAATATCGGCTTCAATATCTATAGAGTGTCCTATTTAAAGTCTTCTTTTTGGTTTCTCTTTGACATAAGTATCCACAAAGATGATATTCATATTGTTTTCTTGTATTCCGTCCGTCTAAAGTTATAAGAGTATTCCATGCACCCATCGCACGCTATCCTGTATTAACCATGTACCCAATCTTCTATCCCATACCACCTAACTAGGTTCGTGGAATACGAAAATAGAATATAAAATATTCCTTTTTCGTAAATCACTTTATAACTATTGTGACCAATATCGCTATCATCTTCGGTTACTCAATAGCCAATGACACAATGATGGCTATTACAGCGAAAACCGTTGTATTAGTTATTAACGTCTGTGTAGGCGGAATTCAATGTATAATATTCATAATTTTTTTTTATTAATAAACCAATAAATAGCAGAGGCTAATATTTTATATGTTAGGTTCACTTTTTCTCTCCATTATTCCACTCAAATGTTTCAAATTAATAAAAACAATCGATTATAAAAAATGTATGTTTATATGTGTGAAAATGCTCTAGGTTGTAAAGTTCATAATTAAATTTTATGTAACGAAGGTGTTTGTAAATATTGAACTATACATGTATGTAAAATGGTTATTAAAATAAAAACTAAATGCTTTAATTGATTATGGACACTTCTCCTGTACCACTTATATTTACGAACAAACCTTGATTTACAAGACTTATATATGTAATAAAAGTGTCAAAGAAATGGCTATAACCAGCCAATACATTTAGTCTGTATTTTAATTCACTAGAGTCTTTAAGTCTTTCAGTAGATTTATTAAATTTTAATAAACAAATAAATTCAAGATCATAAGACATTTCCATATTGATAACTAATATTGTATGTAACCCTTTAATCACTGTTGTTTGATTTTATACATATTAAAAAAAATATACATACCTGCATGGTACTTGTAGGTAAAGATAAAATAAACCTCCTTCATATGGACTTCCTACAGGTCCAGTAATTGTAGCTTGCCAATGACAACACATTTGATCTAAAGGTGTTGCTTCAATGCCCTCAGGAGGGTCTATTCTTAAACTTTTGAGTTCACTATGTAATCGATTTTTTCTCCAGGAGTTTTCTTGGATTCTTGGCGGTCGTGATCTTAAACACGTTTGTGCT
Source organism: Tetrapedia diversipes (assembly GCA_033822845.1). Lineage (NCBI taxonomy): Eukaryota > Metazoa > Arthropoda > Insecta > Hymenoptera > Apidae > Tetrapedia > Tetrapedia diversipes. Next base: position 139,020 of record JAOPTO010002394.1, on the reverse strand, counting down.
AAACACGTTCTACATGGTGCAGAGGAGGCCAAAAAGTCATAAACTTTATACCAATTTTTAACATATCCAATTGGTTTGTATAAAGGCCATCGTAACTTAACATTTTGTTGCCATTGTTGTGAGGTTATATGTGTCGATAATAAACCGCACCATCTACGACAAACATTTGCAGCTGACCAAAGACTAACATCATCCAAATGTGAAAAAACAACTAACAAAACTTCTGGAGGTAATCTTTCCATTAAGCCTGGTTCAGAAGTAGATTCATATTCGACGTGCTTGTAATTTGTTAACATTTCTAAGCGTTCAGATAAGTTATACGATTTTGATGTTTCTCCAATATTATTTTGTACTTTGTAATTCCATTGGTAATGGGGATGGCTTTTGAGTTCTTTAACACTTTGAAATGGAACTATACTATGTAATTCTCCATCTACCATACATTCAGAACTAGAGGTAGAAACTTCTTCTTTATGATTTTCATAGTGAGTATCATTATTTTCATTATTCATATTTTGCATTCTATCAGACTGTACATCATGTGAAAGTTGCATATTTTGTGCTACAGCTGCTGTACTTTTGGAACCATTTATATTTATATCATGTACTTTTTGCATTACTGAAACATTTTCATTTTTCAGTGTAAAACATTGAGGTATGTGGGAGTTTATGTTGGGAATATTTGGAACATTTGAAGTTGTATTTTGCGGAGAGTTTTGTTGATGCTGACTGGCTCTTCTTTCATGATTGTAATAAAGCTCTGTAGGCTCATCATTTCCTGAATCTTCATCATCTGTTTTCTATAGAAACAATTAAAGAACATTAACATATGAAACACACACACACACACACACATATATCTTTATTCTATTAAATTTCATTTATTCTTAGTAAATGCAAATTAACATCATAGTCAAAATAGCATTACAGTAGTTATATTAAAAAGTAAAGTAGCAGTGATAATAATAGTCAAAAAGTTATAACAATAACTATTATTCCAAGTACCATTTCATATAAATGGTTAGAATATTTACTCATAAAAAGCAAATTCCTTTTGCAAACTTTATAATATTTGCACATGACAATAATTTATTTATTATTGAAATGAAATTGAAAATTTATTACTCTTGTTTAAAATCTTAAAATCTAATATTATAAAGACTAATTTTGACTATTTTCAAATTTAATGATCTAAATGCAAGAATTACATTATTGCTTTATGCATGATGTCTAAATAAATGAACTTTTCTTGTATAATTATATACAGAAGTAAAACAACATACTTCACTAAAAATTGGAACTTGTAATAGACCAATGTCGTTAGGAAATAAAAATGCATGGCATGTTGGACAAACAGGTTGTTCAAAACATGGTCCATAATACCCATTGCAGAAGCAGCAAGTTGTTGTCTAAAAAAAAGTATATAAAATCAGATATTTGCATGCAACATAAGACTTTATATTTAATGATTTAAAAAACAATGTTTACAGAATAATAATAAAATGTATATAATTTTAAATGAAAATGGCCAATAATTTATAAAATATTCAATATATATTAATCAATTTACAAGTTTTACATCATAAATTGTTTCAAGGAAATCTTCTGCGTTAAAAGTTAAAAATATTTACAATAATAGTACATTAAAAATTGAAATAAAACAACTATATCCATATATATATATATGATTTATTTTTATACTTTAAAAGTTTCTATGAATTTCTTAGGAAGTATGTTTTAAATTGTTAGTTTCTTCCACAAGAACATCTTTTTAATAAAATGAGTTAATAAACAAGTGTATTTAGATTAAAGATTATCCTATTAAATGCGTGTAAATATTAAATCTTTTTAAAATATCGACTTTAAAATATTACGTAGCAAATTTCAGAAACAATTATCTATATATAATTTCTATAAAGAATTATTTAGTATACCTTTTAATGAATGGTATAATAAAAAAAAAATAAAAATTAATTATATTACTTAGTTCTCAAATTAACATAAGTATTACAGCTTTCATATTTCTATAATTACAAGTATTTCATTTACTGTTCATACATGTTAAAATTTTTTGCAGCACTTGAAACTTAAAAATAGTCACAAACAATAATTTAAATTTAAATATATACATATTATAGTACTTAAAACTCATAAATAAGTTATGGTGTTTAAAACTCATTATCTGGAAATATTTTTTCATACCATTGGATATTAAATGCAAATATAAAAATTTAAATAGAATTTAATATTTAACAAACTTACTGAAAAATGAAATTCAGGACAAGGTACATATTCGATAGGTTCAAGAAACTCATCTTCTAAATTCAAGTTTTCATTATAAGTACCGTCTTGATATATCTTTTCCTTGTTCACATGCGAAGAACCACCTACTACTTTGTCACCAGCCATTTTTAAATCATAACAAATGCAATGCTTTTGTATTTAAATGTACTAGGTTAACCTAGATGAATGCGTAATTTATTTTTAGTATATAATTTTATACGTTTAATTATAGCAACTACTCACTATTTTACTATACGTAAAAGAACATTCAATGTGACTATTTTATTGTAACAATGTTGTAAATATAAGATTTATAAAACAGTTACACTTCTGCTTATGTATATGAGTGTTCTAAAAGTGTAATGAAGTATAATTGAATGAAGTAACTAGAAGGATAATCGAATATTAAATTTTATATCTACATAAATTCTCAATCTAATTTACATAAAATTCATGTTATGTCATTTTATTTTCTACATAACATAAAAAAAATTTACATGAATTTTTGAACGCTCTTTCTTATGCTTTTTACTTATAAAAGGTAAATCAAATTATTTTTATTCTCTTCGACCTTGTCAGCCAAATTTGTTGTCATACTTTTGAATTGTTTGGTAGAAGCTTTGTCATCAAATGTTAAATTTAATCTGCCAAGTTTTGTTACTATATTGGTAGTAAAAGCATACCAAGACTTGTATCAATTCTTGGATCAGAAACGCATATAAGTGATATTATGTTATAAAACCATAACAAAGTTTAATGATAGCACGAAGATCTGATCCATTTTTTATGTAAATCTAGTGTTAATGATTGACACCAGGTTTGATACCAAAATCGATGTAAAGTGATGGTATAGATGAATATAGTTTTATAGACAAATCTAGTACAGATTTAATACCAAACTGGTGCCAAATTATATCTACTTCAATATCCATTTAATACTACTGTTGCATTTGGCCATAAGTCTAGCATTAAAGTTGTATTCATCTGTAATATCGTTTCGAATTCTGATGCGAGATCTGTTATCAAACTTTAACATAAATTGACACCAAAGATAGATCGAACCTTCTTATTATTGCCAAGCTTTGTAATCATGCTGAAAAGTTTAATGTGTTTGATCCAAAGATTAATGCAAATCTTAGTGTAGTATCGGTACCAATACGTCACCAAAACTTGACATATCAATTTGGTATCGATTTGGTAACATATTGGTGAAAAGGTTTATAGCATGTATTTCGGAAATTTAGCATCGATAAATATATCTGGTGGGAATTATGATTACTTTACTGAATGTCATATAGTTTTATTTTATTTTATTTAAACGTTATTTAAAAAAATTATAAGTAATGACTAGTTTTTTTCTGTGATTTTAATTATTTTTCTTTTTAATCTTCTTTAATAATTATGATATTTGATCATTTCTATTAAGTTTCATAGATATAAATTTTACATTTCTTTTCATATACAAGGGATGTTATAACGTCATATGTATTTTACTGAATTTATACTATCTAATAATCTGTTTATTTGATCTTATTCAAATCAACTTTAACTTCGCGAATCATAAATGATTAACAAGTTAAAGGTTTATTCGTGATTGGTGCAACATTTTCATTGGTTGAATACTCGACTCTTGTCATGTGATCGTTTCCTATTTATGTTAATATCTGTGATATTGTCTCGAAATCTTGTGGCAAAACAATAACAAACTGTGTTTTGCGATTGCATCGTATGAGTCTTTTGGTGCGTAACTAAAAAAAGTAGTGTAGGTGTAGACAGCAGCGTAAACTTTTCCTCTATAATCTTTTGTTACAAGTGAAGCAAGTCGAATTTTTATGAATCAAATTCGGAAAACTTTCAAGCTAATGTTGTTGGATAGCAAAAATATTTGCTGATGAAAGTCATGGTCGTTTTATATGAGGGTGGTGAATATGCTATATAAGCGTGTAGATTGAAGTTTTATATCATTAATCTACAATATTATAAAATATGCAGATGGATGAATCTTTATACTAGATCTAATTATTTGCTTAAACTATAAACTGAATCCGTAAGCATATACGGGTTCTAATTTATTTTTGTTTTCGTTGGTTTTATGTAAAATTAACTTAACGATTGAATATATTTTACTTTTGTTTAAGATTCAAAGCTTATATTTTAAATTATTATAATTGTTTTCTTCAAAAAAAAAAAAAAGAATTGGTAAGTTTTTTTTATGATAAGTGTTAATTAATTTAGTTATTTTTGCAATTTTTTTAACTGTTTTGTAATCAATCTTTAATTTTTAATTTCTTTAATTTTAAGATATTTTTAATGGGAGAAGCTGCCTACATTGAATTATTTTCGGATATTAAAACTAGTCCAATGGATGAAATAATAAAGCAAGAACCAACTCAAGAAATGGGTCCATCTTCAGCATCAGTGCCAATACCAGGAGGTCATAGAAGCACTAGGGGTGTATATGAACAATTTTCACCATCTCCATTAACTTCAATGTGGCCCAATAGATCAGATCACATAGAATCACCATTTAAAGCGGATTCTGATCAATTAGATAATTTTTTTAAAACAGAGAAATGGGAAGATGATGATATACTTCAAGTGGATAAAGCAGACCTTATTCAAGGACCTACACTTGCTGAATTAAATGCGAATGATGATACGTTGCTTGGAGATTTAAATTTTGATGACTTACTTTTACCGGAAGAAAGGGTTCAACCCTTTAAAATGGATGTTAATGTAGTTCAGTCAGTTGGTCCATTATTTAATGATAACAATACTGGATTTGCTCCTAGCAGTTTTCCACAAACTGGATCAACCTATCGTAATATTTGCCCTACATATATAAATACACATGGATTCAATCTAAATATAAATATTAACGTTGCTGATAATTTGGAAACAGTTAGTCCTAATGCCTTTCCAAGTCCAGGAACCAGTAATATTGCAGGTTTATATATATTTTGTACTTTTTAAAAACCTTATGAATACATTCTTTCTTAGGCTAATTTTGAACATATGTCATTTACATTACACAGGTATCTATTTATCTAAAACTGAAAATTTTGCTTAAAATCTGACATTCAATATTTATAATATTGAGGAATCATCATTAATATTTTCAATCGTTCTAATCATTAATAAAGATAATTTATGCTATATTTATTAACTGTGATATTGCTATTAAACTAAATTAATATTGACTACAAGCAATTTTCTTCCAAGGAAGTAGTCCTTTGTTTTTGATAATTAAATTTCATTTCTAATTTTTTTTTAAATTTAATATTAAGAGCAAGACTGAAACATTTTTACTATTTACAAAAAATATTACACCCTATACAAAATAATATATTAAAATTAATTTGTTTTAAATTATTTACATTTTTAAACATATTTTTACTTTTTTAATTGTTTATAAGTTAAGATGTGGAACAGATATTATTTTCAGAGTGAAAGTCATTTCTAAATAATTCTTTTAAAGGTAGTTCAACTGCAAGTTCTTCAACATCTCCACATCTTACAAATAAATCTAATGGACAATCTGCTCTTCATGAGTTATTAATGAGACGATGTGAAAACTCTTTTGATAATTCTACACAAGGACAAATGGATATTGGAGGCACAAATAATAAGCCTAAAGTTTCTAGACTGTCAATGTCTGCACCAACTAGGACAATGGGACTAGAACAAATTTGGGCTCGTAGAGAACCACGTCCACATTTATTAAGCACTGGTAGCCTTGGTGTTGTTGAAGCTAGTTCAACAAGTAGCTTAAGTACTGGAGGTGCACTTAGTCCAGATCCACTTTATCATATTGATCATCTTAGTCATGATGAAGGTTATGAAGATAGCGATGATGACAGTGATCATTATGATGATTATAGTAGTGATAATGGTACTTCAATTTTTATAAATAAGCTTTATAACTTACTAGCTAAAATTTTTAACTTTATACATCTTTCTGTATATTTAGGAATAAAAACATAAAATGTAATAAAGCGCATATTTCTATAGATACAGGTGGTAGCGATGAAGATCAAAACAATGGAAGCAGGATAGGAAGTGGAAATATAGATCCCAACCGAGATAACAAACATAGTAAGAAAGAACGATATTTTTGGCAATATAATGTTCAAGCAAAAGGACCAAAAGGACAAAGACTTGTAGCAAGAACGCGACTTGAAGATCCTCATGTTTTAAATGAAGCAACAGATCCCGTTTTTAGTCCCCATTGTGCACTTCGTGGCATCAAACACAGTGGAAAAGCTCGTAAAGGCGATGGAAATGACCTTACTCCAAATCCGCGAAAGTTATATAGTATTGGTCGTGAATTGGATAAATTGTCTCGTATTATTAATGATATGACACCAGTTTCTGAATTACCATTTACAGCAAGGCCCAAAACACGTAAAGAAAAAAATAAACTTGCTTCTCGCGCATGTCGCTTAAAGAAGAAAGCTCAACATGAAGCAAATAAAATAAAACTACATGGCTTGGAACAGGAACACAGTTGAGTACATGTATTCATACTTTTAAATAAACTATTTATATTCACTAACAGTAATTATATATAGTATGCAATAGCTAAAATGTTACAAGATGTTTTCTTCAAAATTATTCAAAGTAGTGAAAAAAATTTTCCAGTTATTTTTTATTGTAGTCTTTTATATTATTATCAGTATATCATCACAATTAGAACTTTAAGGAATGAGAGAGTGTAAACATACTTGTTCTTTTTACATAAAATGGTGCATAAATCTTTATGCTTTCAATTATTTCTTAATTCTAACGATTTTATAAAATACAAAATAATTTAAGTATGATGTATGAAGGTGAACAAAAAATATTGAATTCAATGTCTTGATACTTAAAAATTACTTCATTAGTCATTCATTTAATTTAAGAATATTAGAGTATCTCTCATTTCCTAAAAGTTTAATACTTATTCAAAATGTACATTTAATAGCAACACAATAACGATGAAAAGGTACTACAAACGGTAAACAAGTAAAATTAATTCTATACTTGCTTTGAAAGGACTTGGAGGAAAAATGTTATAATATTCTATTTCGAATTTTATATGAACAATTTTTTATTCTGCTCCGCTTTATAGCAGACTGTAAACATTTGTAACTTTTAAGTTAATGTTAAAAAAGATGCTAATGCAATTTGTTCTTTAACATAAACTGTGAAAGTATTCATTTTATCCAAATTACATTAATTACATACATTTAAAAATCAAGACAATTAATGTCGCGTAATGTAGTTTTTGAAATATTGAACTGTTCTATTATGTTTTTTACTTTATACATAAGATAGAATAGAATCTATAGTATAAATAGGAAAAGGGTGATTGTATATAAAAAAAAAAAAATTAAGTACAGAATTTGAAACACTGATTCTTCGTCAAAGAATATATGTGCATATAAGGGTGAAAAATGTGTTGAGCAATATTAATTAAAACATAGAACTTCATTTAAAAAGATTGTAATTGCATTTTTTAGATGCATAATGCATAAGGTTATATAAACGTAATGTAGAAATATTCAACGACTAATACCGTTTATCTTGCTTTATGGTATTTTTTTGTTTTTAACTGTTTTAAAAGTACTTATGTTCCAGTTCTGTGGGATATTCCGTAATTGTTATAAATTTCAGTAAATTATGCTTCTTTTTTTTTTAGGAAAACGAATATGAGGAGAAAAGCTAATTTAATAATTAAATAATTATTGTTGTAGGAAAATTAATTCAAGGTATATCTCAGGCTAAACAAACACTTGCTGCAAAGTTAACAGAACCTAATCCTGAAAATCAAGAAGAGCTAACACGTCAAATGGAGAAATGCTGTAAATTGGCTACCAGTTAGTATTTTTTACAGTTTCATATATATATATTTTTCTATGAAAATTATATAGTTTTTGTATACAGTTATTAATAATTTAATATTTACTACTGTGATGTTAATTAAAATTAGTAATATTAAATTATCGTCATCCTTATTTTTTATAAAAAATAAGTATAAATTATTTATTTTTTTGTTACTAATTTGTATATTTTGTGGTAAACTATAAACTTTAAACTATAAACATTATAAACTCCTTGATATTAGCATGATAAAAATTTCCACATTATTCATTAACTTTTCTGTAGTGTATGTATGATACTACTACGTTATATATACACCCAAGTCTCTATTTGCAAATACTGTACACATATACGTGGCGGTTTAGCATCGGTAACACAGTAGAGTACACAACAGATTCAAGTTATTTTAGCATCAGATTAGACGAGGATTAAGAAAGAATTATTTTTTGAAAATCTTTGTAACTTATAGTAATGAATATGTATTTACAAATATATATATACACAGTGAAATCCATGGGGAATAGGCTTCGAGATGTTATGGATATCCAATAATTATTGATATTAGCAAAGATTGTATACTGTACATACTTTGTATATGTATGATACATGTAAAAGAATATGTTTGATATTTTAACTTATGAATTAAGTACAACAAGACATTAATAACAATAACTAGTAATAAAAGTGTATATAATCAATTTGAGGATTGCGTAAACATCTATTAATGTTGCTGTAATTTAGCTCAATGGAAATATTAGAATTGCTTGTAGAATTTTTTATGGTTTCGTGAAATCGTAAATATTAAGACTGTAGATATTAGTTTAAGTATAGAAAAACAATTTAAATCATAATGAAACCACGAATGTGTATGTTCCTTTTCTTTTGTTACAGAAATACGAATAGCAAATCATTCAACTGAATTTGTCAACAAAGTATTGGATAAAGTTCGTGCTGGTGTTCCTGATGGTGGTATCGATGATTTCTAAAACACAACAGTTGTTAGAGATGTTCGCATGTGCGCATAAGGAATGTGAGGACGATACAATGTATATAAGCATTAAATTTAATTTTTAAACTCATGAATGCTTCACATGGGAATCAAAAACCAAAAATAGAAAGTAAGAATATCAGTAATTTGTTTTAAATATATTTAAATGGTTTAAAGACAGTTAATAAATAATAGACGATTATTATTAATGTTTTGCAACATTAGTTCTAAATGATTTTAATATAAGTTATATTTGATTTCTACATAATAGAATGTCATTTTAAAATGTTATTATATTATTTTATCAAAGGTACAGTTTTTAGTTACATGTTTCTTTAATATAATATTGTATACATTGTACATCAAAGTCATAACATCATTAATTTTTGATTACATCTGTGATACTTCTGTTAAATAGTTATCTATGAATTTCTAATAGAATTTATGACTTATATCAAAGAGATACAAAAATTTTTAAATTTTTAGTATATTATTTGAATTTGATTGAATAGCTTGAAATGTACCATCAGTTTTCTTTTGCTAAGGCGCTGCATTCCTATTTCCCATTTCTGCTTTTTCTCTTTTGTTATTGTATATATCTTTCTTTGTATATGTTTTGTATATGTGCTGTGCATACGCGTATGTGCATATGAGTAATGAATGAAATAATAAAATCAATATAAAGTATAGTAATTTGAGAAAAAAAATGCTTAGTTTTATATTTTTATTTCTTTTGGTTATTGTTTATTGTAGTATGAAAAGTATTTACTAATCAAAGTTTATATTAAACAACTATTTAATGTTCTATTTGAAATCATAATTTACTTATATAACAAATTATTAACTTAAGGTTGGGTCTATAAGATTAATTAGCTTTATTGATTAATATTCTTTAATTACTATTGGAATTTCAATGTGGAATAATATTATGAATTTGAAACAATTTTGCTTTAATATACGTGCACATACGTGTTATTTTGTACATAAAAGTTTTTTATATTTGTTATGTTCACAATCAAAGTAATAATTATTACTTCCAATACAAATGCAAAAGATACACGAATTTTATTAATAAGCAAAGCAACATTTAGAGTTTAAAACAATATTTACATGATAGATAATTATGTATCACAGATTATTAATGTCGATTTGAAAAATAATTGGAATACAATTTTATATACATATATATTAGAGATTAAATGTATTAGTAGATCAAGGATATTTCTGTACTTGCATTTGTTAAAAATTGTAAATCAACTATACTCGTTACACTTTACAAAGTCATATACATAGTAATTTATCAAAAGCACGTAATTTGCCCATAAACACAAATATTATAGCTTTCTTTAACATTTTTTTGTATGTAACAATTTGCTTTTTTGTACTTTGATTTTTACAGTTGAATACTTTTCTTGTGCTTTTTTTTGTAGCATAGCAGGTTGACTTTTTTATAACCTTGATTGATGAATATATTTACTTTCTAGTATAGTATTGGACATTGTATAATTGATGAAAGTAATAACATTAGCTGACAATATTACTTTCTAAAAGGATATATAAATTATTTGTAAATATTTTTTAAAGTTAATTTTGTTTTTCATTAGCAGGTTCACATTTCTTTTCTGGGTGTCATACTTAGTATAACCTACGAAATATGAAAAAAAACAGATATTTATTATATGTAAGAAGCTTTTATAATACCATATATCAAGGATATATAATATATTACTTAATATAATATTGTTTCATAGCTTTTGATGACTTAAACATGTGAATATTATACATAGTATAGTATATATTGTTATTCATTTGAAATACTGTTTTAATGTTTTTGTATATTTTTAAATATATATACAACAAAACTGCTTTGGAATTAATTCAGCACATAAAAGTAATCTGATTTAAAAGTTCATGTAAACATATCTTCAAATTGACCTTATTTTTAAGTTATAGAGTTGATCTCACATAACTATGGAGTTTTGAAACTAAAATATGTATCCACCGGATATGTATGAGCACTACTTCTAAAGTGAGTAATTGTAGTGTAACTGATACAATCTTAGTGATTATTCTAAAGTCACTAGCTAACAGCTTGATCGAGTTTGGTATGATAGCAGAAATTTAAAGAATAAAAAAAAAGATAATTAGATATGTACAAAGTTACATTGAAATGTGTTTATTTTAAATATCTCTTATAAAAGTAATAAACAAATGTGACATAAAACCATTTATAAATTAAAAACAAGGTCAATTTGGATATATGTTTATATAAACTTATTTTATTATTTTTAAGTGCAGAGTTTTTTTCAGGACTGTTTTCTACATATTAAGTTGCATTCTGTATATATCATAATCCTAAGCATACGCCGCCCTTCCATATACACCATCATATGAAAAATATATGTCTAATTTACCTGGAAATATCAGAATATTTTATAAGTATTGGGTGCATACTAAAATTGTTGTATTTATTCAATATAAAAAAAGACATTATATGTTGAAAATAATTTTTATGTTAAGAAATTTGGAACAAATTTTAAGATTAATTTCATTTTAATAAACTCTGATGAATGGATTTATTTCAGTTAGCTGAACTTTTTTTTACTGTATTATGAATACATGTGAATTATTTTGCTCGAAAATATCTGTTTATTACATTGAATAACTTTATGCGTTGAATTGGTTAAATTATTTTAACTAGAAAACTCAAATGTTTAACAAAATTAAGTTGAGCATATATAAGTTTAGGTATTGTTTTCTATACTAACGAGCTTTTGTAGAAAAGATCTTTTTATATCTTCAGTTCTTTATTGTTTCTAGATTAATGAGATATCGTATATACGCTAAAGTTTGTTATAATTTAATATTAACAAATCCATGTTTTTTTTTATTTTATGTGTTAGTATTTAAAGTTCATGTTATTGTTTGAATTATTCTCCAAAGAATTATATAAATTGTTTCATTTCGGTATTAGTAATTCTACAGCTTTAGCTTATAATTTTTAAAATACTCTCTGTAGTTTACAACAAAATTTGTAGTATGTAGTCTCAAATATATACATATTTTTAAGATTTTTATATAATTGAACTATTATAATTACAAATAGTATCACGTCTATGTGATTATAATCATTTGAAGTAAATTCCAGAAAAGTAATTAAATACGTTTTAGTTATGTATGTAGTATAAGTAGATGTATGTCATCATTAAAATTTATTCTTTTTCAGTTGAAAGGTTTTTTGTTTAATTAAAATTTAAAGTATTTCCGTTGTTTTTAGATCTACAAACGAATATTTAAAAATAGAGCTATTTAATTTAAAAGAGTACACAAGTATTGGATAAATTTCGATTATAATTGATATTCAATAAACTTTCAGGCTATTTAAAGTGGTTTTATGCTAGTGGTTCTCAGGTTGTTTATTGTATTATATAAAAATATAGAATAATAAATAATGCATCATCGTAAATTATTGCGTTTAGACTGATATTCACACTGAGAGGCATTTCCAGAAAAAGAAACCGAACCGTTATGATGTAGAATGATAGCCTAAAAATCATTTCATTTATGTCACTGTTTCATTATTATTGTGGAAGATTGATAATTTTCACTTTATCTCAACAAAAGTATTTTATTTTTCACTTAAATTTCTTTGAACTAAATGACAGTATAGTTTACTCTTATAATACCTCCTTATCTTTACAAATATTTAGAGTGTGATAAAAAAATGATTTATTTATCTGGGAAGTAGTATGTCTGCATTCTTATAACTGGTTTCATACCTAAAACTTGTGTATATTAATATATCTGTATGTATTATTTAATGTATTGCATATTGATTATATTAAGCTTTATTTTTTTAAACTTTAAAGTGGACTTACTTTTTGTTTAAATTCTTGCCAGAAGATTCATGAGCTTAATATTAATTATAATAACTAAATACTATTATGTTTTGGGTTTTTGTATTGGCAGTTAAATAATTATAATTTTTATAGCTAAAATTTTATTTTATATTTAATAATTATTAACAAATATTATTTTACTAAATAAATAGAAACATAATACATAAATATATAAACGTTATGTAAATATTAAATATAATGTAATATAAATAATGCTTTACATGAAGAATGGCATTAATAATTTCCCAGATAAAGTATTTGTATCCGTTAATGAAATTACATTTTTCTTTATTAAGAAAATCTTTATAAGGTAACGCAATAATAATAAATAGTTAATGTTTTAGTCAGTGAGATAGGGATCCGCAGTCAGTTACGTTGTTGTCGGGTCTATTGACTTAAACAATATTTTCTTACTTGTCTTCACTCTTTAATGCTATGCGAATATAATACTCAAAATCTAATAGAAATATAAAATGGGCAAAGTATGATACGTTGTAAGCAAATAAATCGAAAATATAAATTATAGTTCTGTTTTAAATAAGACTGTTTTCGAAAAATATGAATTTGGAAAATATATTGAATATGTGTAAATTTAAGTATTGATTTTATAAATTTCAATATACACTCTTTTCGTGTTGTATTTATTATTTTATTAATTTGGACTAAATGATATATCTATTTGACATAAAATGAACGAGTTCAATAATAAAAATGATGGAGCTATTATACTTCAATATTGAAATTCTTTATTCAAAATATCGGTAATAGCTTATTTTTATAAAACGGCCCCTAATAGCAAGTGCTTTCAGTGAATTGTTAATTGTTATATGAAGATTAATTTTTATCACAAAATTCTTTCTTTCATTTTCGATTTATTCTTTTAACAAAGAATTATATTTTTCTCCCATCAATATTACATTTTTGGAATTCCTTGTATTTTAATGACAAACTCAATTTTATATTGAATATCTTTATACTCGGAATGTAAATTTAGTAAATTGACGTTGTTAATTGTACCGAATGGATAAATACGTCAATAATCTTACAAATAAGGTATCCATAAAGAAGGATTACAAATTTCGGGAGTGTATTGAATTTACTAAAACAGGGAAAAAAGAATTTGTAGATTATTGTTCTTGTTAAGATTAATAACTTCGAAGAATGTGAGTTTCAAATTTTCCTATTTAACAAAACTACTTTAAATTATAATTATAACGTGTACATTTTAAAGTTATGAAAGATACGTAAAAGAATTCAGCACTTGATGAGCACTTATTCTTACCACATGAAAATCACTTGTTACTGTTTTTTTCTATTTTAACGAACTTCTAGATGCATAAAGATGCATAAAGATATTTGTTTCGAGAGGTATATGCTTCTGTGCATTAAAAGATTAGAAAACGATACACATATTTATTGAACCTACACGAAGCATTTGTTTTAATAATGTTAATCAAACGATTTATGACTATGCATCACAATTCTACTTTCGTTTTTTTTTTATTTAAACAATTTTAATCTCCATTCGTGGCTTTGTTAAATAAGAAAATTTATGAATTCATATTTTGTTTATCGTTTATAAGAGTGCATCAGTAAATTCAAAAAATCTGTTTTGTATTTTGTTGAAATTTTTGTTATTCCATCATAAGTAAAAATTACATAACGAATAGTGTTCGTTCGTGCTGCATGTTGGATATTGTTTGGAAAATTAAAAAGAAAAAGAAGATTTTACTTAGAGCAATTTTCATGTTGGATTGCTTTTCGTGGGTTGCTTTTTCAATGCAAGATAAGTAACATTACTGATCTTGTACGGTTCAGTGTCCATGTATAATAATTTTAATCGTGCTTTATATTTTTTTCAAATTTTTAATTAAATTCGTGGTTAAAGAGTTACAGCCGATTATTTTTAACTCGTTCATTATCAGCTTCACATACGAATGATTGTGTGATACAATTAACATATTTCATATATTTAATATTTTTTTTTCTTGCGATTCAATGTACAACCTGGTCAATTTGCTTGTTTCATTTAATTCATTTATACAACTGCAAAAAACATGCAGGTGAAAGTCTGCTACAAGCGTTTCGGTGGTGGACGCGTTAAAAGTGAATGCAATAGGTATACACAATTTGATAACATACAAACCTGTAGCTTATAAACAAAATTGCTACAGATTGTTATTATCTTTTGTTACAGATCAAAATCTTTCGCTTCGATATATTTTTTTCTTCTGAAGAACTAAAAACAACGGGTGTAATTTCAGTAATAAGAATATGCGAAATATTCTGCTGTATGTTAAAATTTGGATGTTTGATTATCAAAGACATTTTATGCGTGAAACAATAGGTCGCAAGTATTACGTATATATTTTCTTATACATTTTTAGAAATATTTATATTCCAGATTTTATATAACATATTACTGGATTATCATGTTTTACTGCACCAAACATAAATGAGATATACTTTATCGTGTCGAATGTTTCCTTCAATTAAAATATCTAGAATATTTCCGTTCTTCTCTTCGATACTCATGTTATGTTGTGTCTTTACAAATGTTAAGTTTGTCTTCTAATAACTTCTAATATCGTGTCAACATAATTATATAGTTCAATTTAATTTTTTAACCGAGCAGTTTTTTAATTGGAATACTCTTCGTGTATAAAGTTGAAAATTAATGGAAAAGTTTTGTTCAATTCGATTTCAGTTCTTGCAAATACATAATATACGTATAAATGTATAGATGTAGAGAGTATTTTTAATATAGATATAAAATGATGCATTAAACAGGAGAGAATCTGAGAGGATAAATTGTCACGTCTAAAATATTGATAGTATTCGTAATGGGTCAATTAATCTTTCCTGGTTAGCGAATTATATACATTGAAATTTTTTAAACATAACTAACTTCCAATAAAACGATTTTTGTTCATTATAGCGTTACACGATGGAAAACTTTTCCTCTACTTTTCTTGCACCATTCGGTGCAATGGAAGTGTTCTAGGTATTTGAGTTAAAGAGATAATTTTTTTAACATTGTGAAACGATATTCTGTGAAACGGCGATGTTTTAAAATAATGTATGAGAAACAGAAAATCGTCGATTAAATGTTTGGTTACTCATTATAACCGTTAACTCGGGTTGAATGATAGTTCAACTTTTCGTACACAACAATGGTAGAGAAATAGTTTTATTTTAGAGATACAACGAACGTTAACATTTATTAAGTGGGAATTGGAATTTGGCGCCTAGAAATGCGTTATTGTGAACATATAATCTACCTCAATATAAGCCATTATATTTAAGCATCCGATATATAATATATCCGAAACAATATAATATTTATTTTGTTATATGATATACAGTACATGGTATTAGTATAAATCCAGTGATTAAAATAAATAATGTTCTCTTTAACAAAAAGATTTAAAATGGAAGAAAGGAAATACATAACTGATAATTCTTTTTTATATTATTCATCTCTACAGTATTGTTCCTTATGTATACTATTATAATGTAATTAAATATTTTTTTACAGAAAACTTAGCTTTAGGAAGTACATATGTATGTAGTTTACTCTTAATTTTAAGTGCAGATAATAACTTGTAAAAGGCTGAATATAAATAAATGTTTCATATATATATAAATATATATATATATATACGCGCGTGTGTGTGTACTGTCGTATTTCATTTAAAATTTCGAAGATAAAATTTGATTCCACTTTTTAGTTCAAATATTTGGATTTTGATTAAGAACAAACTATTTTAAATACATATTACAGAAAATGTACTTCTTGTGTATTCATGCATATGATTGGATATTAATAAATTAAATTAATTTACTGCAAACTGAAAATTATAATAATTAATAATAATTGATATTATTATATTAATATATATGTGTTAGTAAGAGATAGACGAAAACATTGTTCACTATATTTTTAAATTGATGTCACTTTTTTCTTCTATTCATTCTGATTGACACTAATTTAAAACTAAATTATAAGTTTAATGTCTCAAACGAGACAAGTTGGAGCAGTGATTAATGAATAGAAGTGAATGGACTAGCTAAAAGTGAAAGACCTGAAATAATTTGTTTTGATTTAGATAATGGTTAATGGAAAACTGTTACCTTTAACAGAGATCAAAGGATTTTTGTGTATGTTGTTTAAAAGTTTAGATGAATATTAATTTTCTTACCTGTCAGCAACCATTGCCATATTTATTTCATATATTTCTTCTATATGTAGATGTTAAATACAAAGGAATTACACGTACATTAATATTTTTAAAAAACATTGCTACTACTATTGGGACGAGTATTATATCCGAATTAAAATAATTAAATTAATGGTTTTTTTATAGTTCTGAGAATAAAAAAAGCAAAGCTTTTTGTAAAGCTCATAATCTGTGAACTGTAAACATTTTTATATTTGAAGTGCTGTTATGAAAATTTTTAAACACTTTAATCTTATCGATAACAGCAATAAAATATTTATAATTGGAATACGCGATATTATTTCGTTTGTTTTGCATTGTTCTATATTTTATGCAGTTTTTGTATACGTACATGTGTATATGTAAGATTTAAGGGTTTTATCAATCATAAACTATCGTATTCTCGTTTTGCAGACTTATTTATTAAATACAAGATTTAACAACATAATAATATAATGATACAAATATTAATAATAATATTATTATTAATAGTGTCATTCCCTAAATGTGTTCCTACAAATAATTAACTGTACAGAATTTCGTATGGGGACAATAATGAAATCAAAAGTTCAGGCAGTGTGTCGCATAGCACCAGATAGAAAACGTGATTCAATGAAACAAGAAAATATTGCTAGAGATAGAAATAACTGGTAAAGAAAGTGCAACATATAACGATGCTTAATAATAAATACTTATCGACGACCATGAATATCGGTAAATTAATTAAATTAACGTCGACTTAATAGTTCAGTAGATTACATTTCACGTGAGTTCAATAACAAAAATTGATATTATTAATTGAGAACCAAAGCAGCGTGCCATATTTCTCGTAATCAAGATCATTGGCATCGATTGTTGTTGTGGAAATCGTCATTACAGAGGAGTAGGTATTGATTCTTTGGTATCAATATTACATGTGTAATCGTTTGACCATAATTGAAGCTCTTTGTTTCTCCAGCCTTTTCAGATTTTAAACAATACTTCTATTTTTCTCACTTCTATATTATTAATTTTTTTTATCTAACTTATTCTTTTAGTAGAAAGACTTATTTTTACTATAATTTTTAGGAGTAATGTTGAAACGTTTCTCTAAGATTTATATTTTTAATACAGTTCATTGAAAAATCTGCTACCAGGTTGTTACTGAATTGAAATAATCTTCGTATGATAATTGCATTAATGGTACTTTTATCAGATAATACTAGGGACGGTAATTGTTTGGTAATTTAGTCGTTCGTTGTTAATTATTTCCATTACTCTTGTTACATGGACTGAGCAAACTGTTTTTCAATTGGAGCATGCAAGTTTCGCATATATTATATTGCTTACAAATTTAGGTACTTGTGTTCAGGAAACATTTTTTTTTTATTTTTATACTGTTCCTATGATGATGCTTCATTTTCCTTACTGTAATTGTGTACATGTATACAAGGAAGATATTAACCCTTCGCACTCGAAAGATGACTGTTAGTCACCAAATAGTAATAGTTTGATTTCAATGATAGTTTCACAAATTTTCAGATTTTAGTTAGTTTGTTTATTAGTCAGACTCAAGGGTTAAATAGTCATTTAACACCAGGTTTACGGGACCGGTCAATTTGACAGGTTTCAAGCTTCATGAGCAAAATTTGCAAAAACAATTACTATTATTTTTAGCAATTTTTGCTGACGTTTATCGATAGAATGACACGTATGCATACCTATTTCCCTCTTAGCTGTGCAATTTCAAATTCTGTATAATGTAGACCTATTTTTTTTGTATATATATATTAGAAATAGATATACAAGAAATGTTCGTAAATTTAGCGATATGTAAATTTTAGTATATCACTTAACTAAACTAAATGACGTATAATATAGATGAGTCTTAGTAAATTTTTTGAATTCAAAAATTTTTGAAGTTAGTATTATTAGACGATTAAGAGTCGTCTCTCGAGTACAAAGGGTTAAAGCAGTGAAGTCTCAGGTGTTAAATTTTGTAATTTGCATTTCAATATAGAACAAAAATTTGTTTGATGTACCCAAACTTTGGAGCGGGATTGTACGCCCTGTTTATTATACAGTATAATCAATTTGATTTTAGTTTGTTGATGGAAAATATACAGTGGCTCCAAAACGTTGTGTTACAAGGAAATTCACTTAATCTTGAAATCCTGATTTCAATGAAAAGTTGTCTGCATATAGAGCATAAATGGATCATATATGGAATAATCTTTTTGTTGACAAGGAATCTTTCTGAGGGGGTGAAAACAACCCTTAAAGTTTCAGCGGTTTTATATGCTTTGAATACAAGTTTCTTTGGGATCTTTTCTTAGGGCAGGATGATAGAGTATTAAAAATTAAACATTTCTTATCTGAAAGATTTTGCTTTATCACGTACCATTACAAAGCTGTGTTTAAAAGACGAGAAAAAGCACTGAAACTTTTAATATTGACTTTACCCTCTTAAGGTGGTACGTACTTCGATAAAAAAAAATCAATCTACAAACGTACACGTGTTTTACTGAAAACTTTCATTTAAATCAGGATTTTAGGTTTAAATGAATTTGTTTGTAGTATGTACTGTACGAATATTTTTTGGAGCCACTGTACCTATATAGTTAATATATATATTATATTATATATATAATAATAATTTTGTAAATCATTAATATTAATATAAAATTAATAATAAACAAAATTATTATATATAGAAAAAAGAATATATATATATATATATTAACTAATACAATTCGTTATTTTTTTCTAATAATAATGTTTTAGTACAGTACAAATTTTTGTCATATTTAAATGCACGAAGGAAGAAACGTTATTGACGCGTTCACAGGCAACTGTGTCTTTTGCAGTGTCGGCAAAAGCGTGTAAACAAGGGAGCACTTTTTCGGCGAACACGGTTTTATATTCAGCAAATCGATATTTGAAGTGGAATACAGGAATTCATGTCGGCGATTTTCCATTCAAAGTCAAACGATTTGAATGACGGCAGCTTGTCCCGACTTCGATTTTTTGACCCTCGATTTCGCGGGACAAAGAACAGATTAAAAAAATTCCACGAAATAGTTTCACTGTGTCCAATCAACAAAGTTTTCCAAATAATCGGTTAACTATCGAGGGGCAAAAGTTTCGCTAATAGTTGCATTCCGAACAATTAAGCAACTGTACAAACACAATTTTTAACGCAATGAAAAAGAAGCAATTTTCTTTATCGAAACAAAATTTCTCTCATAAATTAACCCTCTATGGGTCCATATAACTTTCAGGTCACATGTTAATTTATTGACATTTTAATTTTTTTCATTTGATGGGGTATACATATTAATTCTGTAATATTCTATAATGTAAAATTGTTTAAACTGGACAATTTTTGTTCATCTGTATATATAGGACTATAATTGTTGATTTTCCGTTCCATTAATTCCTTTATATTTAAATCAGAAATTCGGCCCATAGAGGGTTAAGTTATATCCATGCGTATGTTAAACATTATCAAGTACCCGTTCATTCAAATAGATTCTCCACGAAATCAGTGGAAGATTATTGTTTTGTATCTCGATTTAATTATTTATTGCTCGGAAAACGTTTCCTGTATTTTTATAAATGTTATCTGACATCTAAATACCTGTCCTTAAGAATTGAATTAAAGCGGAAATAATCGGAAGATAATTTTATTATTATTTTTAATAAAAGAGAAACAAAATTTATTTTAGTAATCGTTGTCTTTCAGCATATTTTCTTAAATGCAGTAAACAGTAAGAAACCTTTTTTTACCTCGTTTTAAGTTTATGAATATATCCTTTTGAAATTGGTAACTTTAAAAATTGCACATCATTAAAAAAAAATTATTATGATCTGTTGTTTTTGATTTAATTGTAAAATTTGTGTATATTGCAAGCATAACAGTCTGGTTATTGCAGAGAATTTTCATAAATGCAAAATTATTATACCATTTAGAATATCTCAGGAATTTTATGATGTTTTCAGTAATCATTTGAATAGCGTGTAGTTATTAGGTTTATCCTTCTTTAAACAATCTGTTTTCAAATATGTTTCTAATGTGCAAGTTTGTAGGGTTACAATTTTAATACAGAATATATTTGTACGCTTTTCATTAATACAATTAAGTGAATATGCTGAAGAATATTTTTCAAACGTTTAAGGAACATTTAACACTGAAATTTCACAAATATTCATTTGTTTTTCTCTTTATCTAAACCGCACATTTACATTTATTTAATTTTGTCTCACTTTCATTACGATATCTTTGTAAATATAATTATTTGTTCGTTATTTAAAAATCCGACTGTTACATTAATAATAATAACAATATTGTCTTGTATCATACATATTGTGCTTATTATACCGTCATAATATTATAATCAGAAGATACGTTAAATTATTTATTTAATGCGTCTTTTTGAATTTTAATTTTTGTATTTTTGAATTATTGAAACGTTACTCTTGGAACTTTCACTAACGAATATATCATTTATATTTAAAACAATATAACGCATTTCAGAACGAAGATTGCACAATTAACACAGTTCTTCAAACGATAATAATTACCGAATTGTTTTTAATCAAAACAATAGTACACTTGGAAATATAATTTGTTTTTGCTTCCTCGAATGACAAATCTTGAGCACGCCACTTCGTCGATGACGTTCGCACGTCTCTTTGGCAAATTTACGTTTGCTTCGCGTTCTCAATGCACGTTCACGTTAACCGCACCAATTTGTTCTTGATCAGGATGTTCGAATCGACTCGCTTTATCGACGCGAACCGACCGATCGCAGAGAAAACAACGTACACTCTGTGTACAAAATATCTATCTGTATCACGCTAAACAGTAGATTAATCGTAAATATACAAAATATGAAGTTACGCTAGTGTTCGTTATGATCATGTTATTAGCCGTACGTTTATTAATTGTTGTACGAACCATGAAAATTGTTTTCATCGCTGAGTAATCAGTTACTTTCTTTGTATAAATAGATATGTAGATTTTAGAATCGACGATCATACCGTGAAAAGGTATTTACATTTTGATTTGACATTAACTGGTGTATCGTTTGTTCTGCTTTCTTCCTATTTGTAATACGTTTCTATAATAATATTTTGTATCTCACAGGTACGTGAGATCAAGGATTAAAGTATTGAATGAGGCAGTCACCATTTGTAGGTATGCTTACACTATACGTATATTGATGCTTGATTTACTAATAATTTATAATAAATTATAGAAGGGCAATTAAATGGGTTTATAAGTAACAGGATTTCTCTAGGCTCTTAAATAATCATTCTTGCTTAATTATTACTTGATTATTTTAACGCTTAACCAACTGGATGGGGAGGTTTGCCATTTTTTTCCTCTGTTATTGATCCTGTTTACTTTTGTTATTATTTAGTATTGAACTAGTGTTGTTCACAGTTCGTCAAATGCATTTTCAATGCAGCTCTACCAAAGAACAATTTTTAATAAACTGAACACCATTTCAAGATTAATTAATAACAAAAGTAAATAAAATCAATGGCAGAGGAAAGAATCAGAAAGCTCCTCGTTCAGTTGGCTAAGTGTTAATTTTAGTCTATACCGACAACTCCAGAACGATAACACACACTTGACAAACGTTGCTTTTTCTTTCAACAAATATTAAACAGAAACTATTCAACCTACATTATATTAACATGAACAATTAACTTTTTAATTTCATCATTATCTCAGTTTTTTCCAACGATCATTTATCCCAAACACTGTTCGCGTTAGTGTTCGATGGTTTCGCCGGTAGAAAGAGTAGTTTAATTAATGTGAACTAAAAATTTTACACTTCACCGTTCGAAAACCACACGTTTAAATGTTTTCGAGTCGCTTCTCTGTTTTATTGTTCATAACTTCGATATTCCTTCGTAATTAGTCCTTCACGAGACTCACACAACGTAAATTGGATCCTTGCACACGGATATTCTTGCTTCTTGCAGAATCCTTAGCCTGGGACCTAGGGGAACTCCCATTTTTTGCAACCTCTCTTCACTTAGATAGGGAAGCTCCACCATTCCAACTTTTTCTTTCTCAAAAGCGGTCGCATATTTCTGAAAGAAAATTTCAAAATTCAAATCTGCATGAAATTCAGCGTGACTTCATAAATTTAAATAAATCATTCGTGTGCTCTCGCTACAAGAGAAGGCGAAACAAGGCGGAGCGTAAGTACAGTAGCGGACAAAAGTTTAAGACCAAGAGATCAATAAGAATAAAGTACAGGTAACCACTTTCATAATTATGGGCACAAATAAATCCTACATTACTAGTATTATGTACTATTATTTATATATTATTACTATATTATTGTGAACGCGCTGTTAATTGTCAGGATCGGTCAGAAGGCGGCTCGTGGTACGCAAACGGTTAATCATGTTATTAGGTGTACACATAAGTTTCCGGCTTTTTTTGATCTATGAAAAATGCAAGATTTCAAGATAAATACAAAAAATCGTTTATTGAAAGTATTGGCTCTCGCTAGCTACACAATTTCGCCATCTTTCCGGCAATACATGAATACTGTAACGACAGAACGATTTGTTTTTTGATCGAAACCATTCATCCAGCCAATTTTGCACTTCTTCGAAATTAGCCAAGTGTAACCCATCCAAGCCATGTGCCATTGATCGGAACAGGTGATAATCCGAAGGCGTCAGGTCTGGCGAGTACGGCGGGTGCGGTAATAAATCCCATTTCAATGTTTTGATGGTGTTCTGGACGATTAA
>JAOPTO010002394.1:92948-114989 GCA_033822845.1 Tetrapedia diversipes | reverse complement strand
AATACTGCAAAAATTTCGTGGTATATTTCATGCTGTTTTTAATAATTGTTAAGTTAATATTATTTTTATTGTCATTATAGTAGAAACTATTCATTGATTAACATAGAATACAAATTTTATTTATACTGCTACTGTTAGCTTATACTTCTATTTTTTTTTGGACTCTTTGGTTTTAAACTTTTGTCCGCTACTGTACGTTCTGCTGTGTTACGTTGAATTTTCTTATATTTTTCTTACACACGCTGTTAGCCAAACTTATAAGTTCGCTTCCATTTTCGGTTCGTTTATCCTCAAAGTTAGGTATATCGTTTTTTTCTTTCGGCAGAATTACGCGAAATAACAAACAATATTCCAAAACTGAAGAATTAACCCTTTATGCTTCAGAGGTTACTCGTATTCGTCTAATAATATTAACCTCAAAGATTTTCAAGCGTAAAATATTTAATAAGATGATTCATATTAAATTTCATTTCGTTTAGTTTAGGAATTAGCTAAAATTTACTTACACGACTATTTAACCCTTTGAGTTTGAAAATTTACAAAATTATCACTTGGTGACTGACAGTTACCTTTAGAGTGCAAAGGGTTAAAAGCAACAATTATTGTTAACGCGTGGGCAGAACTATGATTTAATAGAAAAATTTAAGCATTGGATAGAAGGAATTTTTCAATTAATTCACCGCCATGTGAATTCACCTGGATCAGTTACTGATTGCTAAAAACTATTTCGTTACAATTAATAAAAACGTAAATAAATGTTTTTTTCATAACTGAACTTATACTGTAGTCTAATCTACAAACAGCACCTTTCTTGAAAATACTAATAATTTATTGTTTATGCAAACAGTGCAGAACTTTTCTTTATGATAGTGTTTTTCGTGTCATTATATGTAATTCTGCTAACTCCAACTATGGCAATAAGATAGCTATAAATGGAGTGAACTTATAACTTTGGCCAGCAGTGTAATACATGTATAATAGTGGATAAATGATAAGAATATTGAATTAGTGTTTCAGATATTTCATTTACAAAGGTAAAATTGCTTACAATTAAATAAAATACTACAAAAAAGATAAAAATAGTAACAAGAAACTAAATATTGAAGTTATTTTTTGAAAACATATTAGTAACATAGTATAAGAATATAAGGTGTTTTA
Source organism: Tetrapedia diversipes (assembly GCA_033822845.1). NCBI lineage: Eukaryota > Metazoa > Arthropoda > Insecta > Hymenoptera > Apidae > Tetrapedia > Tetrapedia diversipes. Next base: position 113,831 of record JAOPTO010002394.1, on the reverse strand, counting down.
AAAATTTCTTAAATTTTTATTTGCAATTTAGTTTGCTATCTTATTAATTCAGGTTTTAATAATATAAAACTTTTTTATTGAAGATTCAGTAAATTGAATACGTGTTAATAAAAGGAATCTAGAAATAGTATAGATTAATATTCAGGTTGTAATAGCAAATAAAGAATATTTTTCAAAGGAAATATAGTTTTCTAATTGATTAACATTGAGTTCCTTTTAAAATATAATCGAATATAGAGGAAATTGTCATAATGTTATAAAATTATGATATGTAATACGAAATATGAAATTTGTATGAATTATGTTAATTTTCAATAGCCTTCCTTTACTCTAACAATTATATATTTGTGTATTTCTATAATAAGAAGTAAGCGTAATTACGTATTATAATTCTTTTCTTTACAAGTTTTTAAAAGGAATCATAGCTTAGAGTCTTGTCGAATCAGTATTGTATGAAAAGGTCAACCAGAGTGAATGTCATGATTTTAATTATATATGTATAAGAATGATAATCCATAAAATCAAGATGACTTTCTTTACAATTTCATTATTATGGATTAAAAATTGATGTTGTAGCATGACGAACTATTAAATAATTTTTAGTAAATTAAAGTATTCTTATATATAGGTATGTTTGCAAAAAATTTACTGAAAATATATGTATAAAAAAGAAATCACAAAAGGGTTAATTGCAGACAAAATTCGACAAATTTTATAAATTCGATGCATGCATTGGCTTCTAAGATCCGTTGTCGGCCAAGCGTTCACTTTTAAATGTTAACGAGATTCTCTCACCTGTATCATTAAATGCTGTGTTCTCATTTCCGAACTCAAGTGTGCCACCGATCTGGCGAGCGTAACTACGTGAGATTCTAATCGTTGGAAACGTTTGTTAATACTCTGTAAACATATAACAAATTTTCAGTCAATTAATGTTGTTAAAATAAGCTGCCAAAATAAAAGCAGTTAAATAAATTTATTACCACCTTTTCAATTCATATAATTAATAAATATGTTACCAGTTTATAGAAAGTTATATTTATAAATTATATAACTTATTTATCAACATTTACTTATTTATAGATATTTAATTTTTAAGTATTACGATATTATATTTATTTTCTTTTATTACAAGATTTGTATTTACTGCTAGATAATCAATAAATAATTACGTCTTCAAAAATATATTTTCAATCACTTTAAAGCTATAGTAGAGGACAAAAGTTTAAGACGAAAGGACAATGTAGAACATAGTTTTATGGTCTGCAAATATTGTCTGTAGATTCATTTTTATTGTTAGTATGGTAGAACACTAGTTACTGATTAACATTTGTTTATTATGCTATTCCTTATAAATTAGTTGGTTTAATTTCGTTGATTCTTTGGTCTTAAACTTTTGTCCGCTATCAATTGTAATCAAATATTTTATAATTTTACTAATACAGAAATTACTTTGCGTTTATCAGTTACTTTTATCTCAAAAATACAGTAAAAATAATGTATCCCCGTTTGCTTGCTCAAAATCTTATATTTTCCGTACATTCTACAGAATAAAACGTTACAATGTAATTTTTAGTGATTTTGCTATTGAATGGAGACATTTGAAAATTCAGTCGAGATTTATGAAATCAGTAATTTTTATTAATCAATAATTAATTAATAGAAAAGCAAGAAAAAAATTAAAGTTCTATTTCAAAAATAAATATAGTTTTTTAATTTATTTTCCGATACGTCGTTTTGATTTTTTGTAGCGTTTTTGTGTGCATTGAGGGGGATGATAAAAGTTCTAGCTACACCATTGGCTAAACTTATTTAATACTTGTGTGATGTATTGAAAAAATTATTTCCGAATTCTAGTAGCGATAACAGAAGTCTCGTCAAATTTCGGATAAATATTCAAATAAAATGGGTAAACGTTGAAAAAGAATTATTGTGAAACGATAATAAATGTTATACTAATTGTAAGATGAATCAAAGTAGTTTTAAAAGAATAAGATGGTTGTATCAGATATTAATTAATAAATAGTCCAGCTGATATACAGTAGCGGACAAAAGTTTAAGACCAAAGACTCAACGAAAATAAATAAATAAATTTCCTAGAAATAGCACGATAAACAAAATTTGTATTCTATGCTAATTAATAAATAATGTTCTATCATAATAACAATAAAAATGAATATATAGGCAATATTTGCAAACCATATAACTATGTTTTACATTGTTTCTCGTCTTAAACTTTTGTCCGCTACTGTAACTGTTCATATTCATCTACAAACTACACCATATTCTTTTAAAAGTAAAATGCCATTTTTCCTAAAACATGAAAGTGTTCGTTAACTAATAACCTCAACTATTTGTACCTCCTATACCCCAATTTCCAGTTGCTAAAATAAAAAATTCGGCTGTAAAAATACAAAAGATGCGTCTAGAGCATGTGAACAAATTTGTGAGTCATTCTACAAACATTCTTTTAGTCGCTTTTAGGATTCCAGGTACCTGAAAGTTTCGGGGCCTGATTTTGAATTGGAAATGTCGGGTACTCTAATTCCTATGCAACTGACCTTGATGTCTTTGGCTTTTTTCATTCTGTCGTCGATCGCGTGGGATCTACGTTTATCGTGATGCCTTGTGACAGGCCTGGACGAGACGGAGGATGTCGGCAACGAAGAAACAGAACCGTAACTGGCGAGGCCCCTGGCCTTCCGCCTCTTCTTCACACTTCCGCCGAGCAGCTTCAGTACCTGTGATCATCAATAACCGGACTTTATTGCAGCTTCTCGTGACCCGACGTTGCATCTAATTTATACGTATAATTTGTTATTCGGACACCGGGTATACATTTCCTTAATTCAAGTAAGTTGATCCAATTATGCTTGGATTACTCGCGGAAGGTGATTGGTTGAAGTGGTTATGGTTATGACCGCGTATTAACCCTGCTGCTATTTTTTGGTCATTTTTGTCTCAGACGTGTTACCATTTCGCTAAGAAAACTCATTAATTTGTTAGATTTAAGGTTTTTCGTCGCATCGACTGCTAGGTCATTAGTGACGATACTGTATCGCGGTAGTTTATATTTAGTGAAATATGCAGATATCCTCTAAGTAGTTTGTTAACACTTAGCCGGTCGATCGGAGAGATTTCTTATTTTTACTTTAACAACGCGTTTTTTATTTTCCATCATTGTTATGCCGCGTCCACATTGAAAGGAACAGTTCCCGAGCAGCTCGCGTGCAGTTCGCGAGCTGTTCGCCAACGGAAACCGCAGCATGTCCAGATTGGAGCTTGCGAACTGTTCACGAACAGTTATAAGCTTGTTCGCTTTGAATTTATGGGCAGTTCGCTATTAACTTTTGCCACATACGGATGTCAATGTACAGACTTTAAAAATGTCTGAACAAGATCTATTACTCGCAGCATCTGCATATTATATAGTAAAAACAAACAATGTTAGAAAAAAAGGAGAGCGTCGATGTTGGCAAAGACAAGTGTTTACAACAAGAGAAACCTCTGGTGGAATCAGTTTAGCGAATAAATTATTACAGAACGAAAATGGATGTAAAAACTTTAGCAGAATGTCATACGAAGACTGTGAAAAATGCTTGGTAGAAACTGACGACAATTGAGAGCTAGTTGAGTTCCATAAAATTGTGTTACGAAGGCGTCTAGACACGCTTCGAGCTCGCGAACAATTTCTTTGGTGTACCGCTTTTCGAGCGAACAGTGTTCGCTGTTCGCTGTTCGCGAAAATGTCCACACTGCTGGCGAGCACTGTTCGCGAACAGCAGTGTGGACGCGGCATTAACTACTTCGACCTGGAGATTTTCGCAATTACTGACGCAATTGTTCAAAACATTGTAGTTTGCCATACCATACAAAAAACAATATTAGAATATATTACTGTTTTTCTATTCCATGTTTGAGTAGTCTTATTTTAATATCCCTAACACTTCTTCGGCCGCTGTTACGCACGCGTGACTTTTCTTTGCCAACCGTTATCGGCCGCTATTACGTATCCGTGACTTCTTTTCGCCAACGGTGATGCTGCATTTCGATGTTTCTATAGGTAGATACATTGTTGCAGAGCAATATTTGACGAATAGGGAACAGTGGTTTCAACCGTTTTCCCTTCCCAATTTACCAGATTGTAACTACTTATGTTACGAACAATTGCGTAAATATCACATTTTGTGAGTAGTAGAACCTGCGTGAATCTTGCCGGCGGCAGCATAACGGCGATTCGATAAATGTGCGGCCGGCAAAGTATTAATTTCCTGATTTCGTTGCCTATACTTTTTGAAAAATCATTAAAAAATAATTGTTATAAACTTTTAACCCTTTGCGGACGGAGCAGTAAAGAAAATAGTTACGTCGCGCATTTGTGTTATAAAAACTAAAGCTGTATTTAAATAAGTCTTTCATAAAATCTAACAAAATCATAAACGAACAAATTTAGGCCAACTTGACTTCTTAGGCTAGTATACCCATGCGTATCTTATACGTGTCGTTTACGCAGACAAACGTCAGCCGCAGCACGAGAGTTGGGCGGATATATCCGACACTCGTCCGCAAAGGGTTAATTTTATGTTTTGTATAATATGTAAAATCGTTAAACGAAATTGTTGCCGTAAAATATAATTGCTCACATGACTAGTTTTCGGACTTTTTTGAGTTGAAGTAGTGAATTTCAGTCCGTTCTACTTCCGAGAAATGCGCACTGGACAGCGCAATTTGGTTTTCCCAAGCGCGTGTAGTCGGCTAAGTGTTAAGTAGTATTGTTCTTTGAATCTGATCCTTTTCTGTTACTACGTACAGTGCCGCTTGGGGCATATACGCTCCACGCTGAATTTTCCGTTCAAGCCATTGGGTGGGTATTCTCATTGTAAAATGAAGAATTTTTAAAACATTTTAACTATAATTTTGTACTATTGAAAAATTATAAGGTGTACCTGGGTCAAAAACATTATTTAATCGTAAATGTGTAGGTTGTATACGTCTCACGTTGCCTGAACGGAAAGTCTTCAAAAAACGGTCCGGCGCGGAACGTGTTAAAGCTATGATTGGAGTGATGTTATATTTTTGTATTAAGTGTTCTAATGCTCCCCATTCATATAATATGTGGTTAGTTGTTAGGGGAATTTGATTTTAACATAGTACACATAGGGGTGGTTTGCTTTTCCTTAATAGGAATTCATGAGTAATTTTGGTGTGTCTAGACCTGGCTATTACAATCTGTTCCCTTTTGTTCATATTGTGGTATACTGATTTATAGAAACGTTCTATTATGTTTCTGATTTTGGTTCTACCGGTTGTGGTCCAAATCTTGTGCCATTCTTTTCTTATGGATTTTATTATAAATTTTATGTGGTGCTGGCATGAGATAGGAGTATTGGGATTATTCAGTGAAAGGAATATTGTTTCCTAATGTAACAAATAAAGACACTGTTACTAATAGCTTGCTCTATTCTTTCAATTTTATGGTGACGAACCATTTTTCTCCACCAATTATGAGTTCTTTTTAATCAAATTAGAAAACGACTGATTGCGACAAAATTCGAGGAACGCAGCAGGGTTAAAGACACACGTTTACACGATGCACAAGTAACGTGTATTAAGGAATTAAAAATTTGTATTCTTAATCTACAAGTAAATGTATAGGCATTTTAATACAGATATATAGGAATATATTTTATTTAGAGAGATGGTAGAGTTCAGGTGCAGACGAAACAAAGTAAAGTTCTTAGATAATACATATCGTGGCAATTCGTTGCCACCATAAATCTTGCCCGACGCCCTATTTTGCGAAAGTTTTACCCAGACCTGGATAATGTCCGTTGACATGTGGCAACCAGACCTGGGTGAACTTCAAATACGTCGTAACAAAATACTGTTCTCGGGAATTCTTTTCTTATTTTCCTTTTCTTTCTGTATATTTTTTCTACCAGTAATTTATGATCTCCTTGAATGAGTTTCCGCCAGAGTTTCATTAGAGTCTGGTCATCCCTTTGTCTATATTTCGTGACCAGGGAGGCACAAACCCTTCAGTGCATACTTTTACTTTTTCTCCCACTTTTCCTACTATGACGTTTCTCTAGCTGCACCTCTTTCTAATCTATCCCGATTTCTTTTCTACCCTTCTTAACCGTTTGAGCCACAAGCAGCGCGATCATGCAGTTGAAATTTTATGTCGAGAAAACCCAGCACATTTCGAACGTTGTGGACAACTGACGATGCGTTACCGATTGTCGAAACGGGCTCAGATTTACTGAAACAAGTACATCACACAGCTCCTTTTAATGTAAATAGTCCTTTTTACAATAGGTACGATAATACTATAATAATGCAATAATACATTACAAAATACAAATTTAAATACAAGTGCTATTGCGCTGCTTGGTATTTCTCGACATGAAATAAAATAAGCGCTATCGCGCTGCTTGGGTCTTTTCGTAGTCATTTAGAGAAAGCGCGGTTGCGCTGTTTGGGATTCTTCGACAGTGTTTTTTCAATACCCCTTGGGACTCAATCGATTAAGGACTTGCTCTCTGACGCCTGAGAACAGTTCCGCAAAATTTGAGTAACACGTCATTACGCTGCGCGCGACATAACAATACGTAGTATCGTAATTAATTTTATAGTTTAAAAGAAAGTGAGGGGTGGACAGCGAGAGTTCAGTTCTGCTTGGAGAAAACCCTTGGCGACGCGCGAGGTTCTTGAAAAATGCCCAAATATAGTCATGTTTTTGGAATATGTCCAAATATGGCCGTACTTGAGGGATTTTTCCGAGGTACGTGGTGGGAGAAAGGCCAAGGGCCAGCGACAGTTTTCTCTGGCCAAAAAGAGCAGAGTTGAATTAGATGTTGTAGCGTGTAGCAGAATCGTGCGATGAATCAAATTTATACACAGTAATCTAATTATATTTCCCTTATTCATAGTAATAAATAAATATTATTCTTGCTCCTTTCACAATCACGCTTTTTCTGCTTCGTGCTCGCATTTTCCCCGTGATATATTCTTAACACTTTACCGACCGGAAGCCTATTAAACCATTCACTGCTAACTACGAGATATCTCGTAGTAAGCGTATGTATCAAAATTGCCGACTACAAGATATCTCGTAGTGTGCACTACAATTTCGATTGATTACAAATGGCCATTTGAGTTAGGAATTTTATTCAGCAACCCCAGCTACGAGGTATCTCGTAGCGTTTTCTTCATTTTCAAATTACAGTAAATGCCATTTCAATACTATATCTGTAACTTAATATTATTAGATTTTGCTAAATTCCGTGTTTTCTTTAAAATAAAATCTTGGCATTCAGGGCAAGACATTCTAAATTTGTCTGGCAATGAATGGTTTAATCAGCTTTTTGCATGCTTCGTTTGTAAATTTTCTAACGTTCCATTATACAAAGGCAACACGTTTTTGAGTGATATCATATGTATACTGTAAAGAAATATTAAACTATTAATTACACGAAGAAAATATTGTTTAATAATAAAATTATTAGCGATGTATCCACGCCAAAGTGAGCTATTCGGGAGCGCGTATGTTGAACCACTTGCAGTCGGTAAAGTGTTAACCCTTTGCACTCGAATTTAATATGACCATGAATTACAGCCAACTCGGAATTTATTTTTTTATTCAATTAAAGCAAAACTTTTCTAATACGTTATTAGCATACTTAGCTGTAACATTTCATGAGTATAATTAAAAAAAATGAAAATTCCACGGTAAAACTTATGATGTCGCATACGCTGAGACATACCAGTGCAAAGGGTTAAGTACAAAAGGCGGTACTGCATATTTCCATACTGCATTTCAAGTATTCGAATAGTTCGAGTTCAAATTAACGTCACTCAGTTCCTAGGATTTATTATTCGCACTAATCGGGACTAATCTGTAGTTAATTGTTCGCGAAGTGTATTATTTCATTACGACCTCAAGTGCAACAAGCGAAAAGCTGTTCAACGGATGTAATAAAGGAATACAGCTTACAATGTGTCTCACCTCACTGTACATATTCTCCAGACCCTCCAACTGTTTCCTGATGGTTCTCGCGTCGTTGGTGCTTAAATCGGAATCGCTTCTATCCAACATCGAGTCGAGGTCGAGGCCGGTGGTGGTCGAAGTTAAATCGGCTGCTTCGACGCCGAAAACTGAATGAACAAGAAAAAGCATCGTATTGTGCCCCAAGGGACGGGTAACGATCCGCGCGGTGAAAAAGGAGAAGGGACAGGGGGTTACTTACGATGAGAAAACTTCTTCGCGGCTTCTTTCTTGGAAGTCGAGGCACCGCGATGCTTCGAGCTCCCCGAGAATCCTCTCTTCTCCATGACCTTGTTGTAATCGCTGTAATTAGGTTTCGATCCGTACGGTAAGCTAAAAGACCCATAAACATGCAATTGTTAAGGTTGCGCCGGGGAAGCAGCAAGAAGAGGGTTGGTTAACTGTCGCTGAAGCGTATAACAGAGTTTAACCCTTTGACTGCTAAATACTCAAGGTCGAAGTGCTCTGCGTGGACGGCGCTCTATTAGTAATTGTGTTGCTTTAAATGGGAGCGAGGAAAAATTGACAAACGCATATAGGGTTTTTGGACGGTGGGAGAAAATTGAAGAGGCGACTCTATGCAAGATTCCAAGACAAAAATTAAGAGTAACAATATTGCGTTTGACGCTTTGTTTATTAGTTATAAGCAACTAAAGAAACGGGCTAATTTACGCCTGGGAGCAGGCAAATAGAGCAACACGTTAGGTAACGTCAATAATTACGCAGTGATGCTCAGTCATGACTATGTGAATTTCTGTAGTTGTTCAGAGGTAAACCATATTCCGCACGTAGTTACGACTGAGCACCACTGCGTAGTCATTGACGTTATCTACTGTGTTGCCCCAGTTGCCTGCTCTCAGGCGTAAAATAGTACACAGTACGGCGCTCTATTAGCAATTGTGTTGCTTTAAATGGGAGATTGGAAAAATTGACAAACGAATACAGAGTGTCTGTACGAAGCTAGGAGAAAATTGAAGGGGTGACTCTATGCAATATTCTAAGACGAAAATCAAGAGTAAGAATATTGCGTTTGATGCTTTGTTTATTAGTTATAAGCAACTAAAGAAACGGGCTATTTTACGCCTGAGAGTGGGCAACTGCAGCAACACGGTAGGTAACGCCAATGACTACGCAGTGATGCTCAGTCGTAACTACGTGCATTTTTATAGCTGATCAGAGGTAAGCTGTATTCCGTACATAGTTACGATTGAGCATCACTGTGCAGTCAGCGATGTTACCTACCGTGTTGCTCAATTTGCCTGCCCTCATGCGTAAAATAAATCGTTTTTTAGTTGCTTATAACTAATAAACAAAGCATCAAACGCAATATTATTACTCTTAATTTTCATCTTAAAATGTTGCATGGAGTCACCCTTTCAATTTTTTCTCAGTTTCGTCCAAACACACCTGTATACGCATCCATAGTTCACACGAGTAGCTTTCGTTAGACGTATATACGCGCCCATAGCAGTCAAAAGGTTAATGCACAGTTTCTTTTGAATTAGCGCATCATGGATCACTAACTAAATCGTATCACTATATTAAAATATGCATATCGAAGTTTTAGTAGCGTTATACGAAAAATTAGGAAACTTTAGGTAACAGGTATTATTAGCACTGAATGCATGGCGTTAAGGGTTATTGTACGTAATTACTTTCGACAGTAAGAAATTGATACATATTTTTTCTGAACCCTTTGATACAGTCGACTCGTAACTATTTATGGTATATTTTTATTTTTGTAAATAATTCGTTTGCGTAGCGAGTTTCAAATATGAACACTTTAAGAAGGTGGTTGAATAAATATTTTTTAAATCCTTATAATTTAAAAGGTACGAGAGTATAATTTGGTAGTAATAATAATTTACAGATTCTTCTGTATCAAATAGTTCAAGCAAATAAATGTTGATACATCAGTGTTAGAAATCTAATTAAATTGACTTAAATGATATGAAAGTTAGTTTAGTTAAAGTTTTTATTGCAGTAGCAACATTTGATTAACAAGGAAGTAAACAATTGAATTAGTTATGCAACAATATAATTAGTTGTTAAACTAATAAGAATTGATTTAAATAGATGTAAGTCTATTGAGGTTTATATTCTATAACTATAAAAGACCAAACAATCATTATTTTTATAAATATAATTACCCTTCTAAAAACATGTACCTGTATATTTACGTGGCTAAACACTTATTAATCTGCAATAACAGCATTAACCTTTCACCATTATCAGAGAGAAATCTTACAAAAAGCAAAATCTCGTGATGATAATTTTAATATGAACAAAAGAAATAATAATCTATCCATCTATTGTGATAAATGAGAAAATACGTTAAATGTTCGAATACTTTAATTTTAGGCTGCTAACAAGTCATGGAATAAATTAAATAAATAATTCAAACTACTAAACATATTATAAATGCATAGTTTGTATGAGATATGGAGGCCGTAGTCAAGGAAATAATTATTCCATAAAAAATTTCTCCATAATTTATTTTACTCTTTCAACTTTATCTATTTTCTACCCTTTATAATCTTTTTTCCGCCTTTCATAGCTTTCGATAGCTTTCCATGATATTCTTTCAATTTACCAGAGTACACAGCTTTTTCTTACACGATCACGTACAATTTTGTTTTATACTCATCTACATTTATTTGATTATTCTAAACATAAAAGTAACATATAACAGTTTCTTTAAAAGATGAACACGTTCCCCGTTTCTGAATTATTACCGCCTTTTCCTTCAACGGTGCATGATCTATCGCTGCGATATCGTTGAAAAGCTTTCGCCGTGTAAAAAAATGATCTAGAAAATAAATCGACTCGAGCTTTCACCCTGCTCTCCCAATATGTTCCCGTGTCCCTAAAAAAAAGTATGCCGGCCTGTCTACGCTCAACAGTTTGATCGGTTGGCCGCTTGAATACACCGATATCGGTGTTTCGATCCACGCGAAGGGTAGAAATAATCGGAAGTGGCTTCGGGCAGTGACCGGAAGTGACATCGGTTACGAGACGAAGAGATCTGTTTTGAAATAACGTTACCTCGCCGAGTATCGATTTCTCGGTGTTCTGGGACTTTCATGGGGTGAAAGTGGCGGCAGGGGCGGCGTTACCGATGATACACTTTCAGATAGCGTGGAATGTGCCATCGCGGGGACATCTCTGGGCTCTAAAATGCTCCTCAGTTCTGATTCAACTATGTCCACCCATTCGGAGTCTTGCACTGTTAAGATAGGAAAGCAATGATCTATTATTAGTTTAATATTTTGTGCAATATTTTGTTTAATATTTTATATATATATGTTTAATACTTATATTTAATATTTTAACACTATTCCTACTGACACTTCACGTATACCTATTCCTACCACGACATTCCCATGTAAGACAGACTACAAATTTTTCTCAGAAAATAAACAATGAAGAAAGAAGTGAATATTGAAAAATGTATTGTACGTATATTTGAGGAAAAGTGTAAAGTTTAAAGGCGATTCAATTACATTGTATCTATGAAATTCTAATAGAAATTTTAAAAACGGTAATTTGACTGGTTGTGGTAGGAATAGTGGTAATACTCATATTTAATATTTTATATACTTATGTTTAATACTTATGTTTAATATATTTAATATACTCACGTTTAATATTTTGACGTTTACTGTAAAAAATTATGAAACATGCACGGGTGTTTTAAAAGCTCAAGTTTCATGGAAAGAAGATATGAGAATATTGTATTTATTTAGCAATCTTGCTTAATCATAGATCATTATTTATTCTTTTATATTCTTTTGTTTCCATTCGTATAATTTTATTTTCAGATTTTCTAAATATACTTTTTAATTTGTTTTATACCACTTCGTTGTTTGCAGATATTTTTGATCGTACATTTTCTTTTGTTTAACAATGAATAATTATTTTTTTAAAGTTATTAACTTTTCATTTCCTTGTCATTTCTTCCTTTTTTAAATAATTGGAGTTGCTTTTTAATTTGTTTTATGTTAACTTACACTAAGGTTTTATTACATCGTTCATTTTAATTTATTTCTATCAACCTTCATAATATTAAGTAATATGCCATTAGTTTAATGTAGTTATTTATTATTATTATTATTATTATTTATAGATTATCTTAATAATATTTATTTTAATTCTTTCTATCTACAGTTGCTCGCATATGTACTAGCTATTGTTAAACTTGATGTGTTTTAGAATAAATAATTAAACAGAATTTTTATAAACAGAATAGCATTAAAGCTGAGTTAAAATATATATTGTTAAAGATAAATTTTAGAATATAATATGCAGATAAACTACATCTTTAAATAAAACCTTTTGATATTTTTAAAAATAACGAAAATATTCCATATGAATAAAGCTATTGCTTCAACCGTATAACAATAATAATAATAATAATAGTAATTTCTAATTTATCGACATTCGTTCACTATAATAATAATAGGCATTACAGTTGACTATAAAGTACAAATCTTCTTGTTCCTAGAAAAGTATCATAATAAATCTCATTCTACTCTCTATATTCTATAATTCACCAGAGTCTTTCGTGTAGAAAAAAATATGACGTATTCACAGGAATACCATTACAACGCAAAAAATAAGCGCATTCTGCACTTTTAAAATCTAGCCAAGTGGATGGGGAGATTTCCCATTTTTCCTCGACAAAGCGCTGCCATTGATTTTATTTATTTTTGTTATTAGTTAGTCTTGGACCAGTGTTGAATTGATTAAAAATTGTACATTTTGGAGAAGTAGAAAACGCATTTGATGGACCGTGAATAACACCGGTTCAAGAAAAACTACCGTATTACATCGAATATAAAACGCACATTTTTATGTGATTTTATGCGTCTGATTTCGTGATGCGTCTTATATTCGATAGAGGGGGTTGACGACTTCTAGATATAACGAAAGTGAATCAATCAGAAAGTGAAGGTGATGGTTTTTCTGATGATGAAAGTGTTTGAATAATAAAATATATTTTTTAGTTCTTTAAGTATATACATATTTTTGTTTATTATACATTTTATAATAAAAATACTTAATTTTTTATTTCTAGCTTGAAATATTTAGGGTGCGTTTTATAATCAGTGGTGTCCTATAATCGATGTAATACGGTAATAGCAAAGGTAAATAGAATCAATGGCATTGCTTTGTTAAGGAAAAAATGTGAGATTTCCCCGTTCGGTTGGCTAAGTGTTAAGTGCCACGAACTATTCGTCCGGAAAGCAGTGAAGCGTAAGTACAGTTGAAATAACAAACCTGGTGGGTGGGTTTGATCTTCTGGGGGTGGTCGCCTTCCGCTGGAATAAACAGCGGATCCTCTACCCGAGTCAACATTGGAGGAGCTCTGTCCGGCTTTGTCGTAATCCGATCCAGATCCCTGATTCTGGATCTTCAATCGACCGATCCCGTGTTCCAGCTCGTCCTTCCTAGCCTCCGATTTCGCCGCGGGATCCTTTGCGTATTGATTCTCCACCCTCTTCGATCCGTCGCTGTTTCCGATCTTCAGGCCGGAAGAACTTCTGCCTGTGTCCGCTTCCAAGCCCTCCTTCGACGCTTTCGCGTTATAATGATTCTCCTCGGCTCGTTTCTGCAGCTCCTCGATCCTCTTCTGCACGGAGGTCCCTTCCGGCTCTTGGCTCTCCTGACCGGACACACCTAACTGTTCCTGGTCCCTTTTGGAGCATCTGACCGCGTCGTCTCTGCGGATACCGAAGCTGGTTTCCGGTCGATACTCGTCTTTTCTCTGGGAATCGGTCCTCCTGAACTCGCCCGGACCACGATCTTCCACCGTGATCTCGTACCTCTCCTTATCCAACGGGTCCACCGTGAGGGTTTTCATGGGGTCCACTGTGTTTCTGGACTGCTGCTCGTTAACCCTTTTGTCCTCGTAACAGAGCTGCGGCTGGGACGCCGCTTTCTCGATACCTTTCGTCGAGTTCCTTCGTTGAAACTCGATTTCTTGGTTGCTCTCGGCCTTCATATAGACTTGTGGCACGCCGTACCTGGGCCGGCCTTGAGCGTAATGATAGTACACTTCCTGTCCGGAAAGCCTGAGCTCTTGGGTCTGTCTGGAGGTGCTGGGTAGATCGATTTGCGACCTTGACATGGCCTGTCGGGCTTGCTGGTACTGCTGATAAGACAGGTTGTTCGAGAAATAGCTCTGCTGCACGTTCCTCACGCCTGTTTGACTGTTTTGTTGTTGGCCAGCCAATTGCTGCTGGCCGGCGGCTAGCTGTTGCTGATGCATCTGTTGGATGAGATGCCGTTGATGCATATTCTGTGCGTGCTGCTGGGCGAATCTAGGGCTCTGATGATGATTCTGGTTCTGATGCAGCAGTTGCTGCGGACTTTGGAAGTTTTGATTCGACGGCTGCATCGCGTTACCCACTTGATGCTGTTGCATGGGTACACCGTGAGGCTTCTGCAGCTGTGCGCTTTGACCCTAGTTCGGTAAATATTTGTGTTAACCGACGAGATTCATGGCTTGGAACATGAACGATAAATAAATGAGTATTAAAATTAGGAACGTTAAAATGTATATATAGATAATATTAACATTTATTATTATTACTTATATTATATAAATTAGAAGAAGATTGAGTAATATATTTTGAGGTAGTATCTGAAACAGAGATTTTGAATCTTGAATCGATAATATTGTTGGTAGCATACCCTTAAAGCGGATTCGTGATATTAAAACTAGCGTATTACAGGAAGCTCTGCTAAGAACAGGCGTTTTATTTCGGAATTATATAATAGACATTGTTTGGCAAGTATTCATGTAGGATGTTAAATGCGGAAAACGCTTTTGGACGGTCGACTCCATATAATGAGAAAGTTCATATACAAAAATTGACTTATTTTCTAATTTACTTATTTAGTTATTTTCCAATGGGAACCTTCTAGTCAACGAGACTTTGGAATACATATTATGTGTATATCAGATTTATGGGAAATTGCAAACCCACTTCTATCAACGGGTAGTTTCTCAAGGGATATGGAACGTGATCGACATCAAAGAAGCTGAAACTTTGTATGTATGTACGTCTGTGAAATTGAAATTATGGTTTTCCATAATTAACGACTGATAATCTCTATTTGCTATTATATATTAGTTAAGCACCTAGAAATTAAATGGCTAATTCGTACCAAATGTCCTCATTTTAAGATGCTAGTTCGGATAGAACAGCGGGTGTATAGTATGTACAGTGTGTGACAAAATAATGATAACATAGCCTATGATTTTCCGTGTTTCTCGAGTAACTTCAAAGCAGTATCTATATCTAAGCAAAAGAAATGTCATAAAATACAAGTCAAATTTAACTATACAGCGAAAGTTTGGTACTATACAGCGCTGTTCACAGAAATAATGAAATAAATTACTATTCGTGGAATATCAACGTAAATGTAGCAAAAATCGATACTTCCTATCCATTTATCTCCTAAACTTAATGCGAATAACTACTTTTGTGACCAGGTTCAAATTCAGTACACAAAAATACATAAAAAGTCTTTGCCATCTCAAACAATAAAACCTCGTTGATTTGTTCTTTCGTAACCGTGTCATCATTGTCGCACCTATTTCTCATATAATAAAGAATTAAGGTATTTTAACACTTAGCCGACCGAACGGTGAGATCTCCCATTTTATCCTCAACAAAGCACTGCAATTGATTCTATTTGTTTTTGTTATTAGCTAGTCTTGAATTAGTACTGTTCATAAATTTTCTAAAATACAATTTTTAATAAATCCAACATCAGCTTAGGACCAACTAATAACAGAAGTAAATAGAATCAATGGCACTGCTTTGTCAATGAAAAAATGGGAGATCTCCCCATTCGGTCTGCTAAGTGTTAAATAAGAGCTTATTTTATTTAGTAATATTAAACCCCGTTTCTAATAGGGGTTATAATCGTGTAAAAACAGAATTGAGTGTACAACATTAACCGATTCTCTTTAACAACCCGTCATGTTATACCCTGCGGATGGAATTGTGAAGCAGCGTAATCACTAGGCGATAGCCCTTATCTATTGATTCAGCCCCTGGTGACACCGCTTAGTCTCCATAAGATGTTTGTTATCAAATGAACTATTCCCTATTAATTCGTTACAAAAATCACGTAGGACCCCCATTTTCTCTATATAAAAACCCAATAAAGGACAGTCAGTCTGCAACAAGGAGTCAACGTTATACTTTGTATTCGTACCCTTAATCATCGCTGATTTATCTCGTGACAGAATGATCGGTGAAGAATGACAAAGATTCGCTCAGAGGCATCCCGTTCGGAGAGTTTCTTCACAGAACGACGCGTTGCGTCGAGACGCCAATAAATTTCGAGGATTGTACGCACTGTGCATTGTGTTGCGTGTGGTCGGCTTTGGACGGTATAAATATGGAACACGTATCACGTGCACCGGCCATTTGAATAGGATGTATGTGTTGCGTTATTGCCCTCCCTGAATTTATATGAGGGAAAGGTTACCCTCCCTTACGTAAAAATAACCTTTCCGCTGGATACACCGGAAGTGGCCATCGACCATCTCCAGTTGACGTGTATCGGAAACATTTCAATCATTCCCTGTCAGAAACTGAATTTTCGCGCTGAAGATTCCTCGGAGAGATGGGCAACGAGATACACGTGACTCTAAAAATGGTCCCGCGAATAAAGTGGATCGAGATATGCCACGGGAAAAATATTTTTATCGAATATTGGATAGTTACGATCGATAACGGCTGGAAAATAAGCTGATCGGATTGGCTGGTTAAAGGGAGACGAAGTGTTTTTCACGAAAAACATTGTATTTCGAGCAAAGATACGAGGTCATCTCGATATTTCATAGAATGTGTGAAAAGAAAGATTTATAATTACGGTACGTTGAAAAGCTTTTTAATTAGAAATCTATTGAAACAAAGACAGTTATTATTGATACTTGTAATATTAATCTTCAGCTAACAAAAATTTAGCGAGGTATTTCATGGCGGTAACACAAAAGGTTAAGAATTTCAAATTTTTGAGTGATACCATATATTAAAATAAAGTGAAATTTATTAAAATCTGATAATCGAGAAGCTTTTTATAATATTTTTCGTATACAATTAACTATGTTCATAAATTATAAGTAGGATTTGCTTTTCTCCTAATTGTTTCACGTTTTCCAATCTTAGTTTTCAATAATATTAAAGAAAGATATCAGAAAGAAGTTAAAAGAAGTATTTGAAGAAGAAGATTTAGAATTCTTTTAAAAAATTGATCTTCTATATTAAAATGCGATAAATATGAAATATTATCTCTATATTAAAATGAGATAAATGTGAAATAGTGTTGAGTTCTCTTTTAAACATGATTTCTCGAATATTTACACTTTAAAACTTCATACTGAAACTGAGCTTTAACCGCAAACTCTTCGTGAAGTGATACACAAATTGCTATATGGGTTTGGTTTCGTTTTATTAATTAGTAACAACGTACTCCGGTTGAAAAATTAAAAAGTTAAATATTTTTTGGAAAGTTGTATCTGCAGTTATCAGCAATATTTCGATTTGAAGTTAGTTACGTTAGTTGTCTCGCAGATTAAAAGATTAGTTAATTATATCCACACAAACAATTAAAAGGTGTATCATTATATTCAATATAAAAAGACATTCCTCATGACATACTTCGACGGTTTCTATAGAACCAAAAATAAAGTAATTGAAAAATAACTGTGCAAGATTCGATAAGTCTAATAATTCCATGAAACATCTCGTAAATAATATGGTTAACCAACTGTATGTTATTAAACATTGTTTTGAGGTTTGTTGTTGAAATTTTTATTAATGTATTTTCCTATGAATTTGAAATGAATACCAGATTTCTTTGTTTTGATAAGCTTCCGATTTTACAGTTTTTCGACGTAATGTAGTTTAACATTTTTTTCTTTAGTAGTACAGTAGAACGTCGATTATACGAATTTTGGTTATTAAAATATAAGTTGGGTCACGCACGTACGTACACATGTAACCAAAAACGTTTAATTTATTTCTATACTGTGTTTTTCTTATTAAAATTCATTTCTATTTTTATTCACTTCATTATGTAATAAATTAATATATTTTATTTATTCTTTTACGAAAAAAAACATCAATATCTGAAAAATTATTTGGTTCTTTCAAATCGACTGAACCATTTATCCAAACGGATCTGTCCTCCAATTAATTAGGATAATCGTCGTTCTACCGTAACGCAATTTTATTCTATCCTAGTTGATAGCGTAGTTTCACGAGGTCCCCCATAAAGACGGAAATAAATCTATGAAAGTATAATCAAATCGTAGAACTGAATTTAACGACACTCTAAACCAACTGTTAAAGTAATTTCCATCGTAACGACATTCGCGCGTCCCATCTTTTGTGCTCGTTAAAAGAAGTTTCGAGCGGAACTCACGGCGACTCGAAGTCGCGTTCGAGATTAACATTAGGTTTACGAGACTCGTCAGTTTGACGGATTTCAGATTTCACGAGCTAGAGTTTCAAAGACAACTACTATTATTCTTAGCAATTTTTGTTCACTTTTATTAATAGAGTAATATTGGGTTGTTCAGAAAGCAATTTCGTTTTTTCTTAACACAGGGCTTAATTGTATTTTTTCATAGCCTACTTCATACTTAAGCCGCATGATTATTCTATATTTTGACAGCATCTATAGCAAGGTTTGCTTGTGAAAAGTTTCGATTGATTCTATCCAGTGGTTTTTGGTTGGTGCCCTATCAAATATGGAAAGTAAAAAGCAACATTTTCGGCATATTTTACTTTTTTACTATCGAAAAGGTAAAAATGCTGTTCAAGTGAGGAAAAAATTATCCAATGCGTATGGAGAAAATGTATTGACCGAACGCCAGTGCCAAAACTTTAAAAAATTTTGCTTTGTAAAATTTCGATCCGGCAATTTTGATGTTGAAGATGCACCACGTTCTGAAAGGTCAGTTGAAGCTGACGAAGACACAATAAAGGCATTAATTGATGCAAATCGGCGAATAACAACTCGAAAGACCACTGAGAGATTAAATTTATCGAGTGAACAATATATAATTCAATAAAATATTTATTCACTATAAGAAAATCGTCTTTCATTTTCATAAAAAAAAAATGAAATTACTTTCTGAACAACCTAATACAAATACACCCTAATCTATTTCCCTCTAAGCTCTGCAATTTAAAATTCTGTATAATTTATTCCTATTTCTTAACACTATTCCTACCGACACTTCGTGTTATTTGATCGATCGCGGTAGGTAAGACAGACCGCAAATTTTTTTCAGAAAATAAACAATGAAAAAGGAAAATATGAATATTGAAAAATGTATTATGCGTATATTTGAGGAAAAGTCGTGAAGTTTAAAGGCGATTCAATTACGTTGTGTATAGGAAATTGTAATCGAAATTTTAAAAACTGTCATTTGACTGGCCCTGGTAGGAATAGTGTTAATTATATGTATATTACAAATAAGATATATAAGAAACGTCCGTAAATCTAGTGCTAATACATTACGTACGGCGCTCTGCTCGCCAAAAAACTGAATACAGTGCGTACAAACATCTGTTTCAATTTATATTTGTAAATTCTTAAATGTTAGTACAGGTAGCCCTCCTACAACACGACATCCTATAACACGGTTTCGCTATAACACGATTTACATATTGCGGGAACCCTCCTACAACACGCCATCCTGTAACACGGTATCGTTCTAACACAGTAAGAAAATTGCAAACACCTTTGTACAATACTGTACTTCCACAACCGCGGCGAGGCTTGTCGTCTTAACCGTTTGAGTTAGTAATTTAACATTTAAAAAATTATAAGAAGGCCTAAGCTTAGCTGACAATCTCCAGTCATTTTTCTTGAATATAGAACCTTCCGCTGAAAGAAGCTGAAAATTCAAAAGGGAGCTGCAAAACTGTTAAGCCCCATACCGAGAAATTTACAATAACCTGGTAAGAACCAGCAAGCAAAGTGAAGTTACAGATTTTTTTAAGAGGGAAGCAGATGCAACAACTTTAAATTAAGAGAAAAGGTCTGAAAGTGAAGGCGGTATCGTTCCACCGAAAAAACGTTCTTGGTTGATAGTACTAAGCAATGACGACGAAGAAATTTATTAAATTAAAGTTGCGTTGAATTAAAATAATACTTTTGTTTTGTGTTGTGTATACATTCATATCCTTAATAAAAATTAAGTTGTTTGTGTTGAATTAAAAAAAAAAAAATTTGTTTCTAATAAGTTTTTGGAATGTTTCCCGTTTTTTGTACTGGCTCTGGGTCTCATACAACACGGTTTCGCACAACACGGCATCTTCTAGGAACCTATCTACCGTGTTGTAGGAGGGTTACCTATACAGGGTGTACGCGCTAAATTTTGTCACCACTTTTTAGGCATTTCTGGTAGTGCAATTAAAAAATGTTTCAGACAAATGTTTTTTAGTGTTAGATGATCTACATGTTCCCATATTCCTAAATCTCAAAACATGCTTTTTACTTAAAAAAGTCAATGTGACCTTGACTTTTTTAAATGACATTATATATTTCTGATGCCACAGAATTATTGCTGACGTCGAGACGAATTCAACCGCGTATTATACTATGACCTCGAAATGACCTTAAACTTGAAAATTTTGTAGAAACTTAATTTTAATGATAAGTTATTTCTTACAAAAAAATCTGGTTACATCAGATGTTCGAACTGCGATCCATTTTTGATGATACAGAGCTATGCTATTTGTATTAGACTTTTCGTTGTCGCTGTAATTAGGGCGTCTCGGTTTATATCATTACAAGCA
>JAOPTO010002394.1:51355-91322 GCA_033822845.1 Tetrapedia diversipes | reverse complement strand
TAGGAGGGTTACCTATACAGGGTGTACGCGCTAAATTTTGTCACCATTTTTTAGGCATTTCCGGTAGTGCAATTAAAAAATGTTTCAGACAAATGTTTTTTAGTGTTAGATGATCTACATGTTCCCATATTTTTAAATCTCAAAACATGGTTTTTACGTAAAAAGGTCAATGTGACCTTGAAATGACAAACTTGAAAATTTCGTAGGAATTTAATTTTAATGATGAGTTATTTCTTATTAAAAAAATCTGGTTACATCAAATGTTCGAACTGCGATCCATTTTTGATGATACAGAGCTCTGCTCTTTGTATTAGACTTTTCGTTGTCGCTATAATCAGGGCGTCTCGGTTTATATCATTACAAGCAGTTGTTATGCGATTCCGAAGTTCTTTTCCACATTCATTAAAAGGAGATAGCATATCACACCTTTCTGTATTTGAAAACTTATTCATTCTAAAAGATCGAATCGCAATACGCTAAGCTAACCCGAAGCAGTACTACCAATGAGTTGATTAGATTGATGACTGTAAAGCGTACATACATAATATGGGAAGCAATGAAAGTAAACAAAGACGGTGTAACTATAGCGATAACGAAAGGTCTAATACACTGTTGTATTCGTCTTGACATCAGCAACAATCTCATAATATTAGAAACATATGATGCTATTTAAAAAAGTCCAGGTAACCTTGACCTTTTACGTAAAAAACATTTTTTGAGATTTCAAGATTCGGGAACATATAGATTATCCAACACTAAAAAACATTTGTCTGAAACTTTTTTTAATTGCACTATCGGGAATACCTAAAAAATGGTGACAAAACTTAGCGCGTACACCCTGTATATGTTTATTATACATCGGTTTATTGTGGAACAATGAACGTGACAAATTTAACAAACAGATGAAATTATTTCGAGTGGTGGATATACGTACACAAGAAAGTATTAAAACGAGATATCTCGTGACCCGTACGCAATGTGCTAACGCAAAGCCGCCGGTTTCCAATGGGGCGTATTCGCGTGGCGCGGAAGGAAATCAAAGATTACCTGGTTCTGAGGATTCTGATGAAGTCCCTGATGCAATTGCTGACTCGGCAGTCCGGACGGCCCTTGAACAACGTATTCCCTCGTAACATTTTGCACCTGCTGCCCACCTGTCGTTGATTGGCCGAAACCAGAAACTTGAGTTTGATGGACCGTTTGAACTCCTCCAGGCGGAGTGTGATGCGTCACATGAAGCTGAGCACTCTGACCTGGTAAATTAGGTTGGAGCTGCGACGTCGGCTGAAGTTGTCCTGGCAGCGGTACGTTCTGCTGATTGCTCAGGTAACTGTACGAGTGCCCGTATTGGCCTAAATTTATCAAACACAAATGTTGTTGCTTGTTGTTACATCGTGCGCAGGTGAAACTTTGCTACCGCGATACAACCGTGGCCTACAGCAGAGCTTCTCGAACTTTTTCGTTCGCGACACCCTTTTATCGAAAAATATTTGGAAAACTGTAATCTCTCTTTCTGTGAAAAAGCGAAAACTCAAAAGACTCGGTATTCCTTTGAACGTTAAACCTATCTACAGATTAGGCTATACTTATTTGTGACGAAATATCAAATTGAAAATTATATTTAAAAAATACCTAATTCAAGTGAAACAAACTGTAATGATTACAGTAAAAATCACAGTAAATTTTGAAAGGTGTAGATATCACAATAAATTTACAAAGTTTCCATGAAAAATTACGAACTGGTCATTTTGACCGGTCTTGGTAGTTACAGTATTAACCTCTTAACATACAATGATTCATTTCACGTGTCATTGTAGACTTTCACGTCTCTGAGACGTCAAGATGTTTTAAAATGTTCCATACTTTACAGAACTACTAATCTATTATTTTGTAATGTTACTTAATTATTGTCCATTAACGTTATATATCAACCTGATCAAATGTTATATAGCAATGCAAATTTTAAAATAAAATGTTCTGTTTCCAAGCTTGTACATAATTGATCAGTCGAGCCAAATTAAATGGTACTTTCGAGACACATCAAATTCCGTATAATTTGTATGTCAAGGGGTTAACAGTAGGTTTATGGGACCCGTCAATTTGACGGGTTTCGGACTTCATGAGCAAGGTTTACAAAAGCAGTTACTATTATTCCTAACGATTTCTGTTATCTTTTATTGATAGAGCAATATGGATATACAGTCAGGCACGAAAGTCTTCGTACATTATTTTACAGAAAAATGCATCTAACTTAACCCTTTCGCTATGGGAGGATTCTTCGGCGCGCAACTCCCGCTGAACTAGCCGCCATGCCTAAAGTGTGCACTTACGGAACAATTGCAATTGCCCGTCGTACGTTCAATACCGCGGAATCTTATGCAGAACGTAACTATAATCGGTCGTAGAAAAGAAAGGGTTAAAAAATTATCGCATAATGCGATAATACTCTGTTCGCGAAATTTCACAGAGTGACTATAGTCACCGCTAGTACGTAGCAAGCGTCAGTCGTTGAGTGACTATAGTCTGTGTACGTTTGTGTACGTGTAGAGCACAATGGAATGCATATGAAGTCATTTTGTCGTCAATAGGAAGTTCCTTTAAGCGGGTGAAATCAAGACCCAAAAGTATCAACACTTTTTTATTTTTTTGATACAATATATTTTAGAACATTTTTCACAACACAGCACATAGAGCACCAGAAGTTGATCATTTTTTATAGGAAACGTTTTGTTCTATCTTGTATTATTACGAAGTAATATTTAAAATACTAAAGAAAAAATGGCAGAGTAAAGATTAATTTCATCTGATTCCATGCCATTAGAAAGCTTGCAACGACCTTTGTTCTTTTTATAACGTTGTAATAGTTAAAGCAAAAATTTTATTATAAAAATGTTCAGCATTCGATCTCTTTGAGCTCTATCATCCTGTTGTAAAAAAAGTTTCAGAAAACATTGCAAGAAAAAAATGAAAAATAGCTAATACCTTTAAGTCTTGATTTCATCCCCTAAAAGAGATTTTCTGTCGGCGAAAAATTTGCTTCATATACATTCCATTGTGCACTACATGTACACAAACTTTCATTAAAATAAGAGTTCTGTGTTAGATACATCTTCCTGTGGAATAGTGTACGAAGACTTTCGTGATTGACTGTACATCCAAATCTATTTCCCTCTCAGCTTCGCAATTTAAAATTCTGTACTATGAACACCTATTTCTCCGGATATCCGTTAAATTGACACGTGTCCATAGAAATAGATATACAAGAAATGTCTGTAAATCTAGTGTTAATATTCAGACACTTGGTCGTAACATTGTCAATATTTGAATTATTACATTTTTCGTGAAAAGAAATTGTACAATAATCGTTCTGAGTTGATTTTAAAGGCTAACCTTCTATTATACTTTTATGGCGTTGCATTGAATTTCCTCTAGAATATTTACACAATAAATTATGATTGCGAAAATGAAAAATGTTTTCTTCGAAAAGACTGAAAATTCAAACTGCTCTGAAAAGCTTGAAAAATTTTGTCTTGATCTTTATCTTAATATATTTTAATCTCTTTTTTTTAAATCTTTTTCCTTAATATTCATATTTTCTGTATTCTACGTATTATAATTTGTATTGTATTTCTAACTTTAATTAGATACTTTAAAATGTCCTTAACCAAAGTAATTTCTATAATCACCTTTATTTATTAATATTTGGTACTTTGACAGATAAACATTATTTCTTTATAAATAAATATTAAAAGTCTTCACGACCCTCTTAAGTCTATTACGCCAACTTTATTTATTAGAATTTGTTATAATTATAATTTATAATTTATGTCCTATTTATTAATCCCCAGTTTAAGAAACTCTTGACTACAGTTTTTGAGTTTTTTTTCTTCGGACAATTCGATAAGTTTAGTTTGATTTAGTTGAAACTTAGCTTTGATAATCATATATTATAAAAGTAATATGTAAGAAATGTGGAAACCATCAAATTAAAACAATTTAAAAAGCAATTAAAACAATTTGGTCTATGTAAAATACTTTTATATTTACCATAGTTACTGTGATTTATGATAGCTATGTGATGTTAAAAAAATTGCAATACGTTAGTAATAACTATTTTGTAGATGGTGGGTTATTGAAAATTACGTAGTTTCTTTTATTCTTAGTAATTAATAATTATTGATGCTTAGAAATTTTTTTATGGCCTATAAAACAAACTCGATACATATTAAAGAAAGAAGAATAATAATGATCTTCATTTTGTAAAAGCTGTCATCTTATATCAGAGTTTGATAACGAAATATTATTATGGAATATAGTTCGTATTATTATCTGCAAATGTAAATATAGAAAATAAATGTATCATAATTAACATGTACAAAAAGATTAAATATTGTAATGTTTCAGTAACTGAAACTTCTAAAAGTATTTTTAATTATGAACCCAATTAAAACTTTAAAATATGTACTGTTAATATTATTAATATTAATAATTATACTATCGTGTGTAAAACATTTGATCTAATTGATTTCTAACAGAAGGTCTGTTTTAATTTTTAATTTGTTATCAGCTTCTAATTAATGCAAACGAAGAAATTTACAGGAAGTTTATATTTCTTGACGGAAATATCTTGAACTTAATTAGAAATTAATGCATTGTCGAAGATTCATCGTCTAATATGATCCACAAAATGAGCAAAAATAATAGTTTTCGCGGATGCTAATGAACTGTAGCACGTAGCGAAGGGAAATGCTAATTACCTAGGAAGCGAAGACATGCAAATGCATATACATAAAATTTGTAGCTATAACCATGTTATTTTATATTTTATTACATTTCGCGTTTGACTAGTTAATTATTAGTAACATGTTAATTAACGTTCGCCCGTTAATTCAACCTTGCGATTTTTTTCACGTCCTAACGGTCTAATTATTTTATCAACGTATTTCAAACTGCATAAATATAATATAAAATTTACTTCTTGTTATACGACTAGTTAGCAAATAATATTAATTTATTTCTAGGTAATGATTGTATACCTCGTGTTTATTGTTAATTGAATTTAAGCTTAATTAATTAAACTCTGAATACTTATAGAAAAAAAATTAATTGCACCAATGGTAAAGATTTTATTAATGTTAAGAATTTTATTATATTAGTGTATTATATAGTGTATATAATGTATATAAGTATTATTTTATTTTATTATATTATTAAGATATTTATTATCGAAACACGATATTCTTCTGTATCTCGAGGCATTACTTCGCTTCAAATAAAATATAATTCATTTGATTCTTTTATTATAACACGAACTATGATAAATGTAACAAATGTGTTAAAAGAATATGACAAGGATTAAATTAAATAAAATTAATAAGTGTTAAAGTATGCAAATGCGTTTGATTTATTTTCTCAAGGTAAATATTCTGTCGAATTTCAGTATGAAGAATTTTTTACACGAAAATATAATTTACGTTCAATTTTATGCAATGCTGGCTCCGCCGCTCAGCGGATAAGCAGATAGCATTATAATATATTTGAATGGAAATTTGAAATTTTTAAATTTGCCATAAATTTATCTGTTTATCTTTTCCTATTTTAGTTTGTCAATAATGAAATATGACATTAGAATGCGATATTTAACATTTTTTTTTTGTATATAAAGGCTCATTGTAAGTATTTTCTTTTTAGCATAAATGTTAAAAGAATCTACTAACATAAAAACGTATATATAACTAATAAAGAAAAATTATTACTCTTCAAATACAAATTTTTTGAAGGAAGTGGAGTTCCATGTACGCGAAGAATTAAATAAAATGAATAATAATAAAATGGCTAACAGAATTTTATTAATTATCGCTCAATAAATTGTCAGTTTTGAAGCAACTAATTCTAATTGTAAGTGAACCAATTTAATTAGATTAAATTGTTACAAATTAGCGTTGAATTTATTTATAAGTATTACTGATCTTCTCTAAAGCGAGATCTAAAACTTCGTAAGCTTATGTATGGCAGATACTTATTAAAATGATTAAAAAATGTTTTATCGATATTATTTCATAAATGTTCATAATCTTTCATAATATTTAAAAATACATTGGTAATTTACATAGATCTAAGGATCTGCATTGATTAAATATTCTTTGTTCAGTTTAGTGAATTAATTAATTATAGTTAACACTTAGAATGATAGTCCATGAAACGAATAAAAATGTTATTTGCCATGATGATCAAATAGTATAGATACTAGAAGATGAAAGGGTTAACAATTCAGTGCACGTGCTATTTCATTCAAACTAATTATTGTGGGTAATAAAGTATTACTGAAACTTATTTATTTCGTTTTTTTTATAATAACTAGTCTACGATTTTATGAAATTATGCGAAATTTAAATGTGGAAAACAATACAAAACGTGTATATGAGCTGCTTATGAGCTGATTAACCTTACAAGATAAAAGGTGAAGAAAATTAATAAGTATAAAAAGAAATAAGTAATTAAATAAAAATATCAATTAAGTGCTTTGCCACTAAAATGAATTTTAAAAATAAAGTAAATCTCGTTATCCTGTGAACGTCTCATACTATTATATACAAAAATATACAAAATATTTCAAAAAAGATACATACTATATCACTTGGAGAATGAAACGAATCTCTATTTATTTATACTTTATTTCTTTCATTTATTTATAAAGTTTGGAATCTACGTGAACATTCCACCTTCTAACAATAACTCGACCGTGTAAGATATAGTGTTAGAGAATGTTAACCCTTTCGCTTCGGCAGTCCAGTACGCTGAAATGCCGTCACTGAACGGAAACACGAGCCAGAAATATGCACAGTGCGCGTGATTTTTGTATACATGTTTTTCTAAGTCTTAAATAACAACTGTACCTAATAAAACAATCATTGCTCTAGTATAACAAGTATAGTTTACATTTTTAATATGAAAAGATTTATACAAAATTATATTAGTTATTCTAATAACATTAGACCAATTATAGTTTACATATTTTTAGGTATTTATATATTTACAAGACGTCGGATATATTCGTCACCTCGTGGATGCCGGTTATATCCGACACTCGAAGTGAAAAGGTTAATCCATTCGAGACCGACTGCACACCATGTGTGCAATAATATTTATTTTTTGCAGAAAAAGCAGTCGTCAGAACAAGACTGGTATACAAAAAAATTATCTTAGAAGTGTGTAAAAATAAAATTTAATGCTGATTTTAATTTAGCCCGTAAAATAAGTAGCCCAAAGCCAGAATCATCGGGATTGGCGAAAAATGAGCAGTAACAGTGAAAGTAATGATTTATTGCTCGCAAAAAGGAAGAAAAAGAACCGAAATGTTGTTATTTTGTACAGTATCGGATAAGTGTATTCGAACAAATGATTTTTCTTAGTTTTTGTGAACAAATCACGATATTAATATAAAAATGAATGGAGCAATTTATTAAGGTCAGAGTAATAAAGCAATTTTTGGAATAAATGTTATTCAATTCAATAATGTGTTTTTATTTTATTTTGCATTGCACACTTGGTGTTCAATCCGTTCCTCGTAATAAAAACATTCATAGGCGCTACCTGCACACACGGCGTGCAATCGTCTTATTTGTACGAAGGAAGTTACAAAGCGAATAATTTTTATTGCAAACATGTTATCTTTTTTATAAAAAATGGTCAATAAAAAGCGAAAAAAAAATTTTGGATTCTGGGGGTGGTCTCCAAAAATATGTGCTGTCTCGAATGGGTTAAAGAGAATGAAAAAGCAGAGAGACGTTCAAGCGGCAAAACGAAAGAAATTAATTAATCGTAAAAATTTACCACAAGCATTTTTCGGATACTGCTGCATATTAACTGGAGGATCCTGCGCCCGTGGTTTCCCATAAATCCCTTCCTTCTTCTTCGCCTCCTCCTCATCAATGCTCCTGCTGGACTTCCTTAGTTCTTCCGTCACGTTATTCAGGCTCGCTTCCGGTTCCGGTTCGGTGTCCTTCCGGCTCTGCCCGAAGCGGCTCGATATCATGTCCTTGATCGTGTGATAAGTCCTCGAGATGGACTTGCTTTTCTCCACATCGATCTTCGTCGTCCTTGGCGCCGATGCGGCCGACGTCGACCTTCGGAGAAATTGCGATTTTATCGGGAAAATCAATTCTCGGATTCACCGTGTGCCGGTGCTATGTAGCTGGGGATATTTACGCGTAAGATTCTGGCGGCTGATAACTCCTCGCTTGACCCTCTTGTCTCGCTTCTTGCATCTGAGACCCCTGAAAAATTGTTCACATAACCCTTTTCAAGCTGTTCCTTCCGTTATCAATGATCGCCTAATCCACGAATGACTTCGAATTTACGGGATTTCGTAGCACGCGTATTCATCTGGCTAATTGAAACGTACGGCTTTCAGATAGAGTGGTCTTTGTAACTGATAGGGGGAACACTGCGAATGGGGGGGCTTTAGGTATTAACCCTTTTGCGGTCGATGTCCCCGCTGCGGGGACATTTTCAATTCGTCGTAGAAGTCGATGTCCGCGTAACGGGAACATTCGCAAGTTCTGTAAAATGTTACACTTTAGAAAATGACAGAAATGAAAAATTTTGTATTTTTACGTGTTATAAGTAGTATTAAATACAACAGATTCTGTGTGTTTTAACCCTTTTAGTGCCGAACGACGAAATACCGTTGCGTACGCGATGACGCCTAGCTATTTGCATCGTGAAAGAATTCTGTTTCAAAATAAATTTATAACACGTTATAAATAATTGAATTTCGTTGCAAGACGATTGAAAATCCTTTTTATAGATTTAAGTTTTTGTTATACTCTATGCTAGTTGAGGAGATTGCGTACACGCTGCAGCGACAAAATAGAAACTCTTATCGCTTGCAACATGGCATCATATTTTAATTGTATAGTCCGATATTAGTTATTTTGTTACAAATGATTGAAAGTGCAATACCTGTACTTCATACTAGGTGATCTACATAAAGCTGTGATCAAACGATGATTTTTCTTATGTGCAATTACTGTTTCTAAAAAGAGAATTGATTTTTCTCTTTTTCATACTATTTTATATTTATGTTATTCATATGACTATCAACAACAAATATTTAAATACAATCGGCATTAATTTATTCTCCCTTTACTTGGTAATATGCTTCTTTTTGAATTTTGTAAATATCATTCTTACTCTGGTTTTTCCCAAACCTTAGCAAATTCGTCAAATTGGTCCGGTGTTTTTCGCATAGGTACGATACTTTCGCTCGGCACTAAAAGGGTTAATATCCATATATTGACTTTAAATCCTGTATGGAAAAGTAACTGCGAAAGGCTAAAATTTGCTCCGACCTGCTGGTACTCCTAACAACGAAATCTGCCGACCGCAAAAGGTTAAAACTAGGGCTACCGATAATTAACCACTTGCGGTGGAAAGAAATTCACGGTTGCGCGTGCCAGAACAGTCGAGTGTAAATCGCTGCGAGGTGAGTTCACGCAACGTTCGACGTGTTCTAGAAGAGAATATAAAGACGCATCAACTGGTAATAATATCACATATGTATGAATACTAAATTTATTTATTAACCCTTTCATTACGAGTGGGTTCTCCGCCGCGGTATTCCTACTGAACGGGCCGTTGCAACGCGCCGCGACTAAACTGTACGGTTTATTACAACCTGAGCTGCTTTGACGGTGTTTTCCAAAAAAGATAACTTTTCTCAAAATAGGGTATTTATAACGTTTTAGCATGCACACTTTTAATTACAATTCGAGAACCGCATAACTGCATACGCTCGTCGTATGTACAATACGCGGCATTTTATGGAAAGCGACTATAGTCGCCCGTAGTACCTCAGTGGCATCTTATGGAGGGCGACTATAGTCGTCCGCAGTAGCGAAAGGGTTAATCAGTTAACCGCGGAATTTATTTTTAAAAGTTCCTCACGGGGCGCGTAATTAAGATCAATTGAGGTTTAATGGTAATATAAAGGAAACATACCACTAAATAATATTTGTATTACATTTTACTGAAATTTTGAGCGTTTATATTGAATGGTAATTTTTTATTTTTCACGCGGTGTATGCACGTTAACCGCATCGAGATAAAGATTTCGATTGACGTGTATACACGTCGAACGCAGTTAACTGGTTAATAATTTTTCAGACTGTGATATTTTTCAAAACAGTTTGGAATGTGTAAAGCTACAAGACATTTTTCACGTGTTTCTACTGCAAATGGTTGATGTGTACTTATTTGAATGGAAGAGATTAACTTGAAAATTAGATGAAAAAATACCGAATATATAGAAAACAAATTTTTATTTATACCTTCTGCAAGAAATCATAGTAAATTTTGGAAGCTTTATTATAGTGAACTTGTAAGGTTGTTATGAATAATCACGAATTGGTTATTTTGATTGCCCTGGTAGTTCTAGTGTTAATGTGTAGCAAAAGAGGGGAAAAACAAAAGAAAGCAGGGACGTTGCAAAGAGATGATTTGGGCGGCGTTGATCGCTTGAGATCGTGATAGTTTCCCAACGCGGGGCCCACGCCTCACAGGGGGGCAATTCGAAAATGGACTCGACACGACTTTAACCCTTTCGCTCCGGGCCATTTAAATGCAATGCTAGATATCGGTACCAAATTTAACAAAAAAAGCAAATTCTTAAATAATTGCGGTAAATAATTGTTTTAGTTTGACGAGACCAAAATATCAACTGAGTGATTGGCGTCGTCAAGTAAACTTTGTCCGGAGTTCATCGCGGAGCGTGCCATCTGCCGCGAGGAACCCTGGACGTTTTAAAAACTCGCTAAAAATAAAAATTTTAGAAAATTTTAGAAAGGTTAAGATGGGGCATGGCACAATAAAGGTTGGGAAACATTGGTGTACACTGTAGAATAACCTACATAATAGAATCTAAGAGTGGTATGTAGATAAGTTAGTAGATAATAAATTTAGTTTAAAGAATGCTTCGCATTAACCCAATCCAACAGTAATATATCCGTTCTCCCTGTTTAGTAAATTTAATTTATTTAGACCAGTGCTTCTTAACGCGGGGTGTACAACCCCACGGATGAGCAATTTTTATTATTTGGGGTGCAGTCAGACAATTTTATTCGTTAACTTTACTAACGATATATTTAGTAAAACATTTTGCGTAACATGTAAAGGTAATATATAATTTATATGCAAATTAACCCTTATTAGTTGCTAGCTTTTCATACGTGATTCTCAGTAGGTTGTAGCTGGTTTCCGTAAATTTGCGAAAATTCTTCAGTATTATAAGAATAACATTTTTGTTAAAAATTATTTATTTTTTGAAGGTGTATTACAAATATATGAGTTTCAAATAATTATTTATAAGTTTTTAACGTATGATATATATTTCCCCTCCCTTTGATAATGGTGCTGTTAACAAAATGCCAGCCAGCGACGTTACCTGCCATTTGCCTGCTCTCAGGCGTAAAATGGCCCGTTTTTTTAGTTGCTTATAACTAATAAATAAAGCATCAAACGCAATACTGTCATTCTTGATTTTCGTCTTAGAATGTTGCATACAGTTACCCCTTCAATTTTCTTCTAGCTTCGTCCAAACACCCTGTGTACATTTCAAAAGCAAGCTGACATACGAACACTATTTAACCCATTTGCATCACAGCTATCAATACGCTACTAGTGTTATTCCGGGAAATTTCGAGAAATACTATGCGATTAGAAAATTTCATTATTTTAATTTCAATAATGATAGTATAGTATTACTATAGATATTAGATACTATGTTACATATTCGTTAGAATTTCAACGTTTCAATATGTAAATGACATATTCTTTAAGCATATTATAATATTAAAATTGTTAGATAAATATCGGGTAATTATTTAGAAAAGGGGGGATCTCATCGATTTCGACGATTTTTGATTATGTTGTAGAAATCAATATTTTGAACAACTTTTTTCTATACATATAACCGCCACTCGGCATAAGTTTCTGAGATTATTGCAAAAAGCTATTGCTACTACTACAATGAATATTGCCTATAGCTATGTGACTGTGGCAGCGTGTATGGAGGCGTCGAATCGCCGGTTGTTTATGGTTTCTATGCATACATCGAGGCGACCGGCAATGGACGCGTATAACGGGTGTATTTAAAAACTCGATTTGAGTAGCCGGTCGCTGCGAGGTGGCCGGAATAAGAGAACCTAACCCAAACTAGATTTAGCTTGACACATTATACATTATTCGTCGTTGATCGCTATGCCGTTATTTATTAGAAACAAGAGATAAGAGACGATCGTGAGCTGACGCATACAGAGTCACAGACGCGTACATATAGATAGAATTCATTGTAGTAGCAACAATTGTTTTGAGGAAAAATCTTAGAAACTAAGGCCGAGCGTCGGTTATATATATAAGAAAAAGTTGTTCAAAATGTTGATTTCTACAATATATTTAAAAATCATCGAAATCGATGAGACCCCCCCCCCCCTTTTTCTAAATAATTACCAAATGTTGTTTGAATATTTATATATGATTCTACTCTATACACACAGTTTTAACGCTTTTGAAAAGAATGTACAAATTTTATCGTTAATATATGTATCTAGATACATGTTATTCATTTTCAATGTTAATTTAATTTCCCAAAACTAGAAGCTTTACTTAATAAAATTAGAATGCGATTGGATTAACAGAAACCTGAAAAAAACAAACGAAACCGCTAAATTAATAGCGAATGTGTTAACATTTACCTTTCCTCCCAAATTAGATTTTGCAACATTAACGACGCTATTATGCAAATTAATAAATGGCCTCCTGTGTATCTTGCTTTGCATTCGTATCAGACGGTCAACAAGCGAAAGTAATTCAACGAATATCATTAAAGCGAATCCCAATATACAAGTTCAATCTAATTAAACGATGCTCGTAGCACGAATTCATGGCGAACAGCAACAACGAGCCCACAAGTTAAATTATTCGAAACCAGAGAGTATTTGTTCATTTATCTCAACTCAAGGTGCACTAGCGGACAAAAGTTTAACACTTCACCAACCGGAAGCCTATTAATATTTAGCTAACCGCACGGTGCCATACCTAACCGAACACTTTCCATCGTGTATTAAGAATTTATCAAAAATTGTACTTTGCAAAAGCAGAAAATGCATTTGACGAACTGTGAACAACACTAGTTCAAGACTAACTAATAACAAAAGTAAATAGAATCAATCGCAGCGTCCTTGTTGCGGAAAATGTTGACATCTTTCCATCTGGTTAGCTAAGTGTTAAAAGTGCAGGATGCGCTTAGTTTTTACGTTGTAATGGTATTCCTGTGAATACGTCACATTTTTTTCTACACAAAAAACTCTACTGAATTATAGAATATAGAAGGTAGTATGAGATTTGTTATGATACTTTTTTAGGAACAGGAAGATTAGTACTTTATAGTTAACCGTAATGCCTGTTATTATTATAGTAAACAAATATCGATGAATTAGAAATTATTATTATTATTATTATACGCTTGAAGCAATAGCTTTATTCATATGGAATATTTTTGTTATTTTTAAAAATATCAAAAGGTTTTATTTAAAGATGTAGTTTATCTGCATATTATACTCTAAAATTTATCTTTAACGATATATATTTTAATTCAGCTTTAATGCTATTCTGTTTATAAAAATTCTGTTTAATTATTTATTCTGAAACACATCAAGTTTAACAATAGCTAGTACATATGCAAGTAACTGTAGATAGAAATAATTAAAATAAATATTATTAAGATAATCTATAAATAATAATAATAATAATAATAAATAACTACATTAAATTAATAGCATATTACTTAATATTATGAAGGTTGATAGAAATAACTTAAAATGAACGATGTCTTAAAACCTTACTGTAAGTTAACATAAAATAAATTAAAAAGCAACTCTAATTATTTAAAAAAGAAAGAAATGAAAAGGAAATGGAAAGTTAATAATTTAAAAAACATAATTATTCATTGTTAAACAAAAGAAAATGTACGATCAAAAATATCTGCAAACAACGAAGTGGTATAAAACAAATTGAAAAGTATATTTAGAAAATCTGAGAATAAAATTATAGGAATGGATTATAGTCAACTGTGGTGCCTATTATTATTATAGTAAACAAATATTGATGAATTGCAAATTATTATTATTACTATTGTTATAGGGTTGAAGTAATAGCTTTATTCATTTTAGAGCTTTATTCTTCCCATGAAACTTGAGCTTTTAAAACATCTGTGCATGCTTCATAATTTTTTACAATAAACGTCAAATTATTGAACATAAGTATATTAAAAAATATTAAACATAAGCATTAAACATAAGTGTATAAAATATTAAACATAAATATATAAAATATTAAACAAAATATTAAATGAATTTGTTGGAAATTGAATGTAGAAATACTAGGAAGTAAAAATTAACCATAAACCAGCTTTCTCTTAACGTACTTTGTACTATATTGTGAAATGAATGCGTTCTGCTCGGGATCTGGAAGAAAAACTGGAGAGCCAAAGAAAAAAGGACGGTTAGTTCGTTGCAACCCTCAAAACTGTTTATGTTGGACCCACGAACGCCAAGGGGTTCCAAACGTCGGAGACGCGACACAACAATGTATATCGTTGTTCTTCAACACAAAGGTAACACGTTTTTAAACGGTATCATATGCATACTGTAAAGAAATATTAAACTATTAATTACACGAAGAAAATATTGTTTAACCGTTTGAGTGCGAAAGAATTTTCTTGTATACACGCTAAAAGCGCGGGATGAAATGCGTAGTTACTTTTTTTTGAAAATAATAAAAACGGCAATAATTAACTCAAATTATTACATAAATAACAATTTTCAGTAAAAAAAATTTTGGATTTATCTTTTCATACCATAGTCAATTTCAGATAAATTAGATTTTAACATGGCGCTATTTTTATTACCAGTATAACAATTGTCTTAAAAAAATAAAAATAATTTTTAATTTTTATATTATAAAAAACCACAATTTAATAATATTAATAAAAACCGAAATTAATATGAACCGCTCTCAATTAATGCGAAAATTATAGTTAGTAGATGCATTGGCAATGCATCCACGCCAAAATGAGCTGGTGGGAGTGCGCATGTTGAACCACTAACGGTCGGTTATATATATATATATATATTGTTTATCTATTTATTTTTACTGTCATTATGGTGGAACACTATTTATTGATTAGCATAGAATACAAATTTTATTTATACTGCTATTTTTTATTAATTAATTAATTAATTCTTTTTGACCCTTTGGTCTTAAACTTTTGTCCGCTACTGTATATGCAAATTAGTGATAGAGAAAAGTTACGGTCGCCGAATACGGTGATTGGGGGAGAAGATCTGAAACTTTTGCGACCACGTTTTATGTAATACATAAAATGTAAACTTTCTCCAACTGATCTAGCCACGGTGATCTGTAATTTGTAACTTCTAATATAATAATTTGCAAATATCGGTGTAAATATTGCAATAGTTCTCGTGGTATATTTTATGCTCTTTTAATAATTGTTAAGGTGAGTCACATTGTAGAACCTTAATTTAAATTATTTAAACTGATAACTAGATTGAGGATTTTTATAGAAACAAATGACTTAGTAAACGAAATTAAAAAGGTCGGATCTATATAGAGATTTCTTTTGTTCTATGGATATTATAACAGGTGCTTCAACTTCTGATGTTTTCCATATTTTTGTGTGTTACTTACATGTCACAATTTTTGGAATATCAAAATTTCTTATAAATGTATAAAAATTTTCAGTTTACTAATAACCCTTAACTGTAGTAATTTTAATGCTTCATCGACTGTTCGTGGCTCAACTTATTGCATACGCACTCCCTACTGGCTCATTTTAGCGTGGATGCATCGCTAATGAATAGATTGGGTAGATTAAAAAATTGAATAGATTAAAAAATATTTCAGACGAATGTTTTTTAGTGTTAGATGATCTACATGTTCCCATATTCTTAAATCTCAAAACATGCTTTTTACGTAAAAAGTCAATGTGACCTTGACTTTTTTAAATCACATTATATATTTCTGATGTCACAGAATTATTGCTGACGTCGACACAAATTCAACAGTGTATTAGACTTTTCGTTATCGCTACAGTTACACCGTCTTTGTTTATTTTCATTGCTTCCCATATTATGTATGTACGCTTCACAGTCATCAATCTAATCAACTCATTGGTAGTATTGCTTCGGGTTAGCTTAGCGTATTGCGATTCGATCTTTTAGAATGAGTAAGTTTTCAAATACAGAAAGGTGTGATATACTATCTGTTTTTAATGAATGTGGAAAAGAACTTCGGAATCGCATAACAACTGCTTGTAATGATATAAACCGAGACGCTCTAATTACAGCGACAACGAAAAGTCTAACACAAAGAGCAGAGCTCTGTATCATCAAAAATGGATCGCAGTTCGAACATTTGATGTAACCTGATTTTTTTATAAGAAATAACTCATCATTAAAATTAAATTTCTACTAAATTTTCAAGTTTAAGGTCATTTCAAGGTCACATTGACTTTTTTACGTAAAAACCATGTTTTGAGATTTAGGAATATGGGAACATGTAGATCATCTAACACTAAAAAACATTTGTCTGAAACATTTTTTAATTGCACTACTGGAAATGCCTAAAAAATGGTGACAAAATTTAGCGCGTACACCCTGTATACATATTATTGGGTGGAGAAAACAGTTGAAACCACTATTCCCTGTTCGTCAAATATCGATCTGCAACAATGTATCTACCTATAAAAACATCGAAATGAAGCATCACCGTTGGCGAAAAGAAGTCACGAATACGTGACAGCGGCCGATAACGGTTGGCAAAGAGAAGTTACGCGTACGTGACAGCGGTCGGCAAAGTGTTAAGATACAAGTTGAAAGATGCAAGTTGAAAGATACAAGTTGAAAGATACAAGTTGTGTTGGGTATCACTACGCCCAAACAATTGGTATCCAACGTCCCTCTTCAGGTTCCACCGTCGACTCGCAAGCAGCCTGTACAACCAGAGAATATTTCGGTGGAACGAGACACATTTCTCACTTGTTAGACGATGCACGGAGGGAAATTTCTCGGTGCAATTTGTCGGAATCCACCGAAAACAATTTTGTTCGTCGAAGAGGCCAGGGGACGGCTAATGGCAGCGTGTCCGTTTAAACCGCAGGGGGAATTTCAAAGTTGCGTCGGACCGAATCCTCCGGTTCTTAGGAAGGGATGTGGTCGGAATAACAACTGATACTGTCAGGCAAAAGGACTGTGAAAGGAAGGAGAGAACGGAGCGAGGTTGTACCCGTAGGGCTTCGCGACACGCTCGGCGAATACGAAAAAAGATTTTCTGACTTATGGTCCCCGCACGGCTACCGCGTGTGAGGATTACACCGTGCTAAATCCAACGTATGAATTTCATAGCCGGGGTTAACCCATTCACTACCAACTACGAGGTATCTCGTAGTAAGCGTATGTACCAAAATTGCTGTCTACGAGATATCTCGTAGCATGAGCTAATT
Source organism: Tetrapedia diversipes (assembly GCA_033822845.1). Lineage (NCBI taxonomy): Eukaryota > Metazoa > Arthropoda > Insecta > Hymenoptera > Apidae > Tetrapedia > Tetrapedia diversipes. The sequence goes on along the minus strand of JAOPTO010002394.1, from coordinate 73,744 downwards.
AGATTGATTACAAATGGCCGTTTGAGTTAGCAATTATTAGAAAGGATGAATGAAAAATTTATATAGTGTAGAAAACATAATAATTATTGTAGGATTAAATATGACGACCGAGGGTTATACACAAACTACTTTCGGAATTCTTCCTAAGACAACGACAACTGATACCTCTCGCGAGGCTTCCTATTTATTTGTTTCCGGACTGATAGGCGGTTCCTGCCTTTGCCAATTAGGCCCTTCAAAAAAATGCACGCCTCCGACGTTCCTACTCCGTGCAAACCTCGGTGACGCTTTTGCACCTAGGATATTGGCTGTCCACATTTTCTTTGGCGACCAGGTTTACGATGCGACCCTTTATTTTTACAAATGACCTAGCGATCCGTAAGCCTTAGAAACCTAGTTCTTGTCCGGACGACCAGCTTTAATACCCGGACTGAAACAATTTCCACAGTCATTTTTTAATTTCATTTGGTTGGTGACATTAGCGCCTATATTTCTAGTCATTTTTTAATTCCATTTATTTCAATCTAAAAATGGGGGTTCCCTATTTTGTATGTACAATCAAATATCTACAGTCATTTTTTAATTTCGTTTGGTTGGTGACATTGGCGCCTATACTTCTGCAGTCATTTTTTAATTCCATTTATTTCAATCTAAAAATGAAGATTCCCCATTTTGTATGTATTACAATTAAATTTCTAGTCATTTTTTAATTTCGTTTGGTTGGTGAAATTGGCGCTTATATTTCTAGTCAATTTTTAATTCCATTCTATTCTGAATTCCATTTATTTCAATCTAAAAATGGGGATTCTTCATTTTGTATGTACAATCAAATTTCTGCAGTTATTTTTTAATTTCGTTTGGTTTGTGACATTGGCGCCTATACTTTTGCAGTCATTTTTTAATTCCATTCTATTCTGGATTCCATTTATTTCAATCTAAAAATGAGGATTCCCTATTTTGTATGTACAATCAAACGTTCACCAGTTGCGTTCATAGCAGAAGTCATTCGTGAGAAATTTGAATCACGGCGAAAATTGGATGATTATTTTCAACCAAATGACTCTATGAATGCTAAACAAGCTCTCCTATTTCAGCGAGATATTAATAAATGCTTAACTCAATGCTAAAATCGTTTAGATTCGTCATAAAGGAACGAAATTAATTTAGCATTTTGTACGAGTCCTGTACCTCAATTTAATTTATGAGTAAAAGCTTTCATTTAGATAAATATAAACTTAATTATTTCTTAAATGGATTTGCTTTTATAATTGAAACAGTTGCTCTGTTTATATTCATTTTATAAACAGTGATCATTTATCACAGTATATCCTAAAATCTTAATTTTAATAAAACTGACAGAAATTCAGAAAAATATAAAGGCACGTTTTAATGTAAGAAATAATAGTATGTAAGTAAAAAGTTAGGTAACTTCGGAGTTAGGCAGCGTTATGTGGGTATAACTAAAATCAATTCATTAATTTTATTTTTAATTGCTAAAAAAAGTACTTGGACATACTCATATTTAAATAAAGAAGTACTTTTTGAATCGAGTTTTGCATTTCATTTTCAAAACGTCAGGCTTTTGTAGCTACAGTCAGTCACAAAACTTTTCATACATTTGTCAAGTTTAAAATACTGCAAAAGTAAAAGGATTGTAAACATTTTATGGGCATTAATTCATTTATCAGTTAAAGCTAAACACATTTAACAAAAATACTGAATTTTTTAACATTTGTTTATCAGAAACTATAAATAAATTAGAATGAAAAATCTATTATACAGTTAACATCGATATGTATACAAAGTTTATTATTATAATTATTAAAGTTACTATAACCATAAATTTTATTGATTTCAATATGGTCATGGTAACTGTATACTAATTTTTACAACATTGTATTTTCAGTTTATTTTCTTGTAAACAAAAACAAGAAACGTAAATTTTTTCAGTATCTGTCCAGTGTTGTATATTAAATTTACTGATGATAATTAAGTATCTGAAACTCTTGTGTTCTTCTTTCAAATATTCAAAATTACTAAATTTATTAAGACTTTTGTAATTGATTGTAGATAAAAGCATTACCGATTGATAAGAAATATGATACACAACATTTTCACATAACTAATAAGTATATGATTGCCAAAATAAATATAGCAGTATACAAATATCCATTTTGTTGTCAAACATTAATATCGAGTTAGTTCATCGTTTTAGTTGAATAATATTTACAGTTCGTCCACAACTTTTTCTTCTCTCATTCTATTTATTTCAGTTATTTTAGCACAATAATCTAAACAAAGCATTACTGCAGTTGCGTAAGCATAGTACTCTAAATTCATAAAATTTCACAATAGACTGTTAATTAGCGATAAACGTGTATTCAATTATCACCAGTTTATTTCTGCGAAGTTGAGCAATTTATGAACAGATTACAACTTCATTAGAGGCCGTCGTTAAATCAGATTACATTCTGCTTCATTAATTAGCAAAAGTTTTAATATGCATTTTAGTTTTATAGAATGCTTTTCTGGACGTTCACCTGTGTGAATCATCTTCTGAATTTGTCACACGATAATATCTTCACAGTTTATTTCACAGAAATTTCACAGAAATTTTTAGACTCTTATAAAATCGTGGTTTCTTCGCAGAGAAGAAAATTGAACGGAAACCGGAAATTTATGCGGATCGCATACACAGCTAAGGATATTTACTATAAACAAGATGAAAATACCAGTTTATAACATCTCTGTACTCTATAATTTATTTAATTGATAACTGGCTTTTAAAAAAACCGAATCTACACGAAGCATCGAGTGCAAGTTGAAACGCTACTTTCGAATTTTCTTTTTAAATTTCACAATTACGTTTTACATCGTATCTGGGACACGTTTTGTTGCTCGCAGCTTTGGTTTGGTAAACTATCACGGTGTACATCGCAGGATGATGCGTATTATGTAAAATAGGTTCCACTCTGTCGTGAGGCAATAAAAGCCGTCGGTCGTCTTATATGGCGAAGTGAATCCCATACATTGGCATTCAGTGGTGCAACGATAAAGAAAATTTTAAAATGCAACAGCGAAAAGGCGAATATTATTCTTTCCCTTAAAATATTTAAAAATATTAAAATTTATCACTTATTTACTTAAAATTTAACAAAATAGAAATATTGAAAAATCTGATTTCTTGTATTCTTCTTCAAAGCACTGTACCTTATTTCTATCTTGTGTGCAGAAATAAAAACATTTCAAAATTTAATTTCTCCTGTTATTCTTTAAAAACACTAAATATTTCTTTCTTATACGTTGAAACAAAAATATTTCAGAATTTGATTTCAGCGTTATTTTTTAGGAAGAGCAAGCGAAAGTCTGTAAATTTTCATTAATTTTTGATAAAATGCTCCTTTTTTACTATTTTGTTACACTGTTTTGTTGAACTTTGTAGTTCATATCTTAAGTATTCATTTTTGTAATAAAAATATTTCCAGTTTCACTATAATTTCACAAATAAATTTAAATTAAATCTTGAACTCTAAAGAGTGGGTATGTATACCATTTTTAATACACGCGCCTCATCAACATTTAATTTTTTTTTTCTCATGCTTGGTGATGAGTATTCTGTTGTGCAATTAGCACTTTAATTAGATAATTAAAATTGCCCCTGTTCTGTGCTTGAATTTTATAATAGATTTCTTCGTGATTAATTCTTAATGACAGAATCGTTAATATACATGATATTGACGTGCACAAGTATTTAGATTAACCATTTCAGTAATTCATTATTATAGTAATAATTATTTTTACGATGGTCATTAAATTTTTTAATATTCGTAACGATAATATGTAAACATGAAAAATTGAAAATTACACGAATAGTATGAATTATTGTTTTACACTTTCCATTGTGTATAAATCATACACAAATTCTGTACAATGTTTCGAATTACAAAATCGCATGTTGTACAATGATTTTGATTCCACGTAATTGGTGTGTACAATGTTTGATAAAATTAGTAGATACGTATTATGATAATGAATATTCAAGAAGAAATTGAGAAATTCGCACAGTACGTTGCAGTGAGAACGTCAGCTATTTCTTAGATGAGTTAATAATTGCAGCGATGAATTCATAAAAATAAATTAAGGCTGCAGTAATTGGATGGAAATGTCATAATTAATGACGACCTTCAGTGTATTTTTCACTGTATTCTTCATTTAGTACCATAACAGATAAGATATAGAGTTAGACGTCCAAAAGCAAATAAATTTTTTCATGATAAAACTAATTGTAAGAATTAGCACTGTTAATTAATTCAGAAGTGGGGAAAAGATTCATTGAAAGATTATTAAAAAATTTCTAAAAAATGAAGCGAAGGAATTAAATTATTGTATTATAAATCACAATTAAAGAAGTTAATGGACTAAACAATAATGTTAATATAATCCTAGATTAATATAATGTGGGTTATTTATATTTTTTTCATAATGTGTCAGTACTCTATTATAACTAAAATAAGAAAGAACAAAGCTCTTCACCCATTTTTACACTTTTAGTGTGATAGTATAAATATAATTTTATACTAGTTATAGTATATTATATAATATAATGTAATATAATGTTATAGTAGAATACTTAAAGCAAAATTAATTGTATTAATTTTTATTTTACATTTCAAAATCTTACCAAACCTGCCAATTTTTCTCTACTTTACAATATCTGCAAATCAGAATGAAGGCAAAAGAGCTTTACTAACTATTCACATTTTCAAATGTACTAATTTATTTTAATGGCAGGATTAATAAAAAAGATTATTAAATTAAGTTGTTGTTTTTTATTTGGAAATGTCACTTTTTTCAATCTGAATTATCTACAAGGTAGATAATTAGCGCTACTTTTATAAACGAATTTTTTTAACTATATGATAATTACATTGTATTTTGTTATAGATATTAACAAGAATTATGTGATATAGGAATCAGTATTTTTTTTTTATTTTCAATGGGATAGATCCTTTCTTACAAAGAGAAAAAAAAATGGAGTACACGAAAAAGATGGACAAGCAAGATGAGCACAAATAAAATTGAAATTAAAATACAATTAATACATTATAATGAGCTATAATGAGTTGCGGTAATTGCAGAGTTTATAAACGAGATTAAAGAGTTGTCAAAGAAATCAATAACTCCAAAGAAACGATTTTCAGTTCACATGCAAGCGATTTAGGCATTTGTAATAGTCGTACAGTGTGCGATGCTGGTTAGTGAGAAATAAGTTATGGTTTCTTAACACATTGACGCTCGGGAACGAGATTTCTCGTTTTCATTTGACATTTACTGATGCCCGGAAACGAGATATCTCGTTTTGGCGAGAACCATGATTCATTGATTGTTTCTAAGATAATGGTATTTTGTATTGCTATTGAATCTTATCCATTGTGTTTCTAAGTAAGTCTGTGTTCCTAAGCAGTTTTTCAATTGATTTCAAACGGATCGGAAAATACATTAAAGTGTTTAAATATTCATAGTTAAATAATCAACGAAACTCGATATATCTGTAATTTTTGCAACGTACCATTACACATAGGCAACTGTTTTTACAAAGTAACATACATTAAAAAAATTGTTGTGTTACTATGACTAAATAAAAAAAGATTGATTCAAATATATATTAATTTCAAAAAGTTATCGAAGTTTTATTACACGCCTCGCAAAATAATTTTCACACATAGGCAACTGTTTTTGCAAAGTATCATACACTAAAAAAATTTTAAAATTACTATGACTAAATAAAAAAAGATTTATTCAAATATATATTAATTTCGAAAAGTTATCAAAGTTTTATTATACGCTTCCTAAAATAATTTTCAGATCTAAAATCGCCGGTCTTATAGAAAATTTCTGCAAAATATTAGCGGGCGACAATATGTTAACCCTCTATGAGCCGAATTTTTGTTTTAAATATAAAAAAATTGATAGAACGGAAAATCAATAATTATAATCCTATATATGCAGATGAACAAAAATTTTCAAGTTTAAACAATTTTACATTATAGAACATTATAAAATTAATATGTATATGCCACTTTATGAAAAAAACTAAAATTACTTGTTAAAATAATTAATAATTTATTACAATAAATTAGCATATGACCTGAAAGTTACACAGGCCCATAAAGGGTTAAGAATTTTCGTAAGGTTACCGATAGCAGCAATCATTTTATCACGATAATGTAAAACAATGGAGGTTATTTGACATATTAAGTGTTCAGAATGAACGTAACCGTGTTTAACTCCGATTTCATTGTTGGTTTCATACATATCGGGCTATGAATATTTCATGATCCTGTCCGCATGAAACGTTCTTAACTTTGATGTCTCTTATACGTGTTCCAATTATTAAACTAGATCACAAGCGAAATTGAAATGAAACAATATGACCGTCAATAATGGACGATGATAAACCTATTTCCCTTAAATTGGATAAATTATATTAGATATAATTTTTTAAAATAAGATGTACGATTAGTTGTTAAAAATTTAAGTTGCTTAGAGAAAAATTTGTTATTTCCAACATAAGATTGCTGATTTTCTCTTTTGTTAAAATCGAACAACTGTTTTTAAACTGTTTTCATTCATTTTTATCACAATATTGAATTATTTAATTTTTTATTTAAATTTAATTTAAATTTAAATTGTATCTAATGATATCGAATAACAACTAAAATTGTTCTTATGTGCAAGAGTAAGCGGCATAGAAGAGGATTTTTTGAAATCTTTGCTTTAAATGAACAGCTTTAATTTTTATATCATTTAACAAGGTAGCAATGTTTTATCATTAATCCAATTGCATATTATAATTAAGCGAGTGATAAAAATCGAAAAGTTGAATAAATATTCTATAAATGGTATTAAGTAATTAAAAGATCTACGGTGATTTGTGGATTAATCCAAAATATACGTTAAATTTATTTTTTCTATAAATATTCGAATAATACGTTATAGGTGTTTTCAAGAAATATTTATATTTATTATGCAAACGTACTTCTCACTGTTTTCTATTAATTTCACTAGTTTTCCTTTCACATAGTTTTCCTATAAATACTCGAATAATACGTTAAATGTGTTTTCAAGAAATATTTATATTTATTATGCAAATGTACTTCTCACTGTTTTCTATTAATTTCACTGCTCTTCCTTTCACACATTTTCCTATAAATACTCGAATAATACGTTAAATGTGTTTTCAAGAAATATTTTTATTTATTATGCAAATGTACTTATCATTGTTTTCTATTAATTTCACTACTTTTCCTTTCACATAGTTTTCCTATAAATACTTGAATAATACGTTAAATGTGTTTTCAAGAAATATTTATATTTATTATGCAAATGTACTTGTCACTGTTTTCTATTAATTTCACTGCTTTTCCTTTCACACATTTTTTCTTTAAATACTCGAATAATACGTTAAATGTGTTTTCAAGAAATATTTTTATTTATTATGCAAATGTATTTGTCACTGTTTTCTATTAATTTCACTACTCTTCCTTTCACTTTTGTTTGTTTCATATTAATCTGCAAAATTCAGCGGCAACCATACTTTATGTCTCTTAAATTTCTCTGGAGATTTATCTACACGAGTTTCCTCTCGAGAGGAACAACCGAAGGAACGATTTATGTACACCATTGAACAAATGAAGGGAAACAGGTAATAGATTTGCAGAACACCTACATCATCGAAAACAATAGCATGGTTTTATAGCGAAAAATCCTCGTGTATAGAATGTTGTTCTCTGCAATACGTATGGGACAACATGTCACGTGCACTGCTAATATAATAATTATGCTAGAAACGCTGCAGTAAAGTATACACACTATACAGTGTATTTTACACGTTTGTGTTTTTGATACCATTGCATCCTTTCTTTTTCATAAAAAGAATAATTGAAAATTTTAATAATATTTAAAATGCATAATAATGTGTTTAACGTCATTATTTTTTATTTGTTCAGACACACTTAGTTTCTCATTGTTTATTAACAATGTGAACAATTATATGACACTAGAATGTAAAGATGTATACGTAAATAATTTTATAGGAGAAAAATAATAATTTTAATAGTATAGAGTGACTCACAAATTTGTTCACATGCTCTAAATGTATCTTTTGTTTTTTTAGGTATAGTCAGACTTTTTATTTTAGAAATTCAAAATTGGGGTATAAGAAATGTAACTTAGCTGAGGTTATTAGTTAACGAACACCTTCACGTTTAGGAAAAAGTTACATCTTCTTTTTTAAGAAGTATAGTGTATTTTGTAGATGAATGTAAAAAGTTATGCGAGTTAGATCACTTATTAATTAATATCTGATATAGCCATCTTACTTTTTTAGAACTACTTTGATCCATCTTAGTGATATTTACTATTGTTTCACAATAATTCTTTTTCAATGTTCACTTATTTCATTTGAATATTTATCTAGAATTTGACAAGACTTCTATTATCGATATTACAATTCGCAAATAATTGTTTCAATACATTACACAAGTATTAAGTAGGTTTAAGATCAAGAGACTGTGATACCATAATATATCGGGTGATTTAAAGTTTAAAAGTAAAAAATGACAAAATGATTCTACAAAATTTGTATAAATATCAACAAATATGAATGACTGTATTATAAGAATGGTTTTAAATAATACAAATACAATAGTGCCCATTTTAACGTCTGTCACTGTTCTCTTATTTGTTGGAAACCTTGTAGTTTCAGAATAAATTTTATTCAGCTCCTATATAGTATTGGGTGTCAGAAAAACTGACGAAATTTGACATTTGTGCATTCTTGTTCGCATGAATTAGTTAAATTTGAGAAACTCACCTCCTCAAATAATCGTTTGGATTCAATTTCGGCTGTGGACATTAAATAATGTTTTACTGAATGTTTTTTATATGTATGTATCTTTGTACTTTTATTTTGTCAGAATGGACTTGGTTTCTTTTACTTATAGGTGGTGTTTCAGAAATTCTGATATAATTGCAAAGACCAAATTTCTGTTGTAAAAGTAAACTGAAAACATAGAATGGAATCTTTTTGTACGACATTCTATTATTGATAAAATATAATGGTTTGCTACATTTAACGAAAACTGATGAAAATGAAGCATAGCTTGACTATATTTTAATGTCAGCTCCGGGACGATAATTTGCAAAACTTCGCGATTTAAAAACTGTACCAGAGTTTTACAAATATCTCATATACATATGCATAAGATTTTGTAAAACATAGTGGTTTGCTACATTTAACCCTTTGCACTCGAGAGGTGACTGTTAGTCACCAAATGATAATTTCGCAAATTTTCAGACTTTAATTAATTTATTTATTAGACAGATCCGGAGATTAAATATTCGTATATGTAAATTTTAGTGTACGACTGAATTAAATAAATAAAGTTCAATATAAGCGAATCTTAGTAAATATTTTGCACTTGAAAATCTTTTAAGTTAATATTATTTGACGACCAACCATCGTCTCTCGAGCGCAAAGGGTTAACACGTTTGTCGCCACGTCACCCATATTTGAGTGACGCTCTTTTTCTTAAACTTAAATAGGATATTAAATTGGAATTTTAAAAGGAATTCAATGGAATAAATATTGAAGTATAATATAGGTATATAAATATAAAATACATAAAATAAGAATAAAAAGTAAAAATTTTTGCTGTTTTTATATTTTTTTACCTGTTTTCTATGCAATCAGATTTGGGTCCAGCGAGAAACTTAGCCGAATCACGCTGAGCGACGAACGTGTTAACGAAAACTGATGAAAATGAAACATAGCTTGACTATGTGTTAATGTCAGCTCCGGAACGATATTTTGCGAAATTTTGCGATTTAAAAACCACCCTCATGGGAGCGTGGAGGACAAAGAAAATGCTCTGAACTATAGATCTAAGATAATCCTCCGCGTTCTTTGCACACCCTTCAGAGCTCACATCCGTCTATAACCTACGATTGTGGAACAGTATTTTGCAACACGTGTATTTACCGACACCTACTCGTACCTCGAGCAATTCACGTAGGTGTATTACCACTGTGCAAGTTGCGAGAGTCAATCTTTAGTCGACGAAAGGTTTCGAAATCACAGGGATTTACCGACGAACAAATTCCCATTAACTCTTTAATTGTATTATCAGGGTTCAGCTGATAATTTCTGCAGATCAACAAAGGCAAATTCAAGGTACAGTAGCCGACAAAAGTTTAAGACCTAAAGGTTAACAAAGTAAAAGTAATACATATATAAGGAATAACACAATAAACAAGTTTCGTGTTTTATACTAATAAACAAGTACTATACTAGTACTTTAAGACCAAAAGATCAACAAAGCAAAAGCAATCCATATATCAGAAATAGCACAATAAGCAAATTTCGTGTTTCATATTAATAAACAAGTACTATATTAGTACTTTAAGACCAAAAGGTCAACAAAGTAAAAGCAATCTATATATCAGGAATAGCACAATAAGCAAATTTCGTGTTTCATACTAATAAACAAGTACTATACTAGTACTTTAAGACCAAAAGGTCAACAAAGCAAAAGTAATCCATATATAAGGAATAGCACAATAAACAAGTTTCGTGTTTCGTACTATCAAATAAATACTATATTAGCTTACTAATAATACAAATAGATGTATATATAATATTTATAAACCATTAGATATTTTATAATATCTTCTCGTTTTAAACTGATGTCCGCTACTGTAGTTATGGTTATTTCAGTGCTGAATACATATAGGGTTTAATTTTTGTTTGATACTGATGTTTCGTAAATATTGTGTAGGAGATTTAAATACCAGATTTACTTTGAAGAGAGAATTTTTATAAATATTGAATTGAGATGAAGTAGAAAAAAAGATGATATCTTTTTCTTTTTTGATTTCAAAATTTGGTTTGTGATTTAAACCGAATTAAATTCAAATGTAGATAACTTATTGGGATTGTATTCGATAAAACGTGGAAGCAATAGAAAATCAATTTAATTTTATTTAATATATGCTATGAAAGTAGATAAGTTTTAGAATTTTAAGGAAACATATTTATAAACAAGAAGCTACGATTTCCATTCATTCCTTTGCCATGATTGAAACACGAAAAACAAGTGATTACTCCATTAAAATAATTGTAAAAATTTCAAATACGTTATCAAATATGAATTTGTTCTTAACCAGTTCTTAAATTTTATAATAATCTATAAACTGAGGTAATATGATGCTTCCATGACCTTAATTTAACATTTAATATTTTTTAAAATTTTATGTTGTATGATTATTAAGTTTATATAATATTTATAGTATAATTGAACATAGTTGAAGTGTAAGCTATTTTTATAGAAATAATTTAAATATACCTATGTGAATACCTTACAGATCAGTTTAAAGTTGCTCGAAACCCTACACACTTTTTGAAACTTCTAATCATACACATTGACTGTAATCAATGTAGGATATTGCTGGTGTTTTATAGTACCGTTTAAATGACTAGCTTCATGACTACTTGTAAGAAAATATGCGGATCAAGAAAAATATAAATATGAAGTCAGGTAGGATGTAAGACTCAAAGGATATCCAATGCATTAAGTATATAAAATTTTTAACCACAATGGCACCAAGTATGGCAATTAGTGAAATTGTATGCAGTCAAAAAAATTTATAATAACTTAATAAAATAAAATTGTGCTACCAAATTTCTTAAAAAAAGAAGTATTTCTTCTTTCTGTCTTATCAGAATCGTTAATTGTTGACAATTACACACTAATTGTAACTTGTACTGAACTTAGCGATACTTAAATTGCAATTCGTATTAATATTACAGTAATATTCGTCTAATCATATCTACAGAATGATATTTGCGTAATGTATAAGCTATAATGTGAATTAATGCATATTTTATGTATATGTATTAATGTATGTACATTGGTGTGAATAGAATTTTTTAGCGGTGAATTAATTAACAAGTTTGATTGTGTTTAGTCGTTTTAACATATTATGAAGGTTAATGAAAGGTTTAGCTCACCTCTTGAACCCAAGCTTGCTGTTTGATCGGTGCATCCGGCGCAATGGCGACTCTTCCGGCAGCCCGTTGTTTGTACTCGTGAAGAATAGGAATCTTGGAATTCTTGTCCCCTGATGATAGAACAACCTCACGTTCTATCTGTAAACGGAAAAAATTTTTATAACGTATAGTTATAGCTATCTCTAATTTCTTTTGAATTCAGTTCTCCTCATAAATGTACACGAAGTTATTTTGTAAAGAAATTTAAAATACGCGAAATGCAAAATCTATTTACAAGTTGGTCGAGAAAAATTAATCAAATAATTCACTTAAGAGCAGAAAAGGAATTTTATTACCTTTCTGCCTGTACATCTGTAACGCTATTAGAGTGTCCATCATTGTTCTGTATTGATAGACTAATTGTCAACATCCACGTGTATTTCTTTACCAATAATATCGTACAGTAGATGTATTATACTTTATTTTATTTAGTTATTTAGTTATTTAGTTTATCATAGATTATTTTATTTAGTTATTTAGTTATTTAATCTATTATAGATTATTTTATTTAGTTATTTAGTTATTTAATCTATTATAGATTATTTTATTTAGTTATTTAGTTATTTAGTTTATTATACTTTATTTTATTTAGTTATTTAGTTTATTATAGTTTATTTTATTTAGTTATTTAGTTATTTAGTTATCATAGATTATTTTATTTAGTTATTTAGTTATTTAATCTATTATAGATTATTTTATTTAGTTATTTAGTTATTTAATCTATTATAGATTATTTTATTTAGTTATTTAGTTATTTAGTTTATTATACTTTATTTTATTTAGTTATTTAGTTTATTATAGTTTATTTTATTTAGTTATTTAGTTATTTAGTTCATTATAGTTTATTTTATTTAGTTATTTAGTTCATTATGGTTTATTTTATTTAGTTTAATATAGTTTATTTTATTTAGTTAATATTAATATTAATATTTAATACATGTATGAATTTGCAGTTATAGGAGATCGTACTGTACGTGAATTTTCCTCAAGTAATCTAAAATAACATATGAAATAGTGTAATATGCTTAATTAAAACATACTGAATTTTTAAATGCAGGAAATTTCTATATTTTATCACGCAATTTTTCTAACTCCGCTTAACAGAGATATCGATCATAGGAAATTTGTAAGCCGATAAGGGATCCTCTTCGAACCCCGTACTATACAGTAACAAAGCACCTATTGTTAGAAAATAAACAAACTCGTATTCTAACCTGTGCACTCTTTAATTGCGACTTGCAACTGCAAACGTTCAAGTAAAATACTGTTGCTCGAAGCAAGACAGCAATGATAATCGACGCATCGCGTGTACATTGATTGCACTCACGTCAGTCGAATATTATATCACCCTGTTGACGTGAAATCCGACAAATTACAAATCGCTTCCGTCGCGTATCGTTCTACACTCCTGGACAAAAAGATAGCACATATGGGCTGTCTTTAATTTTAAGCTAACGTATGTAGAATTTTTCAGTTTTAACGAATGAAATCTTTGAACGGATAATAAAAATTGACCATAATTGGAGAAGGCTCATAGTGGGAAAAATCAACCTTGAAATATGCAATTATGTAAGAGAATTCGAAAGGATCTTAAGGAAAAAGGCAAGGGACAGACCATAAACCAGACCATAATATATATATTACCGTAATATTACCATTTCATTCATTAAAGCTAAAAACTTCTACATACGTCACCTTAAAATTGAAGATAGCCCATGTGTGATATGTATGTACATATACAGGGTGTTCGGACAGCCCTGGGCTTAAATTGAAAGAGTAACTCCCTGAGACATTCTAAGACGAAAATCAAGAGTAACGATTTTGCGTTTGAGGCGTTGTTTACGAGTTATAACTAGTTCAAGATATCGTTTAATCCGGACCGTTCGACTCTTGAGAGCGGGTAACCGAGGCAACTCGGTCGGTAACGTCGCTGAGTCCACAGTGATGCTCAAGCGTCGAACGGTCCGGATTAAACGATATCTTTAACTAGTCATAACTCGTAAACAAAGCCTCAAACGCAAAATCGTTACTCTTGATTTTCGTCTTAGAATGTCTCAGGGAGTTACTCTTTCAATTTAAGCCTAGGGCTGTCCGAACACCCTGTATAATTAATTAAGTACATTATGACTACGTGCAATTTGGAATGTTGAGACGAAATTTGGTGATGTTGATTCTTAAACTGTATTCAGTGAGAAATAAATAAATCTATTTATCTGCACTCCCGGACAAAAAGATAGCACATATGGGGAAATCTTTTATTTTAAGGTGACGTATGTAGAATTTTTCAGCTTTAATGAATGAAATGGTAATATTACGGTTCTAGAATAACATTTTCGTTTGAAAGGTAAAAACATATTGTTATTTTTGTTATCTAGCTAAGAAAACAGTTAAAATACCATGGACAAAATGATAGTACACGTATGAAAAAGGGCTAAGATGGTTTTGATTTTTGAGAGCGAAAAGTAGTTTCTTATAGGCTTTTGAGTACTGGTTCCGAATCTGTCAGAAAATAATTGTCAATTTTCAAATATCGCAGCTGATGTGATAGACAATTATATTCTGACAGATTCGGAACCAGTACTCAAAAATCTATAACAAACTATTTTCGCTTTCAAAAATCCCTTTAGGCCTTTGTTATCATTTTGTCCGTGGTATTTTAACCGTTTTCTTAGCTAGACACCAAAGGTAGCAACACCTTTTTACCTTTCAAACAAAACCACTATTCTAGAATCGTGATATTACCATTTCATTCATTAACACGTTCGCGGACAGTAAAAAGCTTAGTGAGGTGCAAAAATAGAAATGCGATTTTTTTCTAAAGTAATTATGATATCCGAAATGTGATTAGACACATTTTGTAAGAGCAGTCAGAATATCTTAGCTCAACTTTTTTGTTCAAGCCATTGGGTGGGTGTTCTCATCGTAAAACGAAGAAATTTTTAAAAATTTCAATTATGATTTTGTACTATTGAAGAACTGTAAAGTGTACCTAGGTCAAAAACATTACTTAATCGTAAAAGTGTAGGTTGTATACGCCTCACGCGGCCGGAATGGAAAGTGTTCAAAAAATGGTCCGGCACGGAACGTGTTAACAGTTATATGCAACGAATGCTATAACACCCACGACGATATTTGAATCGAGGTTATATAAAATTAAATCAATAATAATTGGTTAAAAAATTTGAATACTATAGTATTCAGGTCCGTGAACGTGTTAAAACTGAAAAATTCTACATACGTCACCATAAAATTAAAGATAGCCCATATGCGTTATCTTTTTGTCCCGGAGTGTACCACATTTTGATCCAATTCCAGCGGCGCAACGCTTCCATATCGATACGCAACAAGTGGATAACCCAACTCGAGACGATATTTTCACGAAGACGTCAGCGGGGATCTCTCACCGTAAACGTCGCTCGTCGGACTCAGTTCCACGATATCAGCCTGATTTTTCCAAACAACATCGAGAACAGGATCTGGAAGTTCACGAGGACGGTCGACGATCGAGGAGGCTGGCGTGTTCTTTGCGTGCATATAATAATGCGTCTAAAAAGAGGTGTCACTGAACCAAACTCGCCTTGAGATCTCATCATAATCAGAAAAAAGAAAGCGTGATGGAATCGACGGCCATCGCAGCGGCAAATGAACGCGCGCCTAATCGTTGCGCGGTGGTATCGCCACTGTTTATGAATAATTCTGCTTCCGTACGATTTTGTACATTTTATTTTCATTTATTTATTTAGCAATGAACGGACCAAGGCTCTTGGAATACATAAAATTATAAATAATGGATATTATTTTGATATTAATATTATAGGAAATGTTCTATAAAATGTAGAACAGAAGATGGAATTCAGGTGTGAAAAATAAAAGTGAAGCGATTAAAACTTAATAACAATATATTTAAAACAATTTAAATAAAACAACTTAAACGACTTTACACCTTAGCAACTTTAACACTCTTTCTACGTTCACAACCAAACCTTTCTGTCTTCACCGTCCAATACTTTCTGCCTTCACCGTCCAATACTTTCTGCCTCGCGCTCGCATTTTCCCCGTCATATATTCTTCCAAACACTCGTTTCCTTTCATTCTAATTGTCAATCTTTCTCACTCTACGCATTCGGTCACGACTACCCAGAATTTCTCAGTCGCACTGTTTTCTCAAGTTTTCATCTTTCACGCCTTAGAAACATTCGAGCCCAAACATTCTGCGTTCGCACGACAATCGCCCAACTCAAGTACTCTTCAGACTTTCCCAAACTCGCATCCGCTCGATCGCATTCCTACAATATTATAGTATGATTAATATTATATAATAATTAACATTACAGTATGATAATGCCACAAGAAGGCTAAGAATTACAATTACTAATTATTGAACAGACTGAATAATTAAACGTTTAAAGTTTATATTGTAACCAGCTATTGCCCGCGGCAATTTGAAAACTAAATCGAAAATTGATAAATTAACTTAATTAACTTATTTAATTATCTTGAAAACTAACAATTTAACAATTCAGTCTTATTAACCTTTTATGCTCGTTTTACTGTTGGTCACCGAATGATAGTTTCGCAAATTTTTAGACTTTGGTTAGTTTGTTTATTGGTCAGACTCGGTGGTTGAACAAGTCGTATATGTAAATTATGGCATATTATTTGACTGCACTAAATGACGTTTAATATAGGCGAATCTTAATAAATATTCTGCATTTGAAAATCTTTGAAGTTAGTATTATTGGACGTCAACGGTCATCAGCGCAAAGGGTTAATAATGGTTAGTAGTAAAAACTTTCTAATAGCGTTCTTAATGACGTTTATGAAAGACTAATATACTTTTCTTAGATGACAATACATGAGACATGACGCTACATGACAATAGAAATGGCAACAGATCGCTCGTTATGAATTTATCTTAAAACTAACTATAGCCTGCGGCTTTGTCCGCGCTGAAGTACTTGGGCATGAATTTTGAAAAAATCTCATTCACGTAAAATCATCAATTTTGAAAGCCCTTAACTTTAATTTTAACCAGAAAGTTAAATATTTACTAATTTTTATAGTGCTTGTTTCAAAACTGGTGGATTTTCAAACTTTCATCCCTTACTTTACCCCCTTGAGGGTTGATTTCCCAAAAACGTTGAAACACGTATTTCTTTATTTCTAACCAAAAAGCTAAACACTAGCTTTCATAGTGCTTACTTCAAAATCGGCGGATTTTAAAACAACCTTTTATTCCTTATTTTACCCCCTTGGGGGTTGATCTTCCAAACACGTCGAAAAACGTATTTCTTCATTTCCAACCAAAAAGCTGAATACCAGTTTTCATATTTTTTCTGTCTTCACGATCAGCGGATTTTCAGACAAACTTTCATCCCTTATTTTACCCTCTTGGGGGTTGATTTTTCAAAAATGTTAAAACGCATATTTCTTTATTTCTAACCAAAAAGGTAAATACTAGTTTTCATAGTGCTTTCTTTATAATCGGTGGATTTTCAAACAACCTTTCAATCCCTATTTCAACTCCTTAGGGGTGAAATATCAAAAAGCCCTTCTGTAGTGGGTGCTTACGTCATAAAAGGAAGCCATTATCTAAATTTCATGTTTCTAGCTTCAATGGTTTAGGCTCCGTGATGATGAATCAGTCAGTCAGTCAGTACATGTCTTTTTATATGTATAGATTTACAGGGAAAAGAATTCCAAATTGCAATATCAACAGGAAAAGAAGGATAATAATGTCCAGATTCCGAATTGGCCATTCCAGAATCCTCTACGAACATCTAACCGAAACAGATCCACCTTACTGTAACTACTGCAACCAACAAATCACCATCCTACACCTATATACAGTAGCGGACAAAAGTTTAAGGCAAGAGGGCAGTGTAGAACATAGATTTATGGTCTGTAAATATCCTAACCAAAACAGGCCCACCTTACTGCAACTACTGCAACCAACAAATCACCATCCAACATCTACTGTATACAGTAGCAGACAAAAGTTTAAGGCAAGAGGACAGTGTAGAACATAGATTTATGGTCTGTAAATATCCTAACCAAAATAGACCCACCTTACTGTAACTACTGCAACCAACAAATCATCATCTAACACCTACTATATACAGTAGCGGACAAAAGTTTAAG
Source organism: Tetrapedia diversipes (assembly GCA_033822845.1). Taxonomy (NCBI): domain Eukaryota; kingdom Metazoa; phylum Arthropoda; class Insecta; order Hymenoptera; family Apidae; genus Tetrapedia; species Tetrapedia diversipes. The sequence continues at coordinate 55,494 of JAOPTO010002394.1, read as the reverse complement.
ACGATAGAATAATGTAGAACATAGATTTATGGTCTGCAAATATTGTCTGTAGATTCATTTTTATTGTTATTATGGTAGAACACTATTTATTGATTAGCGCAGAGTGCAAATTTTGTTTATCGTGCTATTCTTTCTAAATTAGTTTAATTTCGTTGACTCTTTGGTCTTAAACTTTTGTCCGTTACTGTAAATGCAAACAATACCAAAGCCAAAGAAGAAAATACGGATTAATTCAAACACCGCCTTGATCTTTCAGAAACACCCAAAAAACGTTATCAGCTACCTAAAAGGACTATTTGACAAAATTTAAAGAGGAAAGTCTAGTAAATCGCTAAAAACCTCGAAATCGATGTAACTTTAAATCTTATATAAAAAAAAGGGATTAAACAGGAAAATTCGCACCGGCCTGTTGGCTAAGTTCATTGTCCGTGAAACGTCTTCACCGTTACGCATGCAAAGCGATCTCCTTGTAATTTTTTTTAGCTGGTTGTTACAAATATTTTTCAGAATTTTTGTTCTCCGGTGGAATCTTCCTTATGCGAACACCCTTTAACTAAATACTGTACTCAGATATTTCATTACTCGAACGGAGTGTCATCTAATACAGTAGCGGACAAAAGTTTAAGACTAAAGGGTCGAAGAAAATAAATTAATTAATTAATAAGAAATAACAGTATAAATAAAATTTGTATTATATGCTAATCAATGCATAATGTTCTACTATAATGATAATAAAAATCAACAGATAAATAATATTTGCCATAACTATAAAGTTATATTTTACATTGTCCTGTCGTCTTAAATTTTTATTTGCTGCTATAGTAACTTTTTATTCTAGGAAATTGTTTGATTTAACAGTGAAAAGAAGTAGGATATATGAATGTTTAAACAAGCTTGTGAACGTTCTTCATGTATATATAAGTAGATGAAGTTTTGGTGAGAGAGAAAGGAATTGTTCTGTTATTCGAAATTTTTTTTATCTAAATGCTTTTGGTTTTTTATTAGTTCATATATGGAAGGTTTTACTGGGCATGCAATGATTACGAGTGGGTTGGAGATTTTTATGGAAACTCGTTTTCTTTTAGACTCGGTTGGAGAAATGGAAATCAGATGTAGACTCATTTCGTTCTTTGCATCGCAACAAAAATTCCCTTTTTTAATACTTTGTGTAATTTGCAAACTATACGCATCTTATATTTTTTACAGATTCAAGTTTTTCATAAATATATTAAAATTTGCAGTTTATATCTTTTTTTACTTTTTGGTAGAATTTCAACTTTTCTTAAGAAAACAATAATTTCTTAATGTTTGGGCCTTTTCAATGTAATAATGACCTTAAAATATGCAATTATGTATTAAGTAAAGATTAAATTAAAATATCTATATGTATTAAATACCGTGTTTCCAATATTGCAATATTTACAAAATTAAAAATTTGTAGGATTATTTGTAGAATTATACAATTGAAGAATTATGATAAATATATGATAATAAAGTTTTATGAATAAGAAATTACTAGTTATAAATTTCCATATCATTTCCATATTATTTCTAATATGTAAATAAAAGTGGTTGAGAAAAATAGCAAGTAGGATGATCGATAGACATTAAAAATGGTAAATAAACTTAATGTATTGTACCTTCATTACGTCATATTAGATAATACGTACATATATTACAACAGAGAATAGTTTAGAAAACTTATAGTTAGTGAGTTGAAGTTTAAATTAAGTTCAATTAAAATTTTGAAAACAGTTTGCAACAGTGATAAAAACAAAGTTTAGAAAATTAAATTTTTTATCACACTAAACAGGTATCTTGGTATTTTCTTTGGAACCTATAGTAAATTGGCTATAAACCAGGATATAGATTTACAGCGACATAAAACTGTAAATTAAGAAATTCGTGATTTGAAAACTTTCACCAACTTAAACTACTGTGAAACTGCTTTAGTTTCATATTATCGTCCTTTTACGTGAATTATAGGCGTATTAGTGGTTTATAGACTGTGAATACCACGCTGACAGTAAATTATTATTATTGACTTGAAGGAAAAATTCTAATTAACTGTAAAAGTCTATTAACCGGTTTGTAAAAGAAATGAAGTTTCGTAAGATTAAAGTAATGGCAAACTGAAATCTTTTATAATAAATTTTAATTAAAACTGTGTACAAATTTAAGCGTATGGTTGTTGACTATATTAAAATTAGGCAAATAATTATGAATTTTATTGAAATTAGAAAGATCGTTAGGATCAATGTTAACACATTCTAATAGGTTTTAGTGTATCTCGTTTAAGTAACGTACTAATTGACAACAATGAAATATGAAAGTGATAAGAAGGAAATATAAAAGATTAAAACACTATCTCCACAAATTACAGGTGAAGGTGTATTGAAACTTGATTTCTATATCAATTAGTATAAATAATTTAAATTTAGTGTTTTAATCAAGGTGTATTGAAACTTGATTTCTATATCAACTAGTATAAATAACTTGAATTTAGTTCTAATACAATTTTTTCGACTGAATCTTTTTTAAATATACATATACGTAACATTCATCTTTAATGTGAAAATTGAAAAAGACTAAGTTTCAAACGTTAAAAATCAAAACTCTGATATTCTGTCATTTTTATCTGATGTAAAATTCATTGAATGTTTATATATGTAAATAGGTTTTTGTTATAACTTTACCTTCAGTAATATTATCATATACTATACGTTATAATCATAAATGTTTAAAAAGACATTTTTGACAAGGCATTGTATACGGCGAGTTACATGTGACTTCCGCAACCCATTAAGATATATCGTAAACTTTTCTTTAAAGAGACTAATTAGTCTTATCCTATATAATGAAGATGAGAAAAATGTGTAATTTCAAAAACATCTAAAAAATTCGGAAATTACACCCTTTTATTGAATTTCAGAGTGTATAAAAAATATGAGGTTTTGTTTTATGAGAATTTACATTAATTAGAGGTATCTCGAAAAATAAGCCAAAACGGTGATTAAATGTACAATAAAAAGTTGTTCTAAATCTCATCCTATATAATATACTAAAAATCATTCGAATCGGCCCACACATTTTACAGTTCCTTCAGAATCTGTGTTCCTTGTTAAAAAATAGTGAAAACATTATTTTTCTTAGCTCCCTTTATCTATATTTCTCTAAAACACAACCATTTGTTTAAGAAAACCGGAAAGAAATAAACACATTTAAGACAAAGTCACTAAACAGCATATTTACCGTGTCTACTAATACCTACAGTAGCGGACAAAAGTTTAAGATCAAAAGGTCAACAAAGCTAAACTAATCCATATATAAGGAATAGCACAATAAACAAACTTTTTGTTCCGTATTAATAAACGAGTGCCATATTATCCTACTAATAATACAAATAGATGTATATATAATATTTATAAGCCATGATACTCTATTTTATATTTTATCGTCTTAAGCTTATGTCTGCTACTGTACAAACAGATGTATACATAATGTTTAGAAACTGTGGTACTCTGTTTTATAATATTTTCTTGTCTTAAACTTATGTCTGCTACTGTACAAACTGATGTGTACATAATATTTATAAATCGTGGTACTCTATTCTATATCTTTTCGTCTTAAACTTATGTCCGCTAGTGTACAAAGAGATGTATACATAACATTCATAAACCATGGTACTACTCTGTTTTATATCTTCTCGTCTCAAACTTATGTCCGCTACTGCACAAACAGATGTATACATAATATGTATAAACTATGGTATACTATTTTATAATATCTTCTCGTTTTAAACTTATGTCCACTACTGTACAAGCAGATATGTACATAATATTTATAAATCATGGTACTCTATTTTATATCTTATTGTCTTAAGCTTATGTCTGCTACTGTACAAACAGATGTATACATAATATTCATAAACTGTGGTACTCTGTTTTATAATATGTTCTCCTTTTAAACTTATGTCCCTTACTGTACACATAGATGTATACATAATATTTAGAAACGATAATACTCTATTTTATATCTTCTCGTCTTAAACTTATGTCTGCTACTGTACAAACAGATGTGCACATAATATTTATAAGTCATACGTACTGTATTTTATAATATCATCTCGTCTTAAGCTT
>JAOPTO010002394.1:30113-45508 GCA_033822845.1 Tetrapedia diversipes | reverse complement strand
TACTGTATGACTGAAGAAGGCGGGAGTGGAGAGACAGAGTGCGAACGAATCAATCCGTAACGGACGATCGTAGAGTAAAAAGCGAGTAATAGAGAGTGAGTTATATAGAGAGAGTGTGTAAAGAGTGTAATTAAAAATAGTGTTATCACCTTATTATTATCATTATTATTATTACAATTATATTTGTTATGCTAAAAAACGTTATTAGTTATTTAATCCACCAACAACAAACACCTCACTCCTAACACCTTTATATAAGCGCATAACATCCCTCCAGCGTGAGATTTTGTAAAAATACATTAAACAGTAACGTTCAACCACGCTCGTGTAATAGAAATATATTCAGTTTTTTTGTCTTTAAACAACAATCATTTCTTGCACTGTACCTGTATCAACCTCAAATATTCGAGTGTCTAAGTTATCACTCGAAGTGCACAACGTTTAATTTTAAAAATTATTAAACATTATGTGCGCACTGTACATCACCATAAATGCGAAAAGTATGAAACTGGTTATTGTTCCATCTTATAAGTGAGAGTTTTAAGCATTGTTCTATTTTATCATGTTAGTTATGCATCGTCCAAGAGGGTAGCTGTTTAACCCTTTGCGGACGGAGCAGTAAAGAGAATAGTCACGTCGCGCGTTTGTGTTATAAAAACTAAAGCTGTATTTAAATAAGTTTTTCACAAAATCTAACAAAATCATAAACAAACAAATTTAGGCCAACTTGACTTAGGCTAGTATACCCATGCGTATTTTATACGTGTCGTTTACGACAGACAAACGCCAGCCGCAGCGCGAGAGTTGGGCGGATATATCCGACACTCGTCCGCAAAGGGTTAATTTAGCACATCCCAGAGAAAGGCTTCACTCGTCATACTAATTTTTCTGAAATAAACAATTTTAATTGCCTTACGGCAGTTTTATTCGGTTTTGTTCGGAGAAAAATATTTGTCTACGTATAACAAGCACTATAACGTGTCGATACTATGTATTAGGTGTACAAGTTAATTTTAGTTTTTTCTTTGGCAGGTTCAGAGTTTATTTAAATTTTTATGCCCAAAGGTTAATGGATGAAGTAATCTCCCTCACTTTCTATAACTTTTGCCCATCTTTCGGGCAACTGTGATGTCTGATTTGAAGAAACTAAGCTGTTTCATTTCGATGAACTGATCTAAAAATGATTGCAATTCCTTTTTTATCCTGGAGGTCGAAATTTCCTTTCCGGAACTTTCGGTATCAGTGTTTGCTCGTGGAATGAGTTACAGAATTTTCACCAAGCACATCACAGATCATTTCTGCAGCTTCAGCGGCGTTTCTTTTTTAACTGAAGTACGAAGAGCACAAAATGACGAATGTGCTCTTTATTGCACGCCAGCGTTTAAACTATTGTTTACTTAGATTATGTTGACCAAATCAAGCAGTCTTCTAACGTTTTGGAAAGCTAGATGTTTACACTATAAGACTCCAAAATTACCGTTATAATAGTCAAATTGTAAATAACCTTTTTCATCATCGAAAAATGAAAGACTAAAATTAACTTGTACACCTAATATATTAAATTGATATGAAGCTTATGTTGTTGAAATAAAACAAATTCATTTACAATGAAGTGAAGATTATTACATTCTAAAAAGTATGGAAGTTTAGGATAACTAACAAAACTGCCTTGAAGCTTGAAATCACTTTTCTTGTTGTAATTAAATTAACACTAGAACTACCAACAATTGAAGTGTAGGGTAAAGTTGCTCAAGTCGTACCCCGTAAGGAAAAATCTGTATAAAACTTAGGATTTATCAAATAAATAGAAATTATATGTATTATTCAAAACTTCTGTTAATATTGTTGTTATTTATTACAACGAAATTGGTAGAACATCTGATTGACTCAAATGTATATTTGCTTGTGGTTGTGTGCGCTGTTGTCGCTGAAGTTCGTTCAAAATTCAAGTCGTACGACTTAAGCAATCTTACCCTACTTATTTGCATGAAAGAGATCAAATTGAAAGTTACATGAAAAAATACCGATTACACAGAAAATAAATCTTTATTTATACCTTCTGTAGAAAATCATAGTGAATTTTGAAAACTTCACTACAGTAAGTTTATAAGGTTGCTATAAATAATCACTAATTGGTCATTTTGACTACTCTGGAAGTTCTAGTGTTAAATATCTCACTTAATCTTTGTCATTTGGAGATTAATATTGCAGATATGAATAGTATCATTTGTTTTCATAAATTTCTTATCGAAAAGTTTTCTACGATAATAAGATTGTAAATTTTTGTTTTGTAAATACTGTTTCGAATGTTTATACAGAGCGAGTCGCTCAACTATATCGCTTGAGTTTTCCTATAAATGATTTGTTGTATGAAAAAATGTTTCAAATGAAAATAGTTTGATATTAAAAGGAGTATACAATGCAATAATTACTTAATTTTTTTATTTTGCCATACAACAAATAGGTTACAGAAAGCTTAAGAGATTCTGTATGATTGCACGATTGACCCTGTACAGGATTGACACGGATTGACCCGTTTTTTGTGCTCAACTATGGATAATTTCAACTATCTATTTTACCTACACTTCGTTTAGCGCGAATTAGCAGGAAATCTAAATAAACGCGAGACCTCCCTTATGCGAACACCTACTATCTGAATACTGTACTCGAGTATTTTACTATCCGAGCAGAATGCCATCTAATAATAGTTTGATATCTTAGGGAATTAGGAAATTTAACCGTGAATAGGATATAGTACACATAAATATTAAAATTCTTACACCGCACTCTACACTCTATAGTAAACAAGATAAAATATCTGCGAAGACGAAATATCACATAAGACAAAGGTGGCAAACACGAAAACACTTCGAACCATCTCGAAACAAACCTCACTCCTGACCACCGATCACGAATATAAAAAGGAAGAGGACCGAACAAGCGATATTCTTAATTCATAGTTCTTAACACGTTGACTGCCATGGGGGTCACCGGTGACCGGCATTCAACTTGGCAGTGGCGCCATGGGGGTCACCGGTGACCGGCGCGCTCAGATTGGTAGAAATATATAATTTGAACAATTGTCAATAATTATCGATTTTTTATTATTACAATCGTTAATGTAATGGTGTGAAGAAATTAATGAAGTATAAAACATCGAAAAATAGTTATACACTATAACTTATTTATCGTAGGTAATATTTCAATAGTATATGTAACGTATAATAGAAAATTCATCGCGGCGCCACGGGCAAACCTTGTAAAATTGTTCTTATAGTTCTTAATTCATAATTGACATTCTGATTCTGATTCTAATTCCTGTGTGACATTCTTTATTGTTCGTTACTTTTAAATTTTAGTTGTAAATTCTCGTAGCGGAATAAAAAGTGTTTTTTTTTTTTAAATCGGTAGTGGTTCCTCCGCCCGTAACAAAATAAACTGTTAATTATTTTAATACGCATTTAAATAAACCCAATTTAGTATAAGAAAATATAATCGTTCTATTATTCGAAAATTCTTTTATTTTACTCCCTATTAGTTCACACATGGGATGCTCTACCGTATCTCTGTTCTTCTTTCTCAAGTGTTGATGTTCAGGAAAACTCTGTTATATTCATATATGGATAGAGTACGGTTTGGAATATATGTTATGGTAAATGTGATTAATCCGGTGATTATGTATAATTGTCGATTAATTTGATAAATATTCAAGTGTTACCTTCTAAAGGTAATTTAAAGATAAAACATTTATGTAACTTCTCGTCCATCTTCGATGCCCTGCTTACTTGCTTTCTATATACAGTAGTGGACAAAAGTTTAAGACCAAAGAGTCAACGAGATGAAACTAACTAATTTATAAGAAAATAGCATGATAAACAAAATTTCCATTCTGTGCTAATCAATAAATAGTATTATAATACCATAATAACAATAAAAATGAATGTACAGACCATAAAGCTATATTATACGTCGTCCTCTCGTCTTAAACTTTCGTCTGCTATTGTATAATTTCCAGGGGTTTATGGACCAATGGGAGTTACCAAGCTACTCCTTATGATTAAAGCCTAAAGGGCAGCCTCCTTTATCTTAATCAGAGCCACGTTGGCCATTGACGCCATCATTTATCACATTTACCAAACTTAGTGGTGATTACATATAATAACCGGCAACTATACATAATCGCCGAATTTATCACATTTACAGTAACGTATATAAATGGCATACATAAAGAAAAATGTATATAACAAATGATAACGATTGTTTATATTTCCCGTAAATTTTTGCCGAACGAAGTACAGAACCTTGATAATTGAAATCTCAAGAGAAGAGACAAAACCTTTGAGTTATAAAAGTTTCGATTAAGAGAGGTTCAATATACGAAATTTCGACTTGCAGAGGCTTTGTACGATAATTAATAACTTCCAGATTGTAACAACTTCAAGAAAGAAGAATTCAATTTTTAAAGGTGAATCATTTATTTTATACATATAAAACGCAATCGTAAGCAAATTGGGGAGATATAAACACGCGAGAGCCTTATGTTTTCCAATGTTCATTTATTTTCAGTTAGATAGCAACGATAAAAGTTTGACTTATAGTGGTAAACTTCGACTCGCAGAAGTTCGACGATTTTAAATTTGAGTTATAGAGGTGAAATAAAGTATCCAACGTATGCGGCAGTTAACTCGAGTTAAAGCGAGTTTTGTTTCGACTTTCAAAGATTTGCGACTCACAGATTTTCGACGATTCTAAATTAGAATTACAAAGGTAAAATAATGCATCCAACATATATCACAGAGAAGTTGAATTAAAGTGAGTTTTGTTTCGATTTGCAGAGGTTTTCGACGATTCTAAATTAGAGTTGCAAGGGTGAAATAAAGTATCCAACGTATGTGGCAGTTAACTCGAATTAAAGTGAGTTTTGTTTCGATTTGCAGAGGTTTTCGACTTACAGAGATTCGACGATTCTAAATTCGAGTTATAAAGGTGAAATAACGTATCCAACATATGTGGCAGATAACTCGAGTTAAAGCGAGTTTTGTTTCGACTTTCAAAGATTTGCGACTCACAGATTTTCAACGATTTTAAATTTGAGTTACAAAGGTGAAATAAAGTATCCAACGTATATCGCAGATAACTCGAGTTAAAGTGCGTTTTGTTTCGATTTGCAGAGGTTTTCGACTCACAAAGGTTCAGTGACTCTAAATTCTAGTTGTAGAGGTGATATAAAGTGTCCAACGTATGTGACAGATAACTTGAGTTAAAGTAAATTTTGTTTCAACTTATAGTGGTTTTCGATTCACAGAGATTCGACGATTTTAAATTCAACTTACAAAGGTAAAATAATGTATTCAACGTATGTGACAGATAACTCGAGTTAAAGCGAATTTTGTTTCAACTTACAGAGGTTCTCGCAGCGGAGCGGAAGGAAACGATCAAAACTGTCGTCTTATAGAGAGAGGTTTTCGAGTTACAGAGGTTCGAGTTATCCAGCTGTTCAACTGTATAACCGTGTACATCGCCAGGCTCGATAAAGAGAACCCTAAAAGTGCTAGAAATGATTATCTTCCTCGCGACTAGCAGCTGTTACTTTCACCAAAGCTACAAAAAACCGGCGAAAAGAACGAGGAGGAAAAATGTTTAATGATCCTGTAATCACACAAACTGCAGATTCATCCTAACAAATGAAGCCACCTCGCCGTTAAACGCAGCTTCAAACTCGAGTCCGAGTAACGGAACGCATCGATCTGATTTTCCATTGCCCTAGGCAGTGAATCACGTACTCTTACAGTTGTGCGTTCGATTTTCAACCAGTCATCCAGCATGTGCTCTCTTGTTTGTTCAATTTGTAAGGAAGGCTACCACATTTTCTCGCATGTGCGTCGTGCCCGTTGCTCGTCGAGCAGGTATCCCAGCAAAGCCGTTGCTTATCCTCAGAGATAAAGGACCGAGATTGAAGTTGATATCAGAGGAGAAATGGAGCGTTCATGGGAGGGGGATAGGGGGGGGGAGCAAGGATGATGGAGATATAGGGGGAGGGAGACAGGAAAAAGGAGGGGAAGGGAATAAAATGCTTTCATTCCTCTTGAGAGGAGAATGTCAAAGCTCTCTTAAGAGCGTCTCTTTGATATACTTCTACACAATGAACGCGGAACATCAACCAGGATATTAAATTCACGCGTTTTGCTTGTGCTCCTTATGGGATTTAATACCCTTGCTTATTGTTATGTTCCCTTTAAAAAAATTTATTTGCAAGGCCTCGCGTATATACGCGGATACACTGCACAGAGATTTAGATGATAATGTGAATACGGTTTGAACGGAAAATCTTTGATTCTTCACCAAGAAAAATATCCAGAAATATTTGCTATAATCGTTGCAAATATTAGACTAGTATAATGAACTGAGATAGTAAATTTAGATACAAAAATAAACATAAAATCAGGAGTTTTCGAATTATGCACATTCGATCATCAAAAGCAGTCAAACAAATTTATTTTGATTAAAAAGAAAAGTTTGTAATATTACTAGTATGCCTAATTCAATATTTCTAAAATGTAATATAAATTATATATAAAATAGAATAATAAAAAAGATTTCGTTGAGATTTTACACAATCACCGACATAATATACCAATAACTAAAATAAATATAAATATAAGTATAAATATAAATAATAAATATAGATATAAATATAATAAAATATAGATAAAATGTAGGAATTAAAGAAATGGAACTTAAAATATATATTCATTTCGTCCTCTAAACATTATAATGCTTTCGCATATTATGCGAATTTTGTGTTTTTTACATTAAAATTCTCCATAAGCGTATAAAAATCTGTAATCCGGTAATAACTCTTGGAAATTGGTAAGCTTTATATTCTCCGGTTAATGTAATTCCATTTCCCGATTCAACAAAACATTTTTCATTGAAATGCAAAATTCACCGTTTTCATTTCGCGCGAGAAAGTTAATAACGGTTTAATTACCGTACAATCAAAGCTAAAACAGGGAAGTTATTATCGCCGAACAGACCACTAATTTAACACAAGAATTGAATGCGGGGCATTGTATTGTCTGTAATAAACTGTTTACGTTTCTCTGAATCGCCGGAACGTATCACATCAATTAGGGCCGCTTGATACACCTGAACAATTGTTTTCCAGCGTACTCTTCACCCTTTACACCGGATAGTTCTTCGTCCATCAACGGTAACGACGGGAGAACGGGTTACTAATTCGTGGTAGAGCACAAGAAGAACCGAATGCCTGTAAAATTAGGATCCTAATTACGCCGTTCGTACCAGCGGTGCAATTTGTTCGCTCGTAAAATGGCAAGGATGATTCCGGAAAAGCGTTGTCCTTTTAACGTCATTAAATATAAAATAGAATAATAACAAAGATTTCGTTGAGATTCTATACAATCACCGAAATAGTATACCAATAACTAAAATATAGATAAAATGTAGAAATTAATAAAATGGAACCTAAATATACAGGGTGTTCGGACAGCCCTGGGCTTAAATTGAAAGAGTAACTCCCTGAGACATTCTAAGACGAAAATCAAGAGTAACGATTTTGCGTTTGAGGCTTTGTTTACGAGTTGTAACTAGTTAAAGATATCGTTTAATCCGGATCGTTCGACTCTTGAGAGCGGGTAACCGAGGCAACTCGGTCGGTAACGTCGCTGAGTCCACAGTGATGCTCAAGCATCGAACGGTCCGGATTAAACGATATCTTTAACTAGTTGTAACTCGTAAACAAAGCCTCAAACGCAAAATCGTTACTCTTGATTTTCGTCTTAGAATGTCTCAGGGAGTTACTCTTTCAATTTAAGCCCAGGGCTGTCCGAACACCCTGTATATTCATTTCATTCTATAAACATTATAACGCGTACTATACTTATAATACTTTCACATATTATGCGAATTTTCTTATGTTTTTTACATTAAAATTCTCCATAAGCGTATAAAAATCTGTAACCCGTGAAGCAAACGTGGTTATCGTTATTTAATACGTATTAATTTGTTATTGTATTGCAACAAAATTGATTTCACATTCATATAACGTAATTTATAAACAGTTTGTGTAGGTTGGAAGGACAAAAATTTATCTGTCTATTGATTTAGAATGTGAATTCGAGAATACTGTTAATACTTAACGCTTTGCACACCGAATTATGTTTCAATTTTATTTTCAATAACTCCCTAGCATTTCAGGTATTTTGTTTGAAATTTATTTCAAAGGACGATTCTTTGATTGGTACTCATTTTAAACGATTCTTTTTATTAATTATATTAAACATAGCTCTCAAACTTTGAATTTTCTAAATTTCTTAACTAAAAGATAAGATAATTTCTATAAATAAAGGAAAATCAAAATGGCGAGTTACTGTGATAAAAGTTGATTTCGAGTCACACTCGACTGAGGAATGCAAAGGGTTAACGAATGGACCATGCAGATTTACGTTTTTGCTTGAATTTTTATTAAGCTACGTTAGTTCCTCATTTTTACCCACATTTGGTATTTTTCTTGTTGCCATTGATTGTAGTACTATCTATCTGTTGAACTTACTGCATACGTTTGCTTCTTAGGTAGTATTTTTTAGTGATTTTGTAACCGTGAAAATGACAAGATGAAGAAATCTGTGGGGAAATTTATGCAGATAAGTTATCCGATGTAGCAAGATAATGAATGTAATGATAATGAATCAGAGAACTATGATGAAGAAAATGATATTTCTAGTGATGACAGTGAAGATTGAGCAAATTGTTGGGAAAGGAAAAAAGAAATATCTCCAAAAAGCCTTGCAAAGCCTGCAGCTTAAAGAAAAAAGAAGTCAAACAAGATACATATATCAGTTCTGTTAAGTTCCACTTCACAAATGTGAATGTTTTACAAAATATCACGCTCTTAAGAAATACTAGACAAGTAAATATAATAAATAACTTTGTAAAATTTCATCAAAAATAGTGTTGATTTAATAAAACTGTAACGTTTTAAAACCATACATACATGTTTATTTAATTCTCTTAAAAAGTGTCCGGAAATCAAGAAAGACAGAGAAAAAACAAATATAGCTCTATTAATTTTTGAGATATACTTTTGTCTTTTGTTTTTAGAATCAGTGATTATTAAACTCCTTATCACGACAATTTCATGGTACGTAATTACCGTACCAGACGGGCGCCGATTGTAGTTTCCACAAAGATGTATTTTCTGAAAAGGCTTACTATTGTTCTTTATTTTCTGAGGAAATATTGTTCCCTATTACCGGACAGTATATAACAACGTAGACGAACGACTTTTTGGTACTCAATCCTATATTTTTCCTTGTTTTCCAAATAACGAAAACAAACGTATAATTTGCTGCAGAAAATCATTCGTCTTATACAAATCTAAAAACCTTAACTTGATGTAGTCGACACGGTCTAGGGTTACCATTAAAACATTAGATGCAGATGAAGATTAAATTCGGTGTTCAATCTGCCAAGAATGATCTCAGGGAGCTTGTGCTAGTATCCCAGAGTACTCAGACAACTATATTTGTGATCATTGTGAATTATTTTGAAATTATGCCACATTTAAATTAGTTTTTGTACTATGCCCGGTACTAGGTGCCATTTATTATTTTCTAAGAATCGTATACCAAAGGATAATGTTGTTTTCAGCTTAGAATCTTGATAATATTGATAGTTTTTTATTATTTTGATCACTTGTATTATTGACACGTGACTCGTGCATCAAAAATAAATATATATATTATATTTTTTTATTTATTCGAAGGAAACCTTAATCGTCCACCATTGGGGGAATTTTCCCTAAGTTCTGTTTGTTAGGGTACGCTTCGCAAATCTGATTATTAGAAATTGCTATTATTATTTATGATAGCTTTCCATCCTTCATAAGGAACATTGAAGTTTATCATGCTTAAGTTGCTTTATTAATAAAAGGTAAAAATCTATGGAACTATGAACAAATTGAAATTCACACAGCAAACAATGTTCCTTGCATTATAAATATTATTTCTTATTTTACAACTTCATATTGTAAATAAAGAAAGAAAAGTAGAAAGTTGAACTGTTTTATTCACTGAAACTTCACTTTTTCTTTAAAATATAACAAATATAGTTTTAAAATAGTATTCGAACCCCACAATTTTTCTTTAAAAATTTTTCCAGCTTTATAACGCGCTCAGTACGAACATATTTGCAGAAATGGAAGATACGGATTGAAATAATCATTTCCGTTTTACTACGTATACTAGGTGCCATTTATTGTTTTCCAACAATAATAATCGAATACCAAAGAATGATGTCGTTTTCAGCTTAGAACTGTAATAATCTCACAGTTTTGTTTTACTATTTTAACACTATTCCTACCACGACCGGTCAAATGACCGTTTTTAAACTTTCGATTAGAATTTCATATATACAACATAACTGAATCGCCTTTAAACTTTAGACTTTTCCTCAAATATACGTATAATATATTGTTCAATATTCACTACTTTTTTCATTGTTTACTTTTTGAGAAAAATTTGTAGTCTGTCTTACGTGGAAATGTCGCGGTAGGAATAGGTATACGTGAAGTGTCGGTAGGAATAGTGTTAATTATTTGTATTTCTGACATATGACATATCTTGTACAATAGTGGACAAAAGTTGAAGACCAAAAGGTCAACAAAACTAAAGTAATCCATATATAAGAAATAGCACATTAAACAAATTTCATCTTTCGTACTAATTAACGAGTACTATACTGTCCTGCTAATAATAAAATAGATGTATACATAATATTTATAAACCATGGTACTCTATTTTATAATATCTTCTCGTCTTAAATTTATGTCCACTATTGTACAAATAAATGTATATATAATATTTATAAACCATGGAACACTATTTTATAATATCTTCTCGTTTTAAACTTATGTCCACTACTGTACAAATAGACGTATACATAATATTTATAAATCATAGTACTCTAATTTATAATATCTTCTCGTCTTAAACTTATGTCCCTTACTGTACGGATAGATGTATACATAATATTTATAAGTCGTGGTACTCTATTTTATATCTTCTTGTCTTACACTTATGTCCGCTACTGTACAAACAGATGTGTACATAATATTTATAAATCATATGTACTCTATTTTATACCTTCTCGTCTTAAACTTATGTCCACTACTGTACAGATAGATGTATACATAATATTTATAAACCATGATACTCTATTTTATAACATCTTCTCGTCTTAAACTTATGTCCGCTACTGTATTGTTCTATTTGTTCAAAGAAAACCTTAACTATCCGCCACTAAGGGAATTTTTCGTATGTTGCAATGGTTAGCAGAGGCCAGATATCGAGACAGATTTTCCCCTACAGCGTGAACATCCCGTACAAATTCCGTACAAGATCCACGGCCTTGAGCGGTATCGGTGATAGAGAAAAACGCAATTAAGAGGAATCGCACGGTGACTTGCTCGCACGGTAACAGCGAGTACAGAAAAAGGCTGAAAAGGGGGAACGCTAGAAAGTCGGCTCGGAGACCCATACCGAATAAAGAGCTACGCCTTGACTTCTAACCGTGGCGCTTTTTTTTCAATCGACTACCAATGGCGAGTCCAGTCACCGTACGAAGGTGCATCAAAGTCCGAGACTGGAATTGCCATATTCAGCTTGTTACACCTCGAAACTAGCGATGGGATCAACTGCAACAGAGTGTTCTGAATTTAAATAGACATTACGCGAATTTTTTGTGTAGGTATATACCTGTTACGAGAAACTTTCAAATCACGTTATTTTCAAATTACTCTTCGAAAGTTTTTTCGAATAACACCGTTTTTTAAAATATGTTAACGAATAATTATTGCTTAAATGTACGATGTTTAGTTGAGAGGTAGATGGGAGGCTTGGGTGTTATTTGAATAAAATATTTTAAAAGACCGTGTTACGAGAAACTTTCAAATTACGTTATTTTCAAATTACTCTTCGAAAGTTTTTTCGAATAACACTGTTTTTTACAATATTTGAAGGAATGATTATTGCTTAAATGTACAATGTTTAGTTGAGAGGTAGATGGGAGGCTTGGGTGTTATTTAAATAAAATATTTTTAAGGAATAGATTATTGCTTAAATGAAGTATCATCTTATTTGGCTGGATTCAGTTTATTTAAATAAACTATTGATTTTTTCCAAGTTATTTCAGTATTCAAATATGAAATGTACTATGAACTAATTTTATTTTATTCCATAGACTTGTTGTGCTGGAAATGTAGATTTCTTTGCACTTACTTACAGGAAGTGAGAGACTTTTTGAAGAATATTTGTAGGCATATGCTTCATCAGTTATTTTATTTAAAAAAGTTAATTGCATTTATAGTCAATTAATTTATAGCGACTTTATGAATTAAATTTTTTATTTACTACTTGCCATTTGTCGTTTCTTATTTATTGTTTGATTCTTATGAAAGTAACTAGTTTTTTATTATGCAACGTTAAGTGTTTATGTCATTACTTTTTTCTTATTAATAGTTATTTTGTATGTTATTTTAAGAATAAATTTTCAATTAAGGAGTGAAAGTTATTTCCTCGAATAATCAACTCTTCAATCCACTATTTAATTGTGCCCATAATTATGAAAGTGGTCTAAGTCATATATTTCTTGTTTCGAGATATTTAATGGATTACATTTGAATAAGTTAAAAAATATTTTTATATTACGCAATATTTTAATTTAGAATTTTATTAGTCTTGATTAATGAAAATTTATTAAGAATGTGAAATTTTGTGTGAATCTCATACGGAAATGTTGTTTTTGGAGTTTGAATTGACTTAGACCATTTTCAAAATTAACTGAATGATCTATAAATGACTTAAAGCGATAAAAAAAGTATAAGTTTTATTAGAAACAATAATTTTAATAAAATAATTCATGAACATTTATTAATTACTTTTGTAAAGTAATCCATTTTTATCATTTTAGGCTTTTATCATTATGAGTTTTGAGATTCTTAAAATGTTCCTGCAAAACTGGAAGGATGCAGGGTGGTAGTAAACACATAATATCTTTGTTTTTCTTTCGTTACTTGTCTAGTGGTGGTGTATAATGGAAGTAATTTAATATTTCCGTATATTTTTGGTCAACATGGCAAAATGGCTAACACAATGTAATGGTTCATTTTTTACAAATTCACGAATGAATTTGTGTTTCTCGTTCAAATAATGTGTTACCATCGTTACCATTATCATCGTCGGCTGATTTGTAATAACTAATAAACTCAAATTTTTCAAATTTTTGACTTAGACCACTTTCATAATTAACACTAAATAAATTCCGTATAATGTTGAAATAGCAACCACTATCTAATCGTTCATTTTTTACAATATCATAAAAATTATATTGAATTAATTTAGTTTAAAGTAATGCGATGTGAAATAACTGATAAACTCATTTTTTTTAATTTTGACTTAGACCACTTTCATAATTATGGGCACGAATGACAGAAGTCAAAGTTGTACCACTGCACGAATACTTTCTGCGCTCACCGTAGGAAAGAAGAAAAGGAAAAGTGAGAGAAGAAAACAATATCGCGACCGATGGTACAAAAGGCCAGGCTGTTTGCTTTCAAAGTATGTCCGGGTCGAATCGAGCAAAAAAGTGAACGTCGACGATGTTCCCGGGTGATTGGTTGCGCGTCAATTTAAAAACATCCCCCTTGCCGATAATTCATCGAAGTGGCGGCACAAATGGCGCAATAGGAATCGTGGCTCGTGCCAGAGTGCAACAAATCTCGATCGAGCAATTAACACGGGCCAAAGATGATACATACGAGTAAGAATGCCCGGGCCGTTGTTACGTTTCCATCTCTGCGAATAATGCGATATCGACCAAATATCGAGTCGCCGGAAACGAAACGGGACCATTAACGAGGAACAGCTATTCTTTCCCGCGCGGCCATAAGATTCGTAATCTTCTCGTCCCGTTGCTTTTTCACAGCTACTCCAATTAGTAGGATTGGTGATGGTAATTGGTCATCATGGTCGATAAAGTCGAAATGCGCTCGTATAGATCGCGAGAGGAGGGGGAGATCGATCACGTATCCCTCGTCGAAAGGAGATTGCAATGCTTTTCTTTTATGCATGTATACGGAAAGTGTAAATGGTGGATAAAGAAAAAGACGAACAGTATAAAATTTGCCGTTTTTTTTTTATTTATGTTTGTTGGAAATCCACTTGTTCCTAAAGTAATTTAGTTCGCATATATAAATGTAAGATGGCACTAGCAGTGAGACGTACACACCCGTCCATAAGTATCCGGACACTTACGTATTTGCGGAATTCGCATAAATATTTCGTGGATTTATTATTTTGTCCTTTAATCTTGATGTTGCTGTGAAACAACACATGTAACTGGATCATTTCCCAATGGGAAAAAGTTCTTTGGACAGACGAATCCGAATTTGAAATACTTGGTAACAAGTGGCGCACTTACGTTCGTCGAAGAATCAACGAAAACTTTCTTCCAGACTGTGTTGTGCCCACAATCAAGCATGGTGGTGGTGTAGTTATGATTTGGGGTTGTTTTGGGGCTAATAATGTGGGCGATATAGTGAAAGTGGAAGGAATAATGCGAAAAGAACAATATTTGAATATTCTAAAAGACAATGCGATTCCCTCAGGAAAAAGACTTGTTGGAAATAATTTTGTGTTTATGCCGGATAATGATCCAAAACACTGTGCAAAAATATGTAAAAACTGTTTAAAGGAACTAGAAGAAAGAAAGGAAGAGAAAATTATGCAGTGGCCCCCACAGTCGCCGGACCTTAATTCAATTGAGAAGTTGTGGGACAAATTGGATAGACAAGTGAGAGACAAGTGCCCAAAAAGTGAAAAACAATTGTGGACAATGTTGAAAACAATTTGGGGAGAAATTAAAACAGAAACACTGCAAAATCTTGTCGCAAGACTACCTCGATTAACGAAAGCGGTTATTTCGCAATGAGGAGGATATATCGATGAAAAGAAGATTTAAACAATTTTATGTCATTTGGTGGGAAGAATTGTTTATACTATGTTTTCTATATTTTCTACTACAACTAAACGTTCAATAAAAATTGCTTCCATTAAGAAATAAGTATATTGTTGTAGCATAAATACAGTATTTACATGAATTTGATAGGTGTTCGGATACTTATGGACGGGAGTGTGTATAGATTCGAACCGATATGGCTGGATTTTGGTTAATTCCTCAAAGTATGGCCAATTGCAAACATTTGAAACCGCAGATACGGGTGTCCAATTGTATTTCAAATACTTTGAAAGTGAACTACAGTGAATTGATCAAAGTTGACCGAAAAGTTACGAATTGCTCATTTTGACCACTACGGC
>JAOPTO010002394.1:0-29565 GCA_033822845.1 Tetrapedia diversipes | reverse complement strand
AAATTCGAAATATTTACTAAGATTCTGCTATATTAAACGTCATTTAGTTTAGTTAAGTGATATACTAAAATTTACATGTATGACTACTTAATCTCTGACTCCGGCTAATAAAAAAATTAATTGAAGTCCGAAGATTTGCGTAACTATCATTTGGTGACTAACAGTCACCTCTCGAGTGCAAAAGGTTAAGTATACTATAACAGAAGAACGAATTTCTGAATCGATATTTGCAGAGCGTTAAATTCTCTTCCTCCTCCTTAATTGCCACTTAAACTTCAACTTCTATCGCTTTGACACGTAAGTTTAACCCGATGACATTTATAACCGTGCTATTTCGTTCCCATTGATTACATACCACCACTCTGTCAATCAGTAGGGGACTAGATACGCGTGACAAATGTGCGGTATAATGGTGTGCACGTATCCAACCCCAAATAGCGTTTAAAGAGATGACAAGGTTTAAAAGCAGTGGTTCTTAAGCGGTTCTTCGTGGAATACCGATTATTATTTATTATTACTAATTTTTTTATAGACAAACCAAAGCCCTTTGTATAAAATGTATACAAAGGAAAAGAAAAATCAAATTCAAAAAACATACAAATTAAATTTAACATAACAAAGGAGGGACATATATAATAAGGCATTGTACGAAAAGAAATAACATTAATCAATTACATTACGCAATTGTCTTTTAAACGTATATAAAGATTCACACAAAAAATTTTAAATTATTGTTATTTAAATTTTAAATTTTAAATTATTCTTAGTATTAGTAATGACACGATTGATAGGATTATTTAATCCATATGTAGATCTGGATTTATGGATATAAAAACCAGCTCTTGATTTCAATACACGTTTTGGCACGTAGAGATTGATTTGCCTAAGAAGAGAGGAACGATCAATATAATTATTACGTTACGTTCTAAATTAGATTTTCAGATTTAGTGGTGTTTTTTTGAAAACAATATTTTATACTTGCGATTCAACTATCCTATCAATAATACGATGTACGAGGGTGGTCCCAGAAGTACCCGACCCGATATAGAAAACACAAAAATTGCTGAAAAAAATGTATTTATTTTTCAACATAATCTCCTTTCAGCTCTATACACTTTCTCCAGCGATGTTCAATAAGTTCGATACCCTTTTTATAATAAGAACTGTCTGGCTCTTCAAAATAACCGTGAACTGCCGACATCACTTCTTCATCATTGGAAAATCTTTGACCAGTGAACCATTTTTTCAAGTTTGGGAACAGAAAATAATCCGAGGGGGCTAAATCTGACGAATAGGGTGCATGAGGTAGTAATTCAAGCTTTAATTCGTTAATTTTGGCCATTGCAACAATGATAACCAATTTTCTCCATCTTCACAAATTCACTGCAAACGCTTACTATTGATGGCTGCCGAACAAAAACTAAACAACGTAACGTCTTCAAACTTGAAACATATGCTTTACAGATTGTGTACTTTCTAATACAGTGATATTTTTTAAACAACTACCCCCCTCTCTAGGTCAGGCCGAGTACTTAGGGGACCACCCTCGTACAATTCGGACAAACCATTATCATTTGGCTGCCTCACCCTTCAGAGTTAATTTGGTAAATGATCCAAAGTGTCGGTGTGGTTCTCCGAAAAAAGATTTGAAGTATGTGGTTTGGCAACGCTTGCTCTATGACAATAGCAGAAACAAACTGATCCAGAAATTATGTAAAAAAGGATTTTTCCTGCCCTTTTCGATGAGTGAATTTTTTAACAAACCAGCCACTACACTACTGTTAGAGATATACAAATTTCTAGCAAAACACCGATTATACTTATAGCAATATTCAGTCATAACATTAGTACTAAGTTCTTTGTATTTTGTATAAATGTAAATATAATAGCATAATATTGACGTGAACAGCAATGCACATGTCGCTAATAATCTTGTATAGAGTTTTATAGTTGAATAAAAAAAAAAGGGAAAAAAGTGTACTTTGTTCACTCTTTTGATTACAATTATAAAATAAATATAGAAATAATTACTATTTATGAAACATTAAAGAATAATTTAGAAAACTTCGAAAAGTATTCTGTTTATTTGGCATTTTATTCGAATTTAGCGAATTCGCTATTTATATTCGCTATTAATTATTTTAAGCGAATTTAACATTTTCCTCTAGTGTGTATAGCTGCTATTTACCCCTTCAGTTTTCCAATTTTCTGTGAAAGGAATGATCACACGTTCTTAACCAGTTAAGTGTGTTTGACGACTATATCCGTCATGGGGATATGGCAAAATTTTGTGTCACGACGACTATATCCGTCATGCGTAAAATTTTGTTACAATTTGATATTTAAATTGTAATTTTGGCGAAAACTAAATTATATTCGTAAAGTTTAATATGTTTAAAATGTTTAGAGGTCAACACGAAATAAAAAAAAAACAACTGAAAATTATAAATAACTAGGTTTACGGGACCTGTCAATTTGACGGGTTTCGAACTCCATGAGCAAAATTTGCCAAAACAATTATTATTATTGCAGAAAAAAGGTTCTCAAGATTATTCATTATTACTGATTAAATGTTATTTTGATATTTTTGGGATATTTGTTCGGGAGCACCTAGAACCCCAACTCTGATTTAAAAGAAAAATTTCGAAAACCTTCCCGGGGATATATCTAATAATTTCCCAAATTTTCATGGCGATTGGATGTACGGTTTTTGAATCTATCGAGTACAGACAGACAGACAGACACACATTCATTTTTATATATACAGATTTGAGTTGGATTTATAACTATATCCGTCATCGCCTGATTATCGCGACACACACTGGGGGGTGCTTTGTAAAGAGATTGCCACACTTAACACTATTCCTAACGACAATTCATGTATACCTATTCCTACCGCGACATTCCCACGTAAGACAGACTACAAATTTGTCTCAAAAAATAAACAATGAAAAAAGAAGTGAATATTTAATAATGTATTATAATTCATTCCATGAACCAAATAACTTCGGCTCGGAAAGGGGACTGATTGACATAGCGGCTCGTAGCACGAGAGTTACACCGACAAAACCGTGGAAAGCACATACATAGACGAAACGCGGCGGAACCTTGTTATTGCGTGAGTTTGCACGACTTCTGGCACTATCAACTTCCGCCGTTACCGAATTGATCAAAATAGCGAAAAGAATTGTTCGACGGAACAATGGAACACTGGATAACCTTCGTAAAAGTGTGTTTAACACTATTCCTACCGACAATTCACGTATACCTATTCTTACTGTGACATTCCCACGTAAGACAGACTACAAATTTTTCTCAAAAAATAAACAAAGAAGTAAGTAAAGAAAGAAGTAAATATTGAAAAATGTATTATATGTATATTTGAGAAAAAGTGTAAAATTTAAAGGCGATTCAATTAGGTTGTATCTATGAAATTCTAATCGAAATTTTAAAAACGGTCATTTGACCGGTTGTGGTAGGAATAGTGTTAACTGGTAAAAGAACCTGAAATTTTAGTTCGATAACCTGAATTTGCACTTCATTTAAATATTTTCGCAGATCGAAAGTGCATTTTTTTTCTTCCTATGCATTTTTTTCTGTCACTGCTACATTTAGACTTATGCATATAGAGACAAAAAATCGAAATAATCACCATTATTGGACAAATGAAAATCCTTTTTGGCGAAAAAGCAGTTCCATTTCAATACTGCTGGTTATTAAAAATGCTTGGGCTGTTACTGCTGGCAACTGCACACGAACTATGTATTTTTGAAAGAATTCCAACGGGAAATAAATATTTCAATTCTCTCCCGAATTAGTTACTAGTGCTATTGAATAGCGCCTGACTTACATTCAATTTTACGGAAAACTTTCTGCCATTAATAGAATGAATACGGAATTTTCTACAGTTACATTTGAACTAAAGATCATATTGATCATTAGTTATTCAGCATTCTTTATGAGAATACCTTGAGGATCTTACTTTTTTTTTACAAACCAAGAATTATTAAACGCACAAGAGAAAGAACTTTTAATAGAATAGTTGTAAAGATGATTACCATAGAAAGAATTCCTATTAACCCCTTAACTTGCATGCTCGAGTTAACTCTAACCTGACCAAACTCTGCACACTCGACATAATTCGAGCGACAATAAAATTTACAATACAATAAAAATATTGAATATTTTTGTATTCTTTAAATATTTTTGCCAAGACAACGTTCTAAATTGTGATTTTTTACATTAAAAAGAATTGATTAAAAAAAAAAAACTGTGCATTAATTCTTTCGCTTCGAGCGCCGCTTATAGGCGGCATCTAAATATATTTTGTATTTTAATAATTTTATATTTTAATAATTCTGTATTTTAATAATTTTGTAAGTCTTTCCATATTAAAAATGTAAATGTACTAGTTACAATAGAGTAACAATTGTTTTATTCAGCACAGTTGTTATTTAAAACTTAGAAAAATGCACAGTGCGCATATTTCTGGTGCGTGCTTCCATTCAGTGACGGTACTTCGGCGGACTGGACAGCCGAAGCGAAAGGGTAAGGGGTTAATTTTATGTGTACAGGTAACACTCCTGTAACACGATAGATAGGTTCCTAGACAATTCCGTGTTGTGTGAATCCGTGTTGTATAAAACCCAGAGCCAGTACAAAAATAGGGGTTACGTTCCGAAAACTTATTAAGAACAATTTTTATTTTTAATTTTACATATGTTTGCCGCTTTTGTGGACTTTTATTTTTCTTTTCGGTGTAGGAAAAGTATTAAATGCCTAAAATGCACTTCGTCTTCTTCCGTATTCAAAAGCGTATAAAACTGACAAAAATTAACGTGTCATACCCAAATTTTGTTTCAAATATGCCTAAAGTATTGTCTTTTACGATATGTATACATATTATTTGTTCTCAGTCATTCTAATGTATTTACAACTGTCTTTATGTCACT
This sequence comes from Tetrapedia diversipes, assembly GCA_033822845.1. Classification (NCBI taxonomy): domain Eukaryota; kingdom Metazoa; phylum Arthropoda; class Insecta; order Hymenoptera; family Apidae; genus Tetrapedia; species Tetrapedia diversipes. The sequence continues at coordinate 24,613 of JAOPTO010002394.1, read as the reverse complement.
TATCAAAAATCGGCACAAACTTTCCGAACAACCCAATACAAAGATTTTTGCAACTTTCTTATCGTGTTAGAGTGAAACCGTGTTATAGGATGCCGTGTTGTACAAGGGCTACCTGTACACCTCTCGTGACATTTCAAGATTTACTTTATCGATCACCACAAAATTCTGTATATACTTCCAGCACATGTGTCATTTCGTTCTATGTAAACTGATACTTTCATAAAAGTATACGCATACAAGAGAGAGTATTGACATCAGTATTCTTGTAGAAGTATCAGTCAGGTGTCGATATTTCCGTAAATGTATCGGTTAGGTATTGATATTTTTGTAGAAGTATCATTTAGGTATCAATATTTAGGAGTATATCTGTTATATAGAATATTGCAAATGCACATTTATAGATCAACTACAATACAATTTTAAGTCTCAATTGAATTTCATGTTAAATGAATTTACATTTCTCTGTAGCCAGATATATTTGTAGAAGTATTATTCAGATATCGATATTTATAAGTATACCTATAACATAGAAGTAACAATATTGCAAATGCACATTTATAGATCAACTGTAATATAATTTTAAGTTTCAATTGAATTTCATGTTAAATGAATTCATATCTCTTTGTAGACAGATATATTTGTAGAAGTATCATTTAGTTATCGATATTTATAAGTATACCTATAACATAGAAGTAACAATATTGCAAATGCATATTTATAAATGAACTATAATATAATTTTAAGTTTCAATTGAATTTCATGTTAAATGAATTTACATCTCTCTGTAGCCAGATATTTTTGTAGAAGTATTATTCAGATATCGATATTTATAAGTATACCTATAACATAGAAGTAACAATATTGCAAATGCACATTTATAGATCAACTATAATTTAATTTTAAGTTTCAATTGAATTTCATGTTAAATGAATTTACATCTCTCTGTAGAGAGATATATTTGTAGAAGTATCATTTAAGTATCGATATTTATGAGTATACCTACAATATAGAAGTACTAATATTGCAAATGCATATTTATAAATGAACTATAATATAATTTTAAGTCTCAATTGAATTTTATGTTAAATGAATTTATATCTCTCTGTAGCCAGATATTTTTGTAGAAGTATCATTTAGGTATCGATATTTATAAGTATACCTATAACATAGAAGTAACAATATTGCAAATGCACATTTATAGATCAACTGTAATATAATTTTAAGTCTCAATTGAATTTCATGTTAAATGAATTTACATTTCTCTGTAGCCAGATATATTTGTAGAAGTATTATTCAGATATCGATATTTATAAGTATACCTATAACATAGAAGTAACAATATTGCAAATGCACATTTATAGATCAACTGTAATATAATTTTAAGTTTCAATTGAATTTCATGTTAAATGAATTCATATCTCCCTGTAGCCAGATATATTTGTAGAAGTATCATTTAGGTATCGATATTTATAAGTATACCTATAACATAGAAGTAACAATATTGCAAATGCACATTTATAGATCAACTATAATTTAATTTTAAGTTTCAATTGAATTTCATGTTAAATGAATTTACATCTCTCTGTAGAGAGATATATTTGTAGAAGTATCATTTAAGTATCGATATTTATGAGTATACCTACAATATAGAAGTACTAATATTGCAAATGCATATTTATAAATGAACTATAATATAATTTTAAGTCTCAATTGAATTTTATGTTAAATGAATTCAAATCTGTCTGTAGACGTATTTTTAACATTCACGCCTCAAAGTTCAAACATTCCTTAGAATCTCAGCGTTTATAGAATCCTCTTAAAACCCAAGTTAAAAATTTTAGTAGGTACATTTCAACTGCTTTATGGCACAGCTTAAATTTATATAGCAGAAATATTTTGAACTCTTTCGTAAATATCGCCCGCTAATAAAAAGCAGAATGGAGGTTATAAAATAACTAGTAAAACAAAAAGAAGGGGAAGAAAAAGATGAAAAAAAAAATATAGTGAAATAAATTATATATAGTGCATTGTGCTAACCAAAATATAAATTAGAACAACGTCGCTAATAACCATAGCAATTGATGGGATGTTAACACTTTATCGATCGGAAGCCTATTAATCGGCTTTTACATGTTTACAATTATATATCTGTAAATTTTGCAGTGTTTCCTTACACGAAGGTGACTGTTTCGAACGATATCGTATGTATACTGTAAAGAGATATTAGACTGTCAATTACTCAAAAGAAATCATTGTGCTCAATTCATTAGCGATGCACGCCAAAATGAAACGATCGGAAGTTACGCGATCGATAAAGTGTTATAAGTCGGAAAAAAATGTAAGTTACATGAAATCCAATTATGATAACTGACTGTTAACCGACTGTTAAAATCAATCTTAAATAATCAGCAATATCACATGGTACAGCATAATGTCTTGTACATTACAAAAACAGAATAAACTCAGCTTGAAAGCTGTCATGTAATATATCGGAGTAAAATATACAGATATTTTCTTTTGTTCGTTTATATGAACTATTAGGATACAAATTCTATGGGTCGATGTGTTAACACGTAGTCCGTTTCAAGCATGATGAGACCTCTTAACCCTTTGAGTGCTATGGGCGCATATATGCGTCCGACGAAAGTTGCTCGTAGGGACTATGGACGCCTATATGTGCTTGTCAATTTTTATTTTCTTCGTTAATCTTTTGAGAGTGCTATGGGCGCATATATGCGTCCGACGAAAGTTGCTCGTAGGGACTATGGACGCCTATATGTGCTTGTCAATTTTTATTTTCTTCGTTAATCTTTTGAGAGTGCTATGGGCGCATATATGCGTCCGACGAAAGTTTCTGGTAGGGATGTTGGACGAATAAATACGTCTGTCAATTTCTTCGATCTTCCATTCAAATATTGATATTTTTGTAGAATTAGCATTCAGATATCGATGTTTATGAGTAAGTAATAGTGAGAGAGAGAGAGAGAGAGAGAATGAGAGAGAGAGTGAGAGTGAGAATGAGAGAGAGAGAAACTGAGAGTGAGAATGAGAGAGTGAGAGAGAGAGAGAAACTGAGAGTGAGAATGAGAGAGTGAGAGAGAGAGAGAGTGCAGTTTCTGTATTTACTTATTTCAATATATATAATTTTTAATATGTTAATTTACATGATAATTTTAAATATAGAGTGTCCGTGGTTGAAATAAAAATTGTATCCCATCCTATTCTATCTTCAAAAAAAGACTTGGTATAGCAAGGATTCAACTTCGTTTAATTCAATTAAGTAATACACTACATCGCAAATTTTTATAAGCATAGCTCACGAAGTAGAATTTAAAGAGATATCTATTCCACCCTCTAACATGTATTAACCCTTTGCATTCAAGAGGCGACTGTTAATCATCTAATGATACTAACCTTAAAAATTTTCAAATTCAGAATAGTTACTAACATTCGCCTACATTAAACTTCATTTAGTTTACTTACGTAATATACTAAAATTTACATGTATCACTATTTATCCTTTGAGTCTAACTAATAAACAAACAAACTAAAGTTTGAAAATTTGCGAAACTATCATTTGGTGATTGACACTCACCTTTCGAGCGCAAAGGGTTAAAACTTACGACATTTGGTACACTTCCGGATATCACATACAATTTTGCACCATTTCGTATACCTGAATTTCTTTCTTATAAATCCATAAAAATACGCAGTACATTTAATCATTCGCGCCTGAAAATTAACGAAACCATCATTCCGGTGACTAACAGTCGCCTCTCGGGCGTAAAGGGTTAATAACTGGATGAACATTATCCGGTATCATTTCCTTCTATCTTTCCACGATCTATAACCTACAAAGCGATCCCCCTTTATGTAAAAGCATCTCATACAGGCTATGTAAGCTGGACCATTGCCGAGGTAAGCGCGCCGCTTTCTGGTCCCTTCTGCCAGAACTTCTCTAAAATTCAAAATCTCCGGTGCCATTTGGATTACAGCTGGTCGAGATAAGGCTACTTTATAGCACCTGGCAATGGGCTACTAGCCGGTAGGCAGATGGCAAAGGTCAAAAGATGGGGATGCCCGGTGACGTAATTGTGAAAAGTATACACACACACCGGCCGAGATTCTTACCTGCGTTTTGATTATGACACAACACAGAGGCTTTAACGCTAGATTTACGGACGTATCACGTACAGTGGCTCCAAAAAGTATACCTGTCTGCCGCGTCCCTAAATCATTTCGACAAGTAAAGTTTTCAGGTAGAAATAATAAAGTCTTACACCTCAACAATTATCAACGCCGTTGTTCATATGCTTGTATGTACTAATAAGTCATTTGCCAAATCTTGTCCTTTAATTGTCCTTCTGTCCGAAGGACACACTCTCTGTATCGACGTCGAACTGTAAACATCGTACACATTAAAATATTGTATAGTTCCACGTACAGTGGCTCCAAAAAGTATTCGTACACTGTATTATAAAGAAATTCATCTACTTCTGGAATTTCTGATTTCAATGAAACTTTATGTGTGTACAGAGCATGGTGTGTCCTGCGTGGAGCAATTTTTTTGGCGGCAAAATATCTTTTAAGGGGGCTGATAACGAATCTCAAAGTTTCAGCGATTTTTCACGCTTTGAATATAAGCTTTTCTGTGTTCTTTTTTTATGACAGTGCGATAGAGTATTAAAAATTAAACATTTTCTGTTTGAAAGGTTTCGCTTCATCAAGTACCGTTACACAGTTATCTTTAAAAAATGAGAGAAAGCTCAGAAACTTGTTGGTCAACGCTGGTTTCACCCCTTTAAAATGACATTTAAATGAAAAGGAGAGATTAATTGATACGTATACTATTACGATCTACATACCGACAAAGTTTTATCAAATACTTCTGTCAGACTCAGAATTTCAGGGTTAAACGAATTTATTTGTGGCATAGTGTGCGAATACTTTTTCGAGCCACTGTATATGTATTTGTAATATACTAGCTGTTGCCCGCGGCTTTGCCCGCGCGGAAGTACTTTGATTTCAATTTTAACTGTTTTCAAGAGATGTCAAGTCTTGCAAACCCTTAACTTTAATTTTAACAAAGAAGTTAACCCCTTAACATGTGCGCTCGAGTTAATTCGGGCGGTGTTGTATTTTATGCTGCTATAATTTTTCACACTCGAATATAATCGAAAATTGAAAATAACAATGTAAAAGAAATTAATTAACAAGCTAGGACAAAAAATTCGTTTTATTGATAGTTATCATTTACATATGATTGTAAGCTATAACACTGTAACATTGCAATATTTGGCTCTTTTCTGCAATGTGTATCAAACTCCAAAATTAAAATTAAAATTAAAATTTTGATTAATTTTGTATTTTTTTTTTTTGGCAGTACAATGCTCTAAAGTGTTTCTTTACAAAAAAAATTGATTTCTTTTGGCCGGCTTTTTTAAAAAAATTTGTGCGTTAAGGAGTTAAATACTTACTAATTTTTATAGTGCTTACTTCAAAATCGATGGATTTTTCAAACAAACTTTCTTCCCTTTTTTACCCCTTAGGGGTTGATCTTCCAAAAGTGTTGAAATACGTACTCCTTTATTGCTAACCAAAAAGCTAAACACCAGTTTTCATGGTGCTTGCTTCAAAATCGGCGGATTTTCAAACTTTCTTCCCTTATTTTACCCCTCTGGGGGTTGGTTCTCCAAAAACGTTGAAACATGTATTTCTTTATTTCTAATCAAAAAGTTAAATACCAGTTTCCATAGTGCTTGCTTCAAAATCGATGGATTTTCAAACAAACTTTCATCCCTTACTTTACCCCTTGGAAGTTGGTTCTCCAAAAACGTTGAAACATATATTTATTTATTTCTAATTAAAAAGTTAAATACCAATTTTCATAGCGCTTGCTTCAAAATTGGCGCATTTTCAAGCAAACTTTCATCCCTTATTTTACCCCTTAGGGGTTGATCTTCCCAAAGTGTTGAAACACGTATTCCTTTATTTCTAACCAAAAAGTTAAATACCAGTTTTCATGGTGCTTGCTTCAAAATCGACGGATTTTCAAACAACCTTTCAACCTGCATTTAACCCTCTTAGGGGTGGAATATCAAAAAAATTTTTCCTTAATTGGTGCCTACGTCATCAAAAGAACCCATTGCCCAAATTTCATGTTTCTAGTTTTAGTAATTCAGAAGTCAGTCAGTCAGGACATTTATATGTATAGATTAAAATTAATATTTTATATGTATAAATTAAAAAATAGTTATGCATCATACAGAATTTGGAATTGTAGAGCTGAGAGGGAAATAGATTAGGGTCTATCTTTGTATCTCTCCATCAATAAAAGTCAACAAAAATTGCTAAGAATAATAGTAATTGTATTTGCAAATCTTGCTTATGAAGTCCGAAATCAGTCAAACTGACGGTCTGGGAAAAAAAAGTAGATCATGTTATGTAATCTGTAAAATCAGTTAACGTTGATTACAAATGTTTTTTCAATATCATCAGAAACTAATTAAAATTGGATACCATGTATAAAAATATCTGCATCATTAAATAAAGTCAGAAGCTTTTCAAAGCTTTTCAGAAAATCACGATGAAGCAATCCTATAAAGTTTTTAATCATGTGAAAAGTATTTTGATCGGTTACCATTACACTTTATGAAATACATTTAAAGTCGAAACAGTATCAACCCGATATTTCGCCCAGTAATTTCATCTGTAAATGAATACATATAAAATCGAATATTGAACTTCAGTGAAAACTGCTGTAACAAATTAAATGTAAATTTAGAAATATCAAATTGAAGCTCAAAAGTTCGAAATCCACTTTTCTACATTCGCATCAGGAAAGTAACGTTCGCTACTGATAAATTGCTGTTCAACTGTTGCGACCCTGTTCAACTTTTTTTAAGCATAGAACACTTTCACTGTTATTTATTTTAAACGTCGATCGTTATACATTACAGATTTCATCGAAAAATATGTTAGTAAAATAATTAATTACCACTAATCATATAGATACTTAATACGTGTCGATTTGAACTAGAGATTATTTTTAGTTTAAAGGAATATAGATAATTAATTATCAATTTAATATAAGAAACAATGCATAAAATAATTCACATAATAATAAAAAATTATATATTTCCACTTCTATTTTCAAATACAGAACTTTAAATTTAATTTCAATACCAGTCATTTGACCCAACATGTTATGGTTAGTGTTATTTATAAATTGTTTAATTTTTGTTGAGGTGTTCACCATTTTCAAGCATTAAGAATTTTTCTATTTTTATTTATTTTGAATATCTATCAATTGCATATTACCGATTTCAACGAAAACTGCATCAGCCAATTAAATGTAAATTTAAATTTAGAAAACGTTATTCGTTGCTCATAAATTATTGTTCAACTTTCAAAATGCTATTCACCATTTCCAAGCATCGAGTCCTTCTACTTCTACTTATTTTGAACGTCATTCTTTGCACACTATCAAAATTTCAATGAAAACCACGTTAATAAATTAAACCAACGTTATCCGTTACCTATAAATTGTTCAATTTTTCTTGGTATCCTCAACATTTTCAAACATCAAGAATCCTTCCACTTTTATTCGTTTTGAATGTCGATCTTTGCATATTACTGATTTCAACGAAAACTGAATCAGCTAATGAAACCTAAATTTAAAGTTACACAACGTTATACGTTGCTTCAATTAATAAAAAGAAATTAAATTATTGTTCACCTTTTCCAAGTATTGAATCCTTCCATTTCTACTTATTTTGATCGTCAATCTTTGCACACTATCAAAATTTCAACGAAAAGCATGTTAGTAAATGAAACTAACGTTATCCATTACCTATAAATTATTCAATTTTTCTCGCTTTTTTCAGCTCTTCTATGCGTCGAATCTTTTCATTTTTACTTATCCCCGATGTTTTTGTTCGCGGGGACGAGACGGTGGGCGAAAATTTTTATTCCGTCGACTTCGTGACGGCTGAAACAGCGCCGAGCAACCAACAGCAACGCGGCGGCAAAAAGCAGAGAAGGCGTGACAAGAAGCGGTTGAAAGATGAGTCTCGAAGAAACGCTTAAACCAGCAACGGGACCGGCCGTGATGTGGACAAGCACATCGTGAGACGCCTCCAGCAGTCACGTTAAAACGGAACGCGACGTTTCGCTTGGCTGCGATCTCGTATTGCACCCATGAGTTCTTTAATGACCCCAGGACTACGTGTGCAATCGTTATTTTTACGAGGGCGCTTTAAACGAGCAACTTGAACGAAGGTCCGGGGCACGTTTGGTGTTGGTACAACGAACGATCTTGGTTTGCAGAGCTAATCGAGATCGCTAATCGATATCCGGACCCTCGGGAACACCGACACGACATTACTGAGCTTAAAATGCAACGGTTGCTATCGGCTTTCGTGAATCCTGGTAACAGTGATGAAACGTATATAAATATTGTGACAAAAGATTTTATATTCCTTTATTATTGATTTTTCTTTCTTTAAATCACGTTATTCTATGTTATAGAAATGTACTGTCATTTATTGCTAGTAAAAGGAGAATTAAAGTTACATTTTTATGTTTTTTTAAATATTTCGATGTTTTTTTTTTTTTATTAAGCTATAAAACTTTTTGTTAAGCTATGTTGAACTTGAAATGCAACGAATGCTATCGGCTTTCGTGAATCCTGGTAAGAATGACGAAACGTATACAAATATTGTGACAAAATGTTTTATATTCCTTTATTATTGATTTTTCTTTCTTTAAATCACGTTATTCTATGTTATAGAAATGTACTGTCATTTATTGCTAGTAAAAGGAGAATTAAAATTACATTTTTATGTTTTTTAAATATTTCGATGTTTTTTTTTTTTTTATTAAGCTATAAAACTTTTTGTTAAGCTATGTTGAACTTGAAATGCAACGAATGCTATCGGCTTTCGTGAATCCTGGTAAGAATGACGAAACGTATACAAATATTGTGACAAAATGTTTTATATTACTTTATTATTCAATTTTCTTTCTATAAATGACTAACTAAATGTTATAGAAATATACTGTCGTTTATTGCTAGTAAAAGGAGAATTAAAATTACATTTTTATGTTTTTTAAATATTTCGATGTTTTTTTTTTATTAAGCTATAAAACCTTTTGTTAAGCTATGTTGAACTTGAAATGCAACCGTTGCTATCAGCTTTCGTGAATCTTGGTAACAGTGACGAAACGTATACAAATATTGTGACAATAGGTTTTATATTCCTTTATTATTCAATTTTCTTCCTCTAAATGACATACTTTATGTTATAGAAATGTACTGTCGTTTATTGCTAGTAGAAAGAGAATCAAAATTACATCCTTATGATTTTTAAATATTTTAATGCTTCTTTTTTTTTTATTAAGCTAGAAAACCCTATGTTGAATTTAAAATGTAACGGTTGCTATTAGCTTTCGTGAATCCTGGTAACAGTGACGAAACGTATATAAATATTGTGACAAAAGATTTTACATTACTTTATTATTGATTTTTCTTTCTTTAAATCACGTTATTCTATGTTATAGAAATGTACTGTCATTTATTGCTAGTAGAAGGAGAATTAAAATTACATTTTTATGTTTTTTAAATATTTTGATGTTATTGAATTTAAAATGCAACGGTTACTATTAGCTTTCGTATACAAATATTGTAATAAGAAATAAGAAGCTTTATATTCTTCTACTACTGAATTTTTTACTACGAACGACGTGTTTTATATTGCAAAAATTTATTGACAACTATTGCTAATATACTAAGATATACTAAGATATTTTGATATTGTTAAATTTAAAATATATCGATTGTTACTGGTGTGATTAATGAAACGTACACAAATATTAAAGTAAGAAGCTTATATTTATTTATTACTGAACCTTTTTGTTTAAACCAAGTATATTTTATACTGTAAAAATTTGCTGTTGTTTATTCTTGGTACAATGAGAATTAAAATTACTTTCAATATTTTTTAATATTCTGGTAATTGTAACTTGAAATGTGTTCATTTTAATTTAAACATAAGTGGAAAATAAACTTCTGATTTTAATTCTTTTTTTAATGCTTCCTATATTATTAAACAATAGTGCTTTTAAACGTTTACTTATATAACGAAATAAATAAAGCGAATTAAATGTTTAAACACACGAAACTTATATGTCCTCAGAGTACAAAGGTAACACAGTCTGACAAATGACACGGTTATACTACTGCACAATGAACACAAACGAATTTATCCGTGTTCATATCAGCAAGTAGAAGTTAACCCTTTAACGGATACTTTTTATAAAGCCAAGCGCTCGAGTCGCAAAAAAAAAAAATATATAAAAAATAGTTCTTGTAATTATTATTATACCAGTGGGGAAATAAAAATATTTTACAAAGAAAAAGAATCAAATCAATGTAATTTTAGTACAACCGATAGCTCTAAACTAGAAAAAAAAAATGAAAATATATGTCAAGTATTTATTGTGATGAAGTGGCAAAACAAAAATACCATAATACTAGACAATATAATTTTTATTTATAAATTATAGAAAGTAAACAAAGTAAGAAAGTATTATATCAATAAAGCGCAAACTAACAAGTTGTTATACAGAATTGCATACATTGCATAATCAACGACAAAAAAAATAAAACGGAAATAAGTTTTATGATCTAATTTTATCACTGAAGTGATATTCTATTTTACAAGATTTTTTTATTGCATTTATTTTATTTTTATTTTTAGCGGTATATAAACTATAGTCTCTATTTGATGTTAGCAAAAATTTTAGCTTGTTTGTATACCACACTTGCCTCTAGCTATAATTTCAGCATGTGGTTTATAAACCACACCCGCAGTTAAAGGGTTAAACATTATATCAAATGTAATTTTTGAAGAATGATGACGTACGTAAAACTTCATTACATTTTTAAGAATACGTTCTATTAAATCCTGTAGTACCCTGTAAATCGAAAGACAGGTGTAACATGTAACGAAAAGGGAGAGCAAGTAATTTCGCATAACATAATATAACTTACCGACTATAGGGAAATAACAACAAGAATAAACTACGAACTATCCTAATTCTCAGTAACGTAAACAGTAAGATTACAGTAATAGACACCAATAACTTAGATAACTCGGGGTTGCAGTCCCAGAGAATTTCTAGAAAATCTACTTTGTTTCTGAAATAGAAAGATTCTAGAGATGAATAAAGAAGGCGGTAACCCAGGTACCTGTTTCAGTATTTTACATAACACAGTGACTGCGTACGACGCTCTGCTCGCCAAAATTGCTTCCAGAGCTCGCATATTTCTGAGCACGCCAAAGAAAACTAAGTACAGCGCATATACAAGCACTCCTTTAATTCACATTTATAAATCCCTAAAAATTACTATATGTTCTTTATGTACAGTAGGACGAAAATTTAAGACGACAGGCTTAAACCATTTTTTCTATGATATGCAAATATTATTTATATACTTATTTTTATCGTCACTATGGTAGAATATTATTTATTGATTAGCATACAATATTAATTTTATTTATCATGCTATTTCTTATGAATTAATTTATTTGTTTTCTTCGACCCTTTGGTCTTAAACTTTTGTTCACTACTATACATATATCTGTTCATTGACACAGATATTAATACATTGATATAAGCCACAATAGGAGGAAGGAGGGAGATAGGGGCTATTATTCTTTAATCCTCGCATGGAAAACGATTTTGAGACAGTCTCGACAAGAAAGCTAATATACAGAAATTTTTCGTTGTTTCAATTGCACATGTAAAATTTACATATGAAAATACTCGGACAACAGTATAGATTTGACCTTTATTTTCTATATTTTAACTAAATATACAAAGCATTTAAAAAACACATTATATTGTGATAAAGTGCAGCTTTTAGATAACAAAAAATATAATATATACATGCAATTATTTAAATATCGAGAAGGAAACGTAGAAATTACTGATGTTCAGGTCCAAAAACTATTCCTACACTTAACAAACTTAAGGCAAAAATAAGTAAAACCAAATTTTTACAAAATTCAAGTATAGAATTTCAATATTTCAATCGTATTAAACCATATTTTATGTTTAATATGATAACAATTACTTTTTTTTTTTTTTATTTGCGTTATTGAACCCCAAATGGGATTTATTCCCATTTTAGACGAATTGATCATTTTTCTATAGTGTGTAAACTGTTTTTTACTATTTGGTTGTCTCAATTCTCAATATAGAAATTATTGAGATAAGCATAATTTGTAAGTGAAAGAAAGAGAATGAGGTTTTCGAATTTTTTAGTTTTTCGAGAACCCTGCGTTACATGTTCGTGACGATTCTAGGGTATTCTTTGTTTCTTTGTTCACCGACTGTAGCTTCCGTAATTGTGACACGTGGCTTCATTCGTTTCCGAGAGAATCCGCAAAGCAGAGCGAGAGAAGAAGTGTCTAGATTTATAATAGATTAATATTTGTAAAGCAGAGATTTGTGCAACGAGTATTATTTGAGTTCATATACAACATTATATATACAACAAAAGTTTTTTCCGTCTTTCTACCTGATCTGCACACCGCCTGTCGACTTTTCTCTTCTAACCCGATTAACAGGATTTGCACGCTGGCAAATGAATATTCAACTAAGCTTGATCTTTTTGGCATGAAAATTTCTTCCTTCTTCAAAAACCAGTAATTTATACTGTAAGTATATTATGGGTCATAATATTAATCAGGAATTCTACTGGAATTTCTGTGTTATGTCTTATTTGTATCTTTGAGCACTATTCTCTACCTTTACTGCAGAATCTTCTTTATTTTTCTCTTTTTATGTACACTTATAGAATTTTGGCCGTATAAAAAATAAATGAATTATTCTTCTTTCGTTTGATACATATGTATATTTCTTGAAATATACAATAGTGACAATAATTTAAAACCAAAGGGTCAAAGAAAACAGATTAATTAATTAATAAAAAATAGGATGATAAATAAAGTTCGTATTCTATGCTAATTGTTGGAAATTCGTGTCCTAACGAATAAACAAAAATCAATCGTCTCGAAGAAATATTTATGTAAGGACGAGCTATCGGCTGAAGAGGTTCCAGGAACGGATTAAGAGTTTTTCCTTACCACGCTATGTGTAAGAATTATGCCGCGTCCACATAGAAGAGAACAGTTCGCGAGCAGCTCGCGAGCAGCACACGAATTGCTCGCGTGCGGTTCGCGAGCTGTTCGCCAACGGAAAACGCAGCATATCCAGACTGGAGCTCGCGAACATTACAAGCTTGTTCGCTCTGAATTCATGGGCAGTTCGCTATTAGCTTTTGCCACATACTGTGTTACAAACGCGTCCAGATACGCTTCGAGCTCGCGAACAGTTTCTTTGATGTACCGCTTCCCGAGCGAACACTGTTCGCTGTTCGCTGAGGAGTTCGCTGCTCGCTGCTCGCTGTTCGCGAAAGTGTCCACACTGCTGGCGAGCACAGCTCGCGAACTGTTTGCGAGCTGTTCACGAACAGCAGTGTGGACGCGGCATTAGAGGACCCTAACGAACTGTGTCCTTTAGCCTCTTCTATTCATTCGAGTCTTGCCTCTCGCTGTGTAGAGATCAGGTTCAGAAAACGATATATGTACCTTCCTTTAGAAATAAAGTTTAGTAAATACAAATAAAGAAAAGTTCTCTTTACTCTATTCCTTTTTAATCCATAATCTCCAATACTAATCAATAAATAGTGTTCTACCATAATGACGATATAAATAAATATATAAACAATATTTGCATATCATAAAACTATGTTTCACATTATCCTGTCGTCTTAAACTTTTGTCCGCTACTGTAAACTTGTTAATTATGTATTATCGTAATTAATGTTATTATTTGAGAAAAAGTGAGAGGTGGACAGCGAGAGTTCAGACCTGCTTGGGGAAAACCCTTGAACAGAATGTTAATATTCCCGTAATCTTTTGAAACGTACATGAATAAATGAAAGGATCTTAATTCTTTGGGGCACAGTTGGATTAAAAATGTCCCATCTTTTTGATGCACGGTAACGCGCAGTGAGACATTTTTAGACCCACCTCGAAATATTGCAAAGCAGCATAAGCAGCTATTTAAATATCCTCGCGATGCGCGAGGCCCTCGAAAAATGCCCAAATATGGTCATGTTTCTGGAATATCCCCAAACATGGCCATATTCGAGGGACTTTTCCGAGATACGTGGTGGAAGAAAGGCCAAGGACCAGCGACAGTTTTCTCTGGCCGAAAAGAGCAGAATTGAACTAGACGTTGTAGCGTGTAGCAGAAATGTGAAGCGATAAATTTATACACAGTAATCTAATTATATTCCCTTATTCATAGTGTTTGGGACTCCACGATTGTTACAGGTGTAAAATCGCTCGAGTTCCGGGTGAGCTTGCACGTGGTGTGCCGACTAACAAGTTCAAATTCTATATCAAGTTATACTATGTTGTTCTATACTATACTGGTGTTATGCTATGTCTTGGTATACTAGTGTACTATGCTATTGCTTCAATACTATGCTCTACTATCTGAAGTCTATGTTTTGTGGTCTATGTTCTGTTTATACTATGTCTCGGCGCCGAAGTGGCTCAGTTTTATATGGAGGAGTTCGACTGGTCACTCCTCCATACCTCAAGGCGATATGCTAACTGGTTAGAGCCAAATAGTCAAAACTCCAATCAGCAGTATGCCTTGAGTGCCACCAACCCCCGTTCTTGTGCCCTTAGCACGCGTTTCGAGAACGAGGGTGGGGTGAGCCACTCGGAGCGGGAAGTATCCCGAATTTAGGCAACAAAGGGGAAATTCCTCTAGGCCCATGTGCCTCTCAAGTGCGGGTGTCGGCTGAGCGCCGGGCCTACAGGAAGTCCCTTATTTACGACACGCTCTTTGCTATTGAGGAACCACGGTTGACTTAGAAATTAAGACTATTGTCCCTCAGTGGACGTTACGAAAGTTCGACGAAAAAGGTAAAGAAAAGGCTAAAATGTCTTAGTCCTCAAAAATAGCACTACCGGTACGCTCATGTCGTAAATGTCCCAATGAAAACTTCCCGCTGTTGTTTTATGGAACGAAAGATGTTCTCCTCGTTGAGAGTCCTTGGCCGCGTGTGCAGCGCAAGGGTCTAACACATAGCAATAAATAAATATTATTATTATAACACTACAAATACCTCGCACAAAATCAACAGGATGAAAGTAAAATCCATGATTTTAAAACGTGTGTTGTAGTTTTAGATATTAAATGGTTTTATTAATCACATTACACTTGTCCGCTCGCAACGCCTTCGCTCGCCATTCGCGTCTCTTGCTCTACTGACTATCTTACTCTACTGACTACCTTCGCCTTTTGTCACACCGGTTCACGCGCTCTCTCTCTCGCTCTCTCACTCATTCCCTCTCATTCTTTCCTCACTCAGCCTATCATTCGCTCCATTACAAACAATCTAATTACCCATTCGTCCTTTTGAAATCTCTCTCTCTCTCTCTCTCTCTCTCTCTCTTTAAATCACTACACGTGGAAAGCCGATACATCGACTCTAAAGTATCAAAAGTGTTAAGCAGTCCACACATCACGTCTGTCACTGTACGAACCGACCGGCATTCTCCTCGTCTAGTAGTTCCCGAACAACGATTTTAGTAACAAGTTTACCTCACTCCGGACGACCGTTTAATTTACCAGCATACCTATTAGTTACAGCGAGTCCGTTTAAATTACGATCAATTCCGGTTAACGGAGAAACCTTATGCTGCCAGCTGAACTAATACCGGCGCGATAACCAAGAATCGTAATACCGCCGGCGCGATTCGGGACTTCAACGAATCGCAGGCTACATCCGGCGCCGCAAGTCGGTTCGCAGTGGCAGGTGCGTCGAACTGCGCTGTCCGCGGTGTAGAAGCTTCGAAATTGTCGGGACCACAAGTCGTTGACTTCCGTTTCGCCTTTGTTCACCTACGTGCATTCAGAGTTCTCAACGCGCGCCCCGTCGTCACAGGGTGCGTCGAGCTAAATGGAATTGAGGAACAAAAATCAAGCTCTAACTCTTTGAGACACAGGTTTTCAGAGAATAAATAGACCCGGAGATTTTGTTAAGTTTTAAATTAATCAAAATTGGTATATTTTTTTTTAACAAAGGAATCGTATAATATAAAAACGTAAAAAAAATGGTAATAATTCAGTTGAACTTGTTGTTATAGGGTGGGATTTTAATTGTAGACTTAAATAGCTACGTATGCAGCTATTGCAATATTTCGAGGTGGGTCTAAAAATGTCCCACTGTGCGTTACCGTGCATCAGAAAAATGGGACATTTTTAATTCCACCGTGCCCCAAGGAATTAAGATCTTTTCATTTATTCATGTACGTTTCAAAAGATTGCAGGAATGTTAACATTATTTTCAACAAATAAGGAATAAAAACAGAATTGAATAATAAATAAACTTTATTGTACATTCAATGAAAAAAAACATCCCTCGGAATAATTTTCTAATTTAAAATAATTTTGGACATACAGTTATCGTTGGTTAAATAAAGAATAACTCAAAGAATTCACACAGAATCACTTTGGTTTATTATGCTATATACTGAAAATATTTAGACAGGTGTATACAAAATTGTGGCCAAAAAGGAAGTGAGCGTACGTTCTCGATTCCCGGTTTACTACGGTTGTCACCAGAAGACTACATTTATTGACTTACCGGTTAATACACATTAAGCGGGAGGTTCGAATCTTGGATGAACGTGACCGAATGTATCGAGTGAGAAAAGTTTAGAATTAGAAAGAAAGGAAATGAGTGTTTGGAAGGATATATGACGGGGAAAATGCAAGCACGAGGCAGAAAGAGTGTGATCGTGAAAGAAGTAAGAACGTCATAGTTGCTAAATTGTAAAGTCGTATAAGTTGTTATTATTAAACTATTTTAAATATATTATTATATTCGAAGAACTTCATTTTATTTTAACCCTTTGACTACTGTTGACGCCTATTGGCGTCCGGCACATGGCTTCCCGGTACTGTTGACGCCTATTGGCGTCCGACACGTGGCTTCCCGGTACTGTTGACGCCTATTGGCGTCCAAATCAAATTTCTCTTGTTTCACCAGTTTTTAAATTTTATAATTGGTCTTATGGTAATGTAAACCTCTAATGGCAATGTAGATTACCTATTTCGATTAACTTATTTTGATTATTATATTACTAAATTTTATTATTAAACATTGTTATTGAAAAAAATAAAACATTATTATCTAAGAAAAGCTTAAAATTAATGTTCACTTCAAGTAATATTCGTGTAATTTAATAAATTTCAGTATTTTGAATATTTTAACCCTTTGCAGTCGGCTGTCCCCTCTCATGGGACATCGTAATCCTAGCATATGATAGTTTCGCAAATTTTCAGACATTAGTTCAGACCCGGACGTTAAATAGTCATATATGTAAATTTTAGTATATCACTTATACTAAACTAAATGACGTTTAATATAGGTGAATCTTAGTAAATATTTCGAGTTTGAACATTTTAGTATATCACTTAAGTAAACTAAATGACGTTTAATATAGGTGAACCTTAGTAAATATTTCGAGTTTGAAAATTTTTGAATAATCAGATATGTAAATTTTACTATATTACTTAATAAAAATAAATGACGTTTAATATAAGCGACCCTTGGTAAATATTTCGAATTTGTAAATTTTAGTATATCACTTAACTAAACTAAATGACGTTTAATATAGGTGAATCTTAGTAAATATTTCAAATTTGTAAATTTTAGTATATCACTTAATAAAAATAAATGACGTTTAATATAAGCGAACCTTAGTAAATATTTCGAATTTGAAAATTTTTGAAGTTGGTATCATTAAACGACTAACGGTCACCTCTCGAGTGCAAAGGGTTAATATACTTCCTCAGAAATGCATGTCTAACGGAAAATTTCGCCGTACCCAGTGGACGTCGCGAGTGAATTCGTACCGTACCGTACGGCCAGTGAGTACCAAAGTCTGTCGTAGTCAAAGGGTTAATCACACCTGAGCCCTCCCTATCACACCTCATCTACTAAATAAATAAAAGTTATAAAATAAATATATATATAAGCGTGAAACGTATAAATCTCGGTGTCATCATTTACAACATTTTTAATTTTATTCCTGTTCGACGTACTGTACACCGAGGAAAACGCAAGCATCACTTCCTGCGCTGGTTGAAGAGCTCTCCACTCCAATCCCCACGAATCGTAAGCGCGCCAGCTTGCCTCGCGAATTTCCGCGTGCACGGAATCGAATTCCTTCGATCGCATGGAAATTACAAGGGCGACGTGATTTCGGAACGAATTTCTTTCTTTTTCATTTTTTTTCAAATAAAATTACACCGACTGTTGGTGTGCACATTCAATAAACTCCCGATTATCCGGCACCTGTGGGATCAGACCTTAGCCGGATAAACGAATCGTCGGTTAACCCTTTCGATACGGATTATGCATTTGTGGTACGAGGAAAGTTTCCACAAACGTGGTTGTACTGTACGTGTTTTACGTAACATGTTTTATGGTATTTATAGAGATATCCAGAGTAATTGATGGTAAACTTTTCATTCAGACAGTCAACGGTGACTAACAGTAGTACCCAGAAAACGTTTCATGGCCGCCGTCAATGGGCGGCAGTAGTACCTGTGAGGGTGATTGCTAGTTTATTGACGTGTGTATGTTTGTTTGTGTGAAAGAGATTCTAGAATGAAAACAATAGACGTTATTCATTCCATTCTAGTCACAATTTTCAAATATGGAGCTTAAGTGGACCTTAAAGCGGGGACAGACAATGAGGAGTCTACGGCTCAACGAAGTGCACAGTAACAAAAGAGCAATCAAGGAAAGGTGACGTCTAACAGGTCAGATAAAGAGTAACATCACAGTAAGGACCTAAGGATTCTAGAACTGTCAAGCAAGTTCAGCATTCGCCAGAAAATCAGAGTACTACCACAGATATATTAACCCCTTCTGCTATTACCTCGAATGTGACTCGTGATATCGAATACGGGCCAAACATAAGAACCACGAATCAGATTCGTGATACAACAAACGTGATATGCATCAACGACAACGTTGCCAGAAGCGAAATGCAAATTGAGACTGCAAGTGCAACGGTGAGTTCATCTCCCAAAATTATCCTTGTTATTTATTATAATTGTTTTAGTTCACACTCTTATACAAACAAATTTTTCAATCTTTGTAGACGACGTGTAAGGAAGAACAATCGACGTCTAGAAAAGAGACTGTTGGAATAATGCATTACAAAATATTTCATATTAAAGTATTTTTAAGTGCAGTTTTAATAAGTATCTCTAAATCAATCTTACAAATCTATAATATTAACCCTTTGCACTCGCATGTCTCAACGTATGCGACGTCATACATTTCAGAAGGGATTATAAAGTATGATTTTATGTACATATATATAAATATAAATGTGTGAACATTATATTTTTAAATTGCTCTGCTGGGAAGTATTTTATAAAAATTTGTATCTGTATAAATAAATATTTTGTGGAATTTTCATTTTTCTTAAATTATACTCATGAAATCTTACAGCTAAGTATGCTAATAACGTATTGGAAAAGTTTTATTTTGATTGAATAAAAAAATAAACTCCGAGTTGGCGGTAATTCATGGTCATATTAAATTCGAGTGCAAAGGGTTAAATCTCATACATGTTGAAATAACGCAACACCATCAGATCAAAGCCGATTACCTAATACTACTGCGCGAAATGCTGCGATCCTAAAACAAAAGCGAACGATGACACACACACACAACCAGTTGGAAGATTCACTCATTCCAACTCAGCCATTTACTCATGATCGACAATTGAAGCAAGCAGAACGATGAATTTACAACTCTCGGAGAATATTAGTACTTGTTTAGAGATATAAAAAAAAACTATAACAATAATAATAAAAGAATTTTAATGTAAAAACAAGATCTTTGTATAAGCAAGACCAAAGTATGGAGATCCTTTTTTAAAGACGTGAACAATGGTTAACACTTAACCAACAAAATTAGAAAATTTCCCATTTTTTCCTCAAGAAAGCGCTGCCATTGATTCTATTTACTTTTGTTATTAGTTAGTCTTGAACCAGTGTTGTTCACAGCAGTTCATCGAATGTATTTTCTGCTTTTCCAAAGTACGATCTTTAACACTTAGCTGACCGAATGGGGAGATCTCCCATTTTGTCCTCAACAGAGCGTTGCGATTGATTCTATTTGCTTTTGTTATTAGTCAGTCTTGAACTAGTACTGTTTATAAATTTTCCAAAATACAATTTTTAATAAATTCAACATCAGCTTAGGACCAACTAATAATAAAAGTAAATAGAGTCAATGACACTGCTTTGTTAAGGAAAAAATGGGAGATCACCCCATTCGGTCGGCTAAGTCTTAATAAATTCAACACTGGTTCAAGAGTAACTAATAACAAAGGTAAATAAAATCAATGTCAGCGTTTTGTTGAAGAAAAAATAAGAGACCTCCACATCTGGTTGGCTAAGTGTTAAAATGGTTAACCATCCCTATATGTTAGATTATTAATCAGGATAACGAGTGACAAACAAGCTCTTCCCACGTTAATTAGCGAATTCAACTAACCACAAATACAACAGCGACAAAGTAATTCACTGTACACGTAGAAAATCGCATTAATGGTAAACTTATTGGCGATTACGGAGGACAATGATGGAACAATAACGAGCTTAGAGGCTTTTGCAACTCGCACACGTTAAGTCTGCAAGTTCTTCGGCATGTTTACATCAGGAATAACTGAATTTCGCGTAGTAACTTCTGAACCTGTTATTATCGAACCGAACCGTACCGTACTGCACCGTACCAAACCGCGTAGCTGACAATTCAAAGGTCTCTCGAGGTTCCTCCTAACCGCCTGAACTACAGTGACAGTTAAGTAACTGGAACGAGCTGCGTTTACAATCGCAAATTATCCACAAACTAATCTCACGAGCTTCGTACTTATCATACACCGAGAGTACAACCCAAATGCATACGTGCAGTCAGCCACAAAAGTCTTCGTACACTGGTTCACGAGAAAATGCTACTGACCCAAACAGTCTTATTTTAATTAACACGTTCGCTGCTAATTAACACGACAACCCCTATCAGCCGTAGCAACGGCGAGTCGGAAAACTCTAAATAGCTGCACAACGAGTGCAGATGTTTATTCAACATTTAGAATGTAGCATAAATAGGTTTGGATTATTTAGAAATTACTGTACTATTTTTATTTCCTATCTTTACATCAAATTCTGTTTATATGACTTGGACATAAATTATGACTTGGAATATAGTTACGGTGACTGAAAATTAATGTTATTTAAATTTTTACAATGTGTGTAAACAATTAGAATTTTTACAAATTGTTTAAAATTTTAATGTATACATTGTCCTTTTCACTGTTCTGTCCACTTTATTTATTTTCTAACATAAGCCTTTTGTTAAAAATTAAAAGTAAGCACATTAGAAGCATATATTTCCGTCAAATACAATTTTCAAATGAACTGTATGGAATTTTATGACTTTTTAAAGCGTAAACCTGCGCTATTAAAAAATTTAATTCCACTGAAAAGCATTAAAATTAATGTTATTTAAATTTTTACAATGTGTGTAAACAATTAGAATTTTTACAAATTGTTAAAAATTTTAATGTATACATTGTCCTTTTCACTGTTCTGTCCACTTTATTTATTTTCTAACATAAGCCTTTTGTTGAAAATTAAAAGTAAGCACATTAGAAGCATATATTTCCGTCAAATACAATTTTCAAATGAACTGTATGGAATTTTATGACTTTTTAAAGCGTAAACCTGCGCTATTAAAAAATTTAATTCCACTGTAAAGCATTAAAATTAATGTTATTTAAATTTTTACAATGTGTGTAAACAATTAGAATTTTTACAAATTGTTTAAAATTTTAATGTATACATTGTTCTATTCTACTACTTTCGTAATAAATGTTATAAACTTATAAATTTTATAAGGTATCTTTTCCCAAAAAAATATGGTCACCGTGAATATAGTACTTTAGCTTATTACTTGAACCTAATTCAGCTACGATGCACATTAAAAGCAAGAATCCAAATTGTGCGCTTAATCTATGCATGTAAAACCGACAATAGTTTATTTTCCTTAATGTTTTTCCTCCCGTCAGAAGCTTATCATCGCTTATTAAACGCACGAACAAGTTCGAGCTGGAAGTTCGTATAAAGCGAAGCTGTACAAACTTCGCGGAACTTTTTGCATAGACACAAAACTCTAAGAACTCCAGGATCGAATAAAACGTGTGAAGCAAAAGCGGAGCGAGCCGAGATTTCCCAGCTTCGCCCGATGTACGAGTACAAACGATAAAACTTGAGGAAGCATAAACAGGAAACCGCGAAGATCCCAGATTCCAACAGGGACGAACAATGCCGTGTGAAAAAGAGTCTGTTTTAGAGGTCCCAGTCGCAGACGTGTATTAACGAAGTAAACTAACGAATTAAAAATTACACTTTATTTATTTTTACTTATTTAATTTAATTTATTGTTTAATTAAATTACACGAGCACAGGTGTATTTCTGTTTGTTATAATTGTTCATTACCAAGTTCTGATAATAAACAACAGTGGAATAACAAAGTTGCTGGATAAACAAAAGTAAGTTTATTGAGATGTACAAAATAAAATATACAGGGTGTTACAGAAATACGTGACCAATCTTTGATAACGTGATCCACACCTCCTGCCGCGTTGTGAACCTCTTTTGATTGAAATGATTGCCAGGAACCGTCATTAGGCGAAATTTATCTGATCGTTATGTTTACAGATATTTAACACGTTGAGTGCTATGTCAGTCCCTGGGGACTGACAGTGAACTTTCCGTTCAGGCGGCGTCAGTCCCTGGGGACTGACAGTAGATTGTTTGTTTGGACGGCGAGGATTCTAAGGACTGACACTTCCCGTTTGGTCGACATCGGTGCATGAAACCGGCATTATCAAGGGTTAAATGATTAATAACAATTAAAAAATTTTTAAATTTAGTGAAGATTATTAAAAGAAAAAGAAACAAAAAGAAAGAGTGAAACAAAGTAATCAAATGCTCACGCGCTGCCGCCTGAGCGGAAAGTATAGCAAAATCGGCGCCGCACTCAACGTGTTAAACGACAATTTTGATAATGACGGTTCCTCAACGCCGGGTCATCAGTCTCTATTGCACGCCGCGATAATATAGTTCAAATAACGAGACTTTTAGGTAATCCCCTGAGATCTAGGATTTTACAAGGTACAACCCCAGATCACCCCTTGCGTGAGCCGTACCTTCCCACTCCAAGGATGACCGGCGAATCATCTTGTTTTTCAAGTGGTGTCCACCCAGCCAAGGGCATGCATATATTGATAGCACTTGACAGGCGGACCAACACTACTAGTCTATCATTCAACACAATTGTATCGTTTTTAGTTTTGCAACAGCTGCACTATTAGTCTATCACACATCATGATCGTTTTTAGTATTATAGTAGCCAGGATACAACACACAACCATTTGTAGTATTGTAATTAATTTTAGAGCATAAGATAAAGTGAGGTGTGAACAGCGGGATTTCAGACCTGCTTGGGGAAAACCTTTGCGACGCGCGAGGCCCTCGGAAAAGTGCCCAAATATGGTCATACTTGAGGAATTTTTCCGAGGTACGTGGTGGGAGAAAGGCCAAGGGTTAGCGACAGTTTTCGCTGGTCGAATAGAGTTGAATTGGACGTTATACCGAATAGAGTTGAATTAGACGTGATACCGTGTAGAGAGTTGAATTAAGTAAAATTTGTACATAGTATTGTAATTATATTTCTATAATCGATAAATAAATATTATTATTATTGTAACACTACACATTTCATTTTGAAGTTACCTTCACTGTATCAAGAATAAAGATCATCAATCATTTCCTGCACCAAACTTAAATATTCGAGTGTCTAAGTTGCCGCTCGAAAGTGCACAAGATTTTAATTTTTTTTTAAATTATTAAATTCATTGTGCGCACTGTACACCTCCTAAAGATGAAAAAAGGTCACATTAACAAATGTCCGAGATATAAACGTTTTTTGTGTGTCATTGAATATTTAAAACGTTTGTACCTTTTCCTTAAAGAAATTGTTAAAAATGTCTGCCTTGTGCCATGATACACGCTTCGCATCTACGCTTCATGGACTCTCGAGTACGCTCAAAAAGTCCTGGTGTATTTCGAATTCTGTCACACGCTGTGACAATCCTGTTTCTTAGTACCACCACATCGTCAATAGCATTATTTTATATATTTGTGGCGACCTTCCTGCACTCGCACTAGGAGGAAGCTAGCGACCACTTTCTCGCAAGTGCTTGAGTCCGGCCATGGTTTCTATACAGGGTATTTAATGAAGCTGGGAGAAAATTTAAAGGGTAACTCTATGCAACATTTTAAGACGAAAATTAAGAGTAACAATATTGCGTTTGACGCTTTGTTTATTAGTTATTAGCAATAAAGGAATGGGCTATTTGCGCCTGAGAG
>JAOPTO010002393.1:2187651-2349798 GCA_033822845.1 Tetrapedia diversipes | reverse complement strand
TGTACAGGTGGTCGGAGAGGGTTTCAACGCCCTCCGCCACCCGCCAACGATCGACGCGGCGCACGGCAGCAGGGGAGCAAAACGTCACATCCACTATGGACGACCCCTGCCACCGCACACACGTCGCCGCCGAACCGCGGTTCACGAGCCTAAGGTCATGACCCGCGGCCCAATCTAACAGGTCGCGACCTCGTGCGTCCGTGCTGGGGGAGCCCCACGCACAGGCGTGGGCGTTGAAATCCCCCATCACAAGCACGGGACGAGGCAGGAATCGAGCCAAACATTGGCTGATCCTACCCAGGTGGGCGTCAAACCCCCCGATGCCGCAGCTCGGGGAGATATAACAACCCACCACCACGAGGTCGCCCCACTCGACGGCAACGTAACCGTCGCCGATCTCCAACTTGGTGGCCGACGGTGAGCCCGGAACGTGGCTCCAGGTGATCGCGACCGAGCCACGCCTGTCCCCCGTCCACGACGGGTGGTCCGGGACAGCGTACGGCTCCGCGATCACCGCCACTGCAACGCCCCACTCGCGCATAGCCTGCATCAGCAGGTCTTGTGCTGCGCGCGAGTGGTTCGCGTTTGTCTGGAGGAGGCAGGCACTGAACTCAATCAGTGGCCATGACCTCCTCCGGGTCTGGGGCCGCAGGTGCGCTCTGCGCTGGCCCCACCACCACAGGTACTTCTACCGAAGCCGCAGTCCCTGCCACCTGCGGATTCCGCTGGCGACCGCCGCTCGGCTTCTGGGCGCAAGCCTTGCCGCCCAGCCGGTGGGATGCTGGACGCCCAAGGTCGCTGCAGAGGGGGCACTTCAGCGGGCGCGAGCACTCGCTTGCCCTGTGACCCTCCCCACCACAGCGGTAGCAGCGGGAACCCCTGTCAAGCGCCGCCGAACACTGCTGCCTCGCGTGCCCGACCTCGAGGCACCGATAGCAGCGAAGCGGTCTCCGCTCGAGCGGCTCAACACGCGCCATAGTCCACCCGACGCGTATCTTGCCAGCCTTCGAGATTCGGGCGTCGGCCTCCGCAGGGCACTGCACCCATGCCGATCCCATACCCCGGCGGGAGCTACGTATGGCCCCCACCTTGACACGGGTCGCCTCGCAGCCGCCCGCCTCCACCACAGCAGCCGCCACCTCGGCGACGCCGACGGACTCGTCCAGGCCCCTGATCCGAAGCTCGACCAGCTTCACGGGCCTGGACACGCGCACCCCCGTGCCGGACAGGGCCTCGGCCATCTTCTGGGCCAAGCTAGTAGCTTTGGCCACCCTGTCTTTTCCGGCGATCTCGAGGATGAGACCGCCGGTCATGGAGCGCTTCGGGCGCACACCCTCGATGCCCAGCTCTGCCAGGCTGATACGCTCCCTAGCAGTGGCGAGAGCTTGGGCATACGTGCAGCCCACTCCAGGCGGCACGGTGAGGGCGACAGCGGCAGTCCTCGGTGGGCGCCGCACCACCGGAACCGCAGCGGTCCGCGCTCCGCCCTTTACAAGAGCCGGTTTTGCCGGCCGTCTGTCGGGGCCCGTCCCAGAAACGATGGGATGCACGCCCGAGCCGCCCGTGGCAGCCGCAGCTGCAGCAATACGCTTCTGTCGGCGCTTACGCGTGACCTCGCGCCACGGCTGCTCCTTCGGGGCCGAGCTGCGCCCATCCTGCCGCCCAGCGACAGGGAGATCCGCCGCTCGAGGGGCCGCTACCGCCTTCCCGGACCCCAATCCGCCACCGGAGACCATCGGCGCCAACTCCGCCCTCAGCGCCGACAGCCTCTCGTCCACCATCCTGGTGATGCTGGCAACCAGGTGTTCAACACCAGCACCACCCGGAAGGCCCTCCATTCGCGGATCCGGCACAGCCCGCACCGTCTGCGCCGCCGGCGAAGCAGCCGCCGATGCGACCACCGCATCTCGAGCCCTGGCAACCCGCCGAGTCGACACACTCGCCGTCTCAGGCGCCGCCTTCATCTTGGAGACGGCATCCTTCAAGAGGGCCATCTCCCTCCTCACCTCCTTGAGTTCGGCGCGCAGCTGCCGATTCTCCTGTTCCAGCCAGGAGGCATCGGCGCTCGCCGTGGACCGCTTAACGAGCTCCGTTGCAGCTGCCTTGGCGGTAAGCGCGGCCACGCGGAGCTTTCTAACGAAGCGGCCCTGGAGGTTCTTTGAGCTACAAGAAACCTTCTCGACGGCTCTCATATTTTCGAATATGAGGCCGCCGAGACCCCCCGAGGCTTCCTTTGTCATCGCTGCCATCAGGTCCTCCTCCTTCGGCAGCGAAGCTCTTGAGGCCCGCGAGTAGCTCACTGATGCCGACTCGTCGCCAGCGGAGGAGGAGACATTCCTCGCCCGCTTCCTAACTGAGTGGCCGCCCTGCAGCAGCAAGGTACGGCCGCCGCTAGAGGAGTCCGACGACCACCCCGTGACGTCGGGCCCCAAATCACCCGCGGTGGGTTGCGACCGATGGTCGCCCCTCCCCGAAGGCACATCATTCAAGCCAGTAGCATTTTGCGACGTGGCGGCCTGACTGACCACCGCCAACGTCCCGCGGTCGCTGGTTAACGATCCGTGGGGGCCCGCGCGAGAACCACCCATCGGACCGGTACTGGGGGATCCGACGCCCCCTGCACCGTAAACGTTAGATCCTAATGTTGTGCTGTCCATATTGTTTTGTTAAAAAGTCGCCATGTCGTCAACGATAATATCCATCCTGTTACCACACACTCTTTCGCACTCTTGCCCCGACAAAGTCGGTGCAGAGTCCCAGGTAGCCCCTCGTGGAGGTGAGGTGTGTGGATTTGGTCAGTACAGTCCCGCCAACTTCACCGAAATTTTCGTCCTAGTGAGACGATGCCCGGGATACCCACCTTGCGGCGGGCACCGAGGCACGTACTCACTATTCAGAGGAATATCAGTTCCATCGGGGTTTTTGACACGGCAGACCGCCGTGAAAGACTGTACCAACCTTGTGCTCCCCACCTAACCCGAACCTAACCCGAACCTAACCCGAACCTAACCCGAACCTTTTTTTTTTTTTTTTTTTTTTAACGTGGAGGAAATCTTCGAAAGATACCCCACCACCCTGGGGGGGATGGCGAGGTTATGCGGGATTTCTACCCGCTAAAACCTCCACGGTGGCCTGCCTCTGCGTGTTGGGGGAGTACCGGGAACTCTGGAAGAACACATCCAGTACTCCCCCCACGCCTCGCCTCAACGGAGGCTCGATCTCGGGGGGTCAACTAGACCCCCGGTATTGCCTAAGACCAATTAGGTATCTATGACGCCGTGCAGCCACAACACGACGCCATTCCGCCTGGGGAGAAGCTGTGCAATGCCGAATCGGGCCCCACCCGACTCAGCAGCTTCTCCCTGTAGCGTTGCAATGGGGGAGATGTGGGCAGAAAATTCCTCCCCCGCAACGCTACAACTTCACCACTCAGGTGGCGACACGACGGCGCCCACGTCGCCTACTGCCGCCACCTCTCCCTGATGAGGGCCGCGCTCCCTCGCGAACCCTCTCGGCGGCCTCCTTCTGCAGCATTACTTGCTCGCAGAAGGAGACCACCGCCTTCCAGGCTCCCTCGCTGTCCAGCATCGATGACACGACCGCTGGCAGCGAGAGATCCCCTCCAATGCACATTCGGAGGACACGGCGCTCCCGGGACCACGCGGGACACTCCTCCAGAGTGTGTTGCGCCGTGTCCACCTCCTCACCGCAGTGGTGGCACTGCGTCGTCGGCTCTCGGCCGATTCGTCGCAGATACTCGCCGAAGCATCCATGTCCGGCGAGCATCTGCGTCACCCTGTAGGTGAGTCTACCCCACGTTCTACCCGTCCATGAGCGTAGGACGGGCAGAACGGCGCCGGCAACACGCTGGCCAGAGTCAGACGGCTCCGACAACTGTCGTTGCCACTCCGACTCAGCGTGCCGCCGCGCGTGGCGTCTCCAGGAAGCCAGGTCCGCTTCCTGTGCTAACGGGTCCCCACCCGACTGGCGGAGGCGAACGGCAAGGACGTACATCGTCGCCGCCTCCTCCGCCAGGATCTCCAATGGAAGGAGACCCGCCAGCATCATCGCCGCCCTGTATGAGACCGTGCGGTAACCCCGCACGATCCGGATGGCCATCGGTCTTTCTAGCCGACGCAGCAAAGCACGGCTGCGCCGGCTGGCCATCAGGTCGAACGCCCATATTGGTGCGCCATACAGCACCATTGAGCGCACGACCCCCGCATACAGGCGGCGAACCCCATCCTGGGGACCCCCCAGATTCGGGAGGAGCCGGCCCAACGCGGCCGCGGCTCTCTCCACCCGGGGGGCCAGACCAGCAAAATGGTCCTCAAAACGCCACTGGCTGTCGATGGTGAGCCCCAAGTACTTCATTGTACGGCCCACCTCGACGCTCGACTCACCTACACGCAGCCAGGACTGGGGCGGCTCTCCCCGCCGAGCGGTGTCGTAGAACCACACACACTCGGTTTTCTCGGGGGCAACCCGCAGCCCCAGTCCCCTGATCTCCGCGACGACGCACGCCACCCCGCACTCACAGAGGCGCAGCGTCCTCTCGTAGTCCTCCCCCGTGGCCAGCACCAACGTGTCATCAGCGTAACACGTGATGGTGACCCCGGGGGGGAGCGCAGCCCGCAACACCTTGTCGTATGCAAGGTCCCACAGCAAGGGGCCTAACACCGATCCCTGCGGGACCCCGCACAGAGTCTCCCTCTCGATGAAAAGTTCATCCCGGCCGGAATACTCCACCCATCTTGACGATAGGTAGGACCCGATGATCCTCCGTATGTAGGGCGGCACCCGGTGGTGAACCAGGGCCGCCCTAATTGTTCGCCAGGGCAGGGAGTTAAAAGCGTTGACGATGTCGAGAGACACCGCCAACGCCACCCCACCCTGCGAAACCACTGCCTCCGAGAGGGAACGGACCCGTGAAATTGCGTCCACGGTGGACCGTCCCTCCCGGAATCCGAACTGGCAGTTCGATAGATCGGGCCCTACCCCAGACAGGTGGGCGACGAGGCGGAACGCTATGACGCGTTCGAATAGCTTCCCCGCCTCGTCCAGAAGACATATCGGCCGGTATGCCGAGGGAGACTCCGCGGGCCTGCGCTCCTTTTTAAGGAGGACCAGTCGGCCGCGCCTCCATGACGGCGGAAACACCCCGGTCTCCAGGCACCCGCTCAGGATGTCACTGAACGCGTCACCCAGAGAACCGAGGGCCGCCACCAACACGCGCCCGGGGATACCATCCGGGCCAGGGGCGGTATTGCGCGCCCCCGTGCGCTTCATCGCGCGAGCCAGCTCCTCGCGAGTGACCCCCATGTCGGAGGACCAGATGGTCGGGTCATCCGACACCGCCGACTCCAGGCGGCTGTCCACCGAGACCGTGGGGAATAGTGTGTCCACCACGGTCTCGA
This sequence comes from Tetrapedia diversipes, assembly GCA_033822845.1. NCBI lineage: Eukaryota > Metazoa > Arthropoda > Insecta > Hymenoptera > Apidae > Tetrapedia > Tetrapedia diversipes. The sequence continues at coordinate 2,344,381 of JAOPTO010002393.1, read as the reverse complement.
GCAGACGGGGGTCAAGGGACTCCGTCACCGGCGGAACCCAGGGGCGGAGCTTGCCCAGCACCATTCGGTACGGGCGGCCCCATGGGTCCCGGTCGATCGTCCCGAGGAGCTCACTCCACGCGGCGGCCTTCGCAGCCGCAATAGCTGCTCGCAGCCGCGACCGCGCATCACGGTACCCCCGGTACGCAACTTCCACCATGTCGTCCCCGCGACGACCACGGCGGCGGGCCCTGGTGTACCGGCGCCTAGCGCGGACGCACAAGTCGCGCAGCTCCGCGATCTCGGCCGACCACCAGTACACCGCATGACGGCGCAAACGCCGGGCCCGCGGCATCGAGGCGTCACAGATGTTAGTGAGCACGCCCCGAAGCCACCGCGCCGCACCATCAGCACCGCCCATATGGGAAAATCGGTGGTCGCCCCACGCAACGACATGAGCAGCAGCTCGCATCATGTCGTCGTTCAGGCGCGTGAGCGACCATCGCGGCGCCGACTTCCCCACATGGTCAGGCCGCCGCAGGGGACGATTAAGGCCACCGTCAGCCACCACATCCATGAAGATGTACAGGTGGTCGGAGAGGGTTTCAACGCCCTCCGCCACCCGCCAACGATCGACGCGGCGCACGGCAGCAGGGGAGCAAAACGTTACATCCACTATGGATGACCCCTGCCACCGCACACAGGTTGCCGCCGACCCGCGGTTCACGAGCCTAAGGTCATGACCCGCGGCCCAGTCCAGCAGGCCGCGACCCCGCGCGTCCGTGCTGGGGGAGCCCCACGCACAAGCGTGGGCGTTGAAATCCCCCATCACAAGCACGGGACGAGGCAGGAATCGAGCCAAACATTGGCTGATCCTACCCAGGTGGGCGTCAAACCCCCCGAGGCCGCAGCTCGGGGAGATATAACAACCCACCACCACGAGGTCGCCCCACTCGACGGCAACGTAACCGTCGCCGATCTCCAACTTGGTGACCGACGGTGAGCCTGGAACGTGGCTCCAGGTGATCGCGACCGAGCCACGCCTGTCCCCCGTCCACGACGGGTGGTCCGGGACAGCGTACGGCTCCGCGATCACCGCCACTGCAACGCTCCACTCGCGCATAGCCTGCATCAGCAGGTCTTGTGCAGCGCGCGAGTGGTTCGCGTTTGTCTGGAGGAGGCAGGCACTGAACTCAATCAGTGGCCATGACCTCCTCCAGGTCTCGAGCCGGTAGAGTACTCTGAACCGGCTCGACCGCCCTCTCAGCTTCGGCCGGTGCTGCAGCCGCCACCGCCGGCGAAGCTCGCCGACCCCCACCTGACGGCTTCTGCAAGCAAGACTTGCCGCCCAGGCGGTGAGAGGAGGGGCGCCCATGGTCGCTACAGAGAGGGCACTTCAGCGGGCGTGAGCATTCGCTCGCCCTGTGTCCCTCTCCGCCGCAACGGAAGCAGCGGCTACCCCTGTCGACTGCAGCCGAACACTGCTGCCTCGCATGCCCGACCTCGAGGCAGCGATAGCAGCGGAGCGGTCGCCGCTCGAGTGGCTCAATGCGCACCATCGACCACCCGACGCGCACTCTACCAGCCCTCGAAATCTTGATGGCGGCCTCCGCAGGGCACTGGACCCATGCCGATCCCATTCCCCGGCGGGAGCTACGAATAGCCCCCACCTTGACACGGGCCGCCTCGCAGCCGCCCGCCTCAGCCAGAGCAGCCGCAACCTCGGCCACGCCGACGGACTCGTCCAGGCCCCTAACCCGAAGCTCCACCAGCTTCACGGGCCTGGACACTCGCACCCCCGTGCCAGACAGGGCCTCGGCCATCTTCTGGGCCAAGCTAGTAGCCTTGGCCACCCTGTCTTTTCCGGCGATCTCGAGGATGAGACCGCCGGTGATGGAGCGCTTCGGGCGCACACCCTCGATGCCCAGCTCTGTCAGGCTGATCTTCTGCCTCGCAGTGGACAGAGCCTGGGCGTATGTGCAGCCGACCCCGGGCGGCACGGTGATGGCGACAGCGGCAGTCCTCGGGGGGCGTTGCACCACCGGAACCGCAGCTGTCTTCGCTCCGCCCTTCGCAGGAGCTGGTTTCGCCCGCCGTCCGTCGGGTCCCATTCCCGAACCGACGGGACGCACGCCCGAGCCGCCCGCCGCAGCCGCAGATGCAGCCCCACGCTTCTTTCGGCGCTTACGCGTCACCTCCCGCCACGGCTGCTCCTTCGGCGGGGCGCTGCACCCATCCTGCCGCACAGCGACAGGGAGATCCGCCGCTCCAGGGGCCGGTATCGCCTTCCCGGACCCCACTCCGCCGCCAGGGACCATCGGCGCCAACTCCGCCCTCAGCGCCGACAGCCTCTCGTCCATCATCCTGGTGATGCTGGCAATTAGGTGTTCAACACCAGCACCACCCGGAAGAGCCTCCGCTCGCCGATCCGGCACGGCCCGCACCGTCGGCGCCGCCGGCGACGCAGCCGCCGATGCAACTACAGCATCTCGGGCCCGGGCGACCCGCCGAGCTGACACGCTGGCCGCCTCTGGAGCCGCCTTCATTTTGGAGACGGCGTCCTTCAAGAGGGCCATCTCCCTCCGCACCTCCTTCAGCTCCGCGCGCAGCTGCCGATTCTCCTGTTCCAGCCAGGAGGCATCGGCGCTCGCCGTGGACCGCTTAACCAGCTCCGTTGCAGCTGCCTTGGCGGTAAGCGCAGCCACGCGGAGCTTCCTCACGAAGCGGCCCTGGAGGTTCTTAGATCCTATCGACACACCCTCGACGGCTCTCATATTTTCGAATATGAGGCCGCCGAGATACCCTGAGGCCTCCCTCCTCATGGATGCGGCCAAATCCTCCTCTTTCGGCAGCGAGGCTCTCGAGGCACGAGAGTACCTCGCGGATGCCGAGTCGTCGCCTGGGGAGGAGATGGTCCTCGCCCGCTTCCTCACCGAACGGCCGCCCTGCAGCAGCAATGTTCGGCCGCCGCTGGACGAGTCCGACGAGCATCCCGCAAAGTCGGGCTCCATATCACCCTCAATGGGTGGCAACCGAAGGTCGCCCGTCCCCAAAGGCACATCAATCAAGTCAGTAATATTTTGCGACGTGGCGGCCTGACTTTCCACCGCCAACGTCCCGCGGTCGTTGGATAACGATCCGTGGGGGCCCGCGCGAGAACCACCCATCGGACCGGTACTGGGGGATCCGACGCCCCCTGCACCGTAAACGTTAGATCCTATCGTTGTGCTATCCATATTGTTTTTTGAAAAAGTCGCCATGTCGTCAACGATGATATCCGTCCTGTTACCACACACTCTTTCGCACTCTTGCCCCGACAAATTCGGTGCAGAGTCCCAGGGAGCCCCTCGTGGAGGTGAGGTGTGTGGATTTGGTCAGTACAGTCCCGCCAACTTCACCGAAATTTTCGTCCTAGTGAGACGGTGCCCGGGATACCCACCTTGCGGCAGGCACCGAGGCACGTACTCACTATTCAGAGGAATATCAGTTCCATCGGGGTTTTTGACACGACAGACCGCCGTGAAAGACTGTACCAACCTTGTGCTCCCCACCTAACCCGAACCTAACCCGAACCTAACCCGAACCTAACCCGAACCTAACCCGAACCTAACCCCCCCCCCCACGTTCACGGGCTGGATCGGGTTAGGTTCAGGTTAGGTCTAGCAGAAGGTGAAATTTTTTCGGGTTAGGTTCAGGTTAGGTCTAGCTGAAGATGAAATTTTTCGGGTTAGGTTCGGGTTAGGTCTAGATTGCGCTCAAATTCGGGGTTAGGTTCAGGCTAGGATCGCGAGAATCTCGTTGGGATTAGGTTAGGTTCGGTTAGGATCGACAAAAAACCTGGTTAGGATAAAGAAAGCCGGGATTTTCGCGCGCGCCCCCCCCCCCACGTTCACGGGCTGGATCGGGTTAGGTTCAGGTTAGGTCCCCCCCACGTTCACGGGCTGGATCGGGTTAGGTTCAGGTTAGGTCTAGCAGAAGGTGGAATTTTTCAGGTTAGGTTCGGGTTAGGTCTGGATTACGCTCAAATTCGGGGTTAGGTTCGGGTTAGGATCGCGAGAATCTCGTTAGGATCAGGTTAGGGTCGGTTAGGATCGAAAAAAACCTGGTTAGGATAAAAAAGCCGGGATTTTCGCGCGCGGCCCCCCCCCCCACGTTCACGGGCTGGATCGGGTTAGGTTCAGGTTAGGTCTACCTGAAGATGAAATTTTTCGGGTTAGGTGCGGGTTAGGTCTATATTACGCTCCAATTCGGGTTAGGTTCAGGTTAGGATCGCGAGAATCTCGTTGGGATTAGGTTAGGTTCGGTTAGGATCGAAAAAAACCTGGTTAGGATAAAAAAAGCCGGGATTTTCGCGCGCGGCCCCCCCCACGTTCACGGGCTGGATCGGGTTAGGTTCAGGTTAGGTCTAGCAGAAGGTGAAATTTTTTCGGGTTAGGTTCAGGTTAGGTCTAGATTACGCTCAAATTAGGGGTTAGGTTCAGGTTAGGATCGCGAGAATCTCGTTGGGATTAGGTTAGGTTCGGTTAGGATCGACAAAAAACCTGGTTAGGATAAAAAAGCCAGGATTTTCGCGCGCGCCCCCCCCCCACGTTCAAGGGCTGGATCGGGTTAGGTTCAGGTTAGGTCTAGCTGCAGGTGAAATTTTTTCGGGTTAGGTTCAGGTTAGGTCTAGATTACGCTCAAATTCGGGGTTAGGTTCAGGTTAGGATCGCGAGAATCTCGTTAGGATCAGGTTAGGTTCGGTTAGGATCGAAAAAAACCTGGTTAGGATAAAAAAAGCCGGAATTTTCGCGCGCGGCCCCCCCCCCCACGTTCAAGGGCTGGATCGGGTTAGGTTCAGGTTAGGTCTAGCAGAAGGTGAAATTTTTTCGGGTTAGGTTCAGGTTAGGTCTCGATTGCGCTCAAATTCGGGGTTAGGTTCGGGTTAGGATCGCGAGAATCTCGTTGGGATTAGGTTAGGTTCGGTTAGGATCGAAAAAAACCTGGTTAGGATAAAAAAGCCGGGATTTTCGCGCGCGGCCCCCCCCCCCACGTTCAAGGGCTGGATCGGGTTAGGTTCAGGTTAGGTCTAGCTGCAGATGAAATTTTTCAGGTTAGGTTCGGGTTAGGTCTGGATTACGCTCAAATTCGGGGTTAGGTTCGGGTTAGGATCGCGAGAATCTCGTTAGGATCAGGTTAGGTTCGGTTAGGATCGAAAAAAACCTGGTTAGGATAAAAAAAAGCCGGGATTTTCGCGCGCGGCCCCCCCCACGTTCAAGGGCTGGATCGGGTTAGGTTCAGGTTAGGTCTAGCTGCAGATGAAATTTTTCTGGTTAGGTTCAGGTTAGGTCTAGATTGCGCTCAAATTCGGGGTTAGGTTCGGGTTAGGATCGCGAGAATCTCGTTGGGATTAGGTTAGGTTCGGTTAGGATCGACAAAAAACCTGGTTAGGATAAAAAAAGCCGGGATTTTCGCGCGCGGCCCCCCCCCACGTTCACGGGCTGGATCGGGTTAGGTTCAGGTTAGGTCTAGCTGCAGGTGAAATTTTTCGGGTTAGGTTCAGGTTAGGTCTAGATTACGCTCAAATTCGGGGTTAGGTTCAGGTTAGGATCGCGAGAATCTCGTTGGGATTAGGTTAGGTTCGGTTAGGATCGAAAAAAACCTGGTTAGGATAAAAAAAGCCGGAATTTTCGCGCGCGGCCCCCCCCCACGTTCAAGGGCTGGATCGGGTTAGGTTCAGGTTAGGTCTAGCTGCAGATGAAATTTTTCAGGGTAGAGGTCTGGATTACGGGTTAGGTGCGGGTTAGGTCTAATTACGCTCAATTCGGGGTTAGGTTCAGGTTAGGATCGCGAGAATCTCGTTGGGATTAGGTTAGGTTCGGTTAGGATCGAAAAAAACCTGGTTAGGATAAAAAAAGCCGGGATTTTCGCGCGCGGCCCCCCCCACGTTCACGGGCTGGATCGGGTTAGGTTCAGGTTAGGTCTAGCAGAAGGTGAAATTTTTTCGGGTTAGGTTCAGGTTAGGTCTAGATTACGCTCAAATTAGGGGTTAGGTTCAGGTTAGGATCGCGAGAATCTCGTTGGGATTAGGTTAGGTTCGGTTAGGATCGACAAAAAACCTGGTTAGGATAAAAAAGCCAGGATTTTCGCGCGCGCCCCCCCCCCACGTTCAAGGGCTGGATCGGGTTAGGTTCAGGTTAGGTCTAGCTGCAGGTGAAATTTTTTCGGGTTAGGTTCAGGTTAGGTCTGGATTACGCTCAAATTCGGGGTTAGGTTCAGGTTAGGATCGCGAGAATCTCGTTAGGATCAGGTTAGGTTCGGTTAGGATCGAAAAAAACCTGGTTAGGATAAAAAAGCCGGGATTTTCGCGCGCGCCCCCCCCCACGTTCACGGGCTGGATCGGGTTAGGTTCAGGTTAGGTCTAGCTGCAGGTGAAATTTTTCGGGTTAGGTTCAGGTTAGGTCTGGATTACGCTCAAATTCGGGATTAGGTTCGGGTTAGGATCGCGAGAATCTCGTTAGGATTAGGTTAGGTTCGGTTAGGATCGACAAAAAACCTGGTTAGGATAAAAAAAGCCGGGATTTGCGCGCCCCCCCCCACGTTCAAGGGCTGGATCGGGTTAGGTTCAGGTTAGGTCTAGCTGCAGATGAAATTTTTCGGGTTAGGTTCGGGTTAGGTCTGGATTACGCTCAAATTCGGGGTTAGGTTCAGGTTAGGATCGCGAGAATCTCGTTGGGATTAGGTTAGGTTCGGTTAGGATCGAAAAAAACCTGGTTAGGATAAAAAAAGCCGGGATTTTCGCGCGCGGCCCCCCCCCCACGTTCACGGGCTGGATCGGGTTAGGTTCAGGTTAGGTCTAGCTGCAGATGAAATTTTTCTGGTTAGGTTCAGGTTAGGTCTGGATTACGCTCAAATTCGGGGTTGGGTTCGAGTTAGGATCGCGAGAATCTCGTTGGGATTAGGTTAGGTTCGGTTAGGATCGAAAAAAAACCTGGTTAGGATAAAAAAAAGCCGGGATTTTCGCGCGCGGCCCCCCCCCCACGTTCACGGGCTGGATCGGGTTAGGTTCAGGTTAGGTCTAGCTGCAGGTGAAATTTTTCGGGTTAGGTTCAGGTTAGGTCTGGATTACGCTCAAATTCGGGGTTAGGTTCAGGTTAGGATCGCGAGAATCTCGTTAGGATCAGGTTAGGTTCGGTTAGGATCGAAAAAAACCTGGTTAGGATAAAAAAGCCGGGATTTTCGCGCGCGGCCCCCCCCCCCACGTTCAAGGGCTGGATCGGGTTAGGTTCAGGTTAGGTCTAGCAGAAGGTGAAATTTTTTCGGGTTAGGTTCAGGTTAGGTCTAGATTACGCTCAAATTCGGGGTTAGGTTCAGGTTAGGATCGCGAGAATCTCGTTGGGATTAGGTTAGGTTCGGTTAGGATCGACAAAAAACCTGGTTAGGATAAAAAAGCCAGGATTTTCGCGCGCGGCCCCCCCCCCACGTTCACGGGCTGGATCGGGTTAGGTTCAGGTTAGGTCTAGCTGCAGATGAAATTTTTCAGGTTAGGTTCAGGTTAGGTCTGGATTACGCTCAAATTCGGGGTTAGGTTCGGGTTAGGATCGCGAGAATCTCGTTAGGATCAGGTTAGGTTCGGTTAGGATCGAAAAAAACCTGGTTAGGATAAAAAAAAGCCGGGATTTTCGCGCGCCCCCCCCCCCCACGTTCACGGGCTGGATCGGGTTAGGTTCAGGTTAGGTCTAGCTGCAGATGAAATTTTTCAGGTTAGGTTCAGGTTAGGTCTGGATTACGCTCAAATTCGGGGTTAGGTTCAGGTTAGGATCGCGAGAATCTCGTTGGGATTAGGTTAGGTTCGATTAGGGGTAGTGTATCATCAGATCAGCGATGCTTGTTGGCTCGAATCCTCGATTATGACGATTCGTGCTGTTTTGTTCTCCGGTCGGAGTCCTGGGTTTTTCACTGCCGCTACTCTGGTATGGCGTCCCGTCGCTTGTACTGTCGGTTGAACTCTGGTCTCTCATTTTCCAGAGTTCACGCAAGGTCGTTCCTCTCCCTTCTTCAAGTTATGCTCTATTTGCTCGGGAGTAGGAAGGGCCCTGTACGGAGTGGTGGCATTGGTCGGCGGGGTGGTGGTCCGCTGCCTTGGTCCGAAGCTAAGGACAGTTCTCTAAGGGTGGGAGCGCCGTCTCTTTCTTGGGCCACTGATAACGTACCTGCGGCAGCGATGCGTCTGGTACACACTTGCCGGTCGGCACTCCCTGATCATGTCTTCCTGACCCAAAACGTGCCAAAGTTGTAAACCGCTAAACAGCAGCTGGGGTCAGGATGGTCCTCAAATGAAGTAAATTAAAATTACTTAAATCCTTAGGTTCGAACTTCTCGACCCTCCATAAACGACGGCCGTTGGGCCTTGCAGCGGCCCCGACAGGTAGAAAGGAATTAACCAATTCCAGAAATATGGAATTGACCAATCAGAGAAAGTTCAGAGTCGCGGAGGCCAGTTGAATTGGAAAATGCGTGCGGTGCAGGCCAGCAAAACAGATATATACGCTGCAACTTATGCTGTAAAGATTGAGTACGCAGGAAATAAAGTAATTCCTTCAAGTTTATCATTAACATTTGTTAATACAGAAAAATAAATGTTATAAAATTAAAGACGATATGTTTAAATTTTATTAACAGAACCTAACAGTTGTTATATATTTGTATACTGTATTGATGTTTCTCTTCTGCGAATTATTCTTTTCCTAATTAAATGTGAAATTGGAACTTTTCGGATGGGGTGGAAGTCAGCCTAACAACCGATATGTTCTCCGGCCCCATGAGTACACGTTACAACTCACGACGTTGGGTATGCACTGCATGTATAAATATGGCTGTGTTAAATATGGGTTATCATCATAAAGCAGCTTCGTGTCGGGTAATATGTACTCATGGGGTCGCGGAACGCATCGGTTGCTAGGTTATCTCCCACCTCACCCGAAAAAAAAAAATTTCCTTCTACCTCGTGACAACACCGTGCAGCAATTTTTATAGCATCACTCTTTGTATCACGTTTTTCCCGATAGATGGCGACAGAATTCATTGATTTATTGAAGAATTTCCGTCGCTGTTTTACCAACGTATGTGACAAACAAGGAGTCTATAAAGATTTTAGGATTAACAAAATACTTTCCTTTAACAGTGCATTGTATACATATTCTGCTATACAAGACTTGCCACTTCGCATACAGATCGTTTATTTTAAGCAAATTCCACACTTTTTTTCAGCTATATTCTTAGGCATGTTCTTTTATACTGCCGATTCATTCTATCTGAAATTACTCTAATCTCGTTTCTGTATACTTACATTTTTGATGCTCGCCAAAATTGATTACGTTTAAATCAAGCTTGCCCTAAGTGCTTTGTTTTAGAAATTTAGTGAAGTCCTTCCTTTTCTTTATACTTTTCACGAATCATGTTCGAATTAGATTCAACTGATGTTCCATATAAATTCGTGAGTTTCTTCATTTTCTCTTATTTTTTTTTTTTTTTTAATTACGTAGCTCGAAAACAAGGGAGATTAGATTCCAGGCCATTTCATCCCTTTATTGCACTAATTAGTAAAATGCGCCTGTCTTTCTTGTATTTACGTTAAATTCAGACATTATTTATAGATTTATAAGTAAATTCCAATTAGCTCGAAAATCAATACCAATTTACATTAGATTTGTCTCGGTGCTAGATAGATACTAAAACAATGTCGCAGTTGACAAGGCAAAAATTTTCACAGCTGAAATGATACTGATCTGGTTGCTTTTAATCACGTGACTGGTGATATGTATATGGATATGTATATGAATGTACATATTTCGAATGAATATGAAAAGGATTCTTAAAAATAGAGATTGTATAACATTTTCGATCATGACATCTGATATTTTTACGATTGCATAATCAAGTATGTAGTGAAGTTTTGATGTATTATGAAGAAAAGGAACATTGAAATGACGTTTAAGAACGCATTAATATGTTAAATGATTGATTCTGTTGATTCCATTTGTATAACGTAGAAAACGATATAACTTTATAATATATTATTCTGTATGGAGGAGTTACTCCTATATTGACAGATCTTTTTTTGTATCGTATCGAGCTGCTTAGAGGTAATTATGCAAGCAGTTGATTTAGGCAGCGTGGAAATGTCAAACCAACGATTAAATTTTTTGGTTCCCTTCTTGCATAATCGGTTAGAATTCTCTCTCTCTCTCTCTCTCTCTCTCCCTCTCTCTTTCTTTCTTTTTTTCTTTCTTTCTGTCGTCTTCAAATTGTAGTTTCTTCTTTTTCGTACAACAGTACGTTTAGGGAAAGCAGAGTCCAGAGTTTCGTATAAAAGCGAAGTCATTTTGCTTAGGAACCATATTCGAAACCGTGTCATTCTTCCGTTGTAGTTGGTTGGTGGTTACAACCTATAATTTTTTACAATGCAGTTTCTTGTGAGTCTTTTTATACTGCTTTTTATTTATATTCGCTATTACATTAATTATTATATTAATGTCCAAAAATAGAATTTCACGAATATCTTTTAATCGAAACGTCCTATACTTTTATAAACCGCTATACATGTGTTGTAATCCTCTCTTTACTGCACATTTACGAAAACCTCACGGACGGAGATGCTGGAAGCGGTCAAAATCGGAAATGTTCTTCTGTATATTTGTATTACTTACATAATTTCATTTTACACTTCTACGGATTGGTAAAATGTTCCAGCTTCAAACGCTTAAAACTTCCATTTTATGATTATACTATATATGCGCTAAAGTTATGTTTCATTTACCTAACTACATATACTTGTATTTTATTTCTTCAGATGGGCATGCTACAGTTCAATAATATCGATGTATTACTTAAATAATTAATTCTATCATAATTATAATAAATGTTGCGTGTCTAAAGAAACAATTGTGCAGGAAAGGATGACACTGAATTGCTTTCAGGTGGCAGTTTTCGTCGCCCTTCTGGGTCTCGCATCAACTGAAGTGGTTCGTCAACCACCAGCTGTTATCGTGAAGCAGGCTCAAGATATAGCGCCCGATGGATCCTATTCTTATTCCTACGAAACGGACAATGGAATTTATCATGCTGAAAGTGGAACTCCAGTAGCGTCGGACGCAAGAAGCACAGCTGTCATTGTCACTCAAGGGCAGTATCAATACACAGCCCCCGATGGTACACCGATTCGAGTTACATATGTTGCGGATCAAAACGGATTTCAACCACAGGGCGAACACATTCCACCTATTTCTCCCCTGATCCTAAAGGCTCTTGAATATATCAGAGCGCATCCGCCGAAACCTGAACACTCCACTTTGAACTAACTTTCAGTCATTCCCTTCTCGCACCGTAAATAGTTAATAATAAACGTTTGCTACAAACTTTCGTTGTTGGTTGGTAAAAATAAGTATCACACCTTCTACTCTCTATTTCCTAAAATAGTACATAGCAACTCTGGTGAATACTTTACAAAGATATTCAAATTATATTTACGTAAGTATAATCCGCGTTCACGCCGAATATATATGTATGTATGTATGTATGTATTTTTGTTACTAGTATACAATTCGCCTGAGAAGCTGTATTTTATAACGGTATGGGATCCGTTTTAATATCCGTTAAAGGAGCAAATATTGACGAGCGCTTATCCAAAGGCGAATTATACGCTGCTCTTCTTAGCTAATCCTGCACAGCATAACTAAGAGGTCATATCACGCCTTAGCCATGGGATTTGTGGTCGCTCGACCCACCCATCTTCATTCGATGAACAATACAAATAATAATCGATAACTCTCTCAGCTTACCAACGGCTTTACATTCCTACCTGATGTTCCTTATCTCGAACGGAAGAAAATGCTAACGTTCAAGCTATATTTAATTATGTATATTTCTATGTATGTACATACGTTTGTATTTATATTTATATTTACGTATTTATGTCGGGAAAGTTTTTAGATACGATTATTTCGTGAATAAGGATTCCAATGGCATGTAATATTTATATCATATTACCTGTTTATTTCCTGATTTTTGCACAAGATTACCTCCTCTGATTGTATCCATTACCGTTCACTTATATTTACTTGAACAGGTATACCTACATACATAAGTATAGTTATATAGGGCATCGTGTACATTTAGTATTGTACTTATCATGATTTTGAAATTCATCTATAAATCGCGAGGTCCTTTTCATATACTTTCTTCTTCCGTGCAAACCGGCGAATTGTATAAAATCCACGTAAGAGGCTGCAGAGGAACTTACAAAGGCCTATTGAATTGTAAATGTTAATGTAATAAAGTTCGGATGAAACGTATAATGGCAACTATAGCCTCTTATTAGATATTTATAAGTCAGTGACAAAGTATCCATTTACCATAGAATTCGATACACGTTGTAGGCGGATTAAGCTGGTTAGTTAAGCAGTAGCTGAAATTTCACAGCTCTACTACATCAAATATGTAGTACGTACCGATTATTTTTTATACATTTCGTTTCTCTTCATTGTCCGATTATTGTCGGAATTTATATATTTACGCAAACATTTCTCAATTTCTTTTATCGAACTTAATATCATATGTGCCTGCTATACGATTTAATCAACGTCACAAAAATGTAGCTTCTATTTTCCGTTTTGTTGTGAAGATTGGTATTTACTTACACAACAACTAAGAGACGTGGTGAATACTTCTGCTTTAGGGCTAAGCACTTCTGTGCACTTCTCCTGTCGCAATTATTGCGCTCAAAATGATGCATCACTTTTAGACGAGTTTACCTCGCAATTATTCTGTTTTCGTTTCAGATACAAACAAGGTGGTTAATGTAGTTTCATCGAATTAAGTATACATATATGTATGTATGTATGTATGTACATACGTACGTATCTAAATGTCACCGTTCCCTGTATAAAACAACATGTTAATCGGATGCAAGTTTGGTTCTGAAAATCTTGACGAATCAAGATACCGGGAACGAGAAACGCGACTGCGTTGGTGTTCCATCTAGGGAGTGTCGCAAGGATCGTCGATACGGTGCAGCGAATCGTTGCATCGTGCATCCTGCTCGTAACAGGTAACCAGTGAAAGGAATACGCCCTGTGATGATCCGTGGCAAATCCGGCGATCTGAATCCTGTACCGAGGTCGCCGCGGTCCGTGTCTTACGAGACATTGCAAAGTGGCCGATTTAATAACGCCTATTTGACGGCCATGTACCATCCTGTTAGAACCTCTACACCAGATAGTTGATATGGCATCATGAATAACCGTTATTTGCTGAACACGCAAGAATTAGACTAATTAAAGGACTCGCATACCGTTATAACTGACGTACTAGATACTACTATGTCTATACTTCGCGTGAAAAGTTTCTTAAATGTTAATAAGGATACAGGCGTTCAACATCAATAGAGAACGTGTAATACCGTTCCATTACAAAAATTACGTGTATACATGTTGCATATAAGCAATTGTGTACGTACACTTACGTACATAAATATGTGGTTAATGTTAACGTCGATGTTGTGCGTGCGTGTAAATGCATGTACTTACGTATCTAACGCCTACCGACTCCCTATATCGCAACATATACAAAATATATTGCGTGCATACAAAGAGATTTGTTGTTTAATAATTGGACATAATATTCTGCTTACCTATATCGTGCCTTTACACATCTCGTCGCGTACCGCTTCAAAATGCAGTTCTATAAAACGCGTAGCGAGCAAGAAGTATCTGTAGTTATCGGACAGCTGGTAATTTACGGTCATTTATTTACCTGTAAATTTGTTACAATATGCAGATTAATTTTTTTTGTACACGTTATTACTTCGTTCCAAAATATTACTGTATGTATTAGCATCTGTTACACGCCCCGAGAAGGAAATTGAAAAGAAAAAGGGAAAATATAGAAGTATGAAGATATGAGTAGTTTTCTATTACATTGTCATGCAGACACGTTCGCTACCCTGTTCAAGAATTCAGGACTGCTTAAATCCTATTCTCTCCCCTTCAAACTGTTTAAGACAGTGGCGGGGCGGAAAGGAAGTAGAAACATAGTACTCTGTCGACTATAAAGCCGCATCGTGATCCGCTTGGTCTCGTACTTCTGAACACTACCAGATAGGACCAACTGTTGTCACGTGTTCTTCCAAAGATCAAACAAACGTTGGACCGTGATCAAACATTGCTGTTTGAAAATCGTGTCGCGTCGCGACAAGTGATTCCGAGATCAAGGATTTTAAATCTCGGTTACCTATTACATAATAGTCATCATGAAGATCCTTGTGAGTGCGACGTTTTATTTTGATTCAATCGTTCAATTTTCCAAAGCAGCCTTGTTAATTCACAGATATTAGTAATTATTTTAGTTAAGAATATTTTTGCAATTCTAAAGGAAACTTTTAAAATCTGTTGAACAAATTTTATTCCCTTTTGGTTCATTTCGTTAACACGTATCGCGTACGTATCTACATGTTCTAGTGCATGATGCGTCGAATATGTAGTGTACACCGTGAAACAACAATACAGTAGCAATGTGTCTATAAATAATAGCGTATCTACAATTATTGCGTGTTAAATAGAATCGCAAGATACGTTGTACAAATTTTCCGTAGTATGCGTATTTTTCGTATAAAAATGAACAAAGAAGTAGAATAATTATAAATTTTATCAAAAGATAACCTGTAGAAGATGCATTGTCTAGCAGATAGCATCCTTGAATAAATTATCATGTATGATAAGCAGTTTCTTGTTTTTTAGGTAGTTTTGTTAGGATTGATAACGATCGTTCGTGCCCAATTCGATAGATATCCATACAATCCTGATTATTACGGCCGGCGTTTCGCTATATTGCGACAATCGCAAGATTCTTCTCCGGATGGATCGTACTCTTACAGGTGAGATCGTCCTTCTACATCGTCCTGAACGTCGACAATACGATAAGTGTCTTCGAGGTACGTTTCCTCAAAAGCCATCTTGTCACGGTCGAAGAGTCCTGCTTAGACTTCACCTAATCCTAAAAGCACATGTTTTCGTGGCCCCGTTCCTCGTTTCGAATATATTGTTGGCTACATTACGGTATTTTACATTCTTTGCAATCGATGAGATCGGATAATTCGATCAAGAAAACGTTTTTTTTGCGCACAGAATAAATTCTCCCCTTTCATTGTCTTCTCTTCTTCTTCTTCTTTCTCTTCTTTCTTTCTTTCAACTTTTTTTTTTCTTTTTTACTTATTCTTTAAATTCATCCTCCCTACTAAGTGAATAGGTACCTATTTTGTAAACACGATACATCTTGCCATACGAGAATCGATAGGTATTAAACGCTATCGGACGGGAAACTTGTAAGTAAACAGGTGCATATGTACCCTACTTTGTTATACGTTTGAAAATATTAAAAACGTCTGCCTATGTTACCGGTTATTGTGGTATGTACATATTATATTCGTTAGATTTCCCATGCTAGAGTTTGATTTTTACGAAGTAATTACGTAAATATGCAAATCTTGTACATATGAGTACGTACCACTTATACATGATACAACAATTAATAACATCGTCTACAAAATTTTACACAACACAGCGCTATGTCTGTATAATATCGTATATACAAGTAATACATACATTATCAATAGTGTAATGTTTTTTCATTCCGAAATAAAAAAATTAGTAAGAAAATTAATTTTATCGGTATGAAATGACTCCAAAGAACAGATACTGGATGAAGCTGTGAAAAACTAAATATTTTTATTAGAATTTGGCCATTTGTCAATTTTCTACTGCAATCTAACTTCTTGACACACCTGAATACCCTCGATCATCATTAATTAGACATGACAAGATCATGAACGTATCTAAGGTCAAACTGTCGCCCATTACCCTCACCGGTAACTTTTACACCTATTCATGTATCTATAGATAATAGAAGCACCATGGGCAATAACACTGTTGGTTATCACATACCTAATTTTTTACTTCCACTTCATACCTACATGTAGGTGCTTATGCACATGCACGTATGCATACTCGTTTTGTTTAGCGATAATTGATAAAGTTATTAACGCCGTAATAATTAAAAAGAACAAAAAGATTTAAAAGGGAAGAAGTGTAGGGCCATTTATTACAATGCATACATACTAAGTACGTGTTCGCTTTTCATGCTACGATAAACGACAGACTTTTGTTCACCAGTAGGTATACGCGATGCATCGATTTTCAAAGTTTGATGGTTCATTAGCGTCGGCAGAGCTTATTCAGTGGTTCGTTCCGTTAAGCTCAATGTAGGAACGAACACAAATTTAAAATGGAGAGTACGGAAGCGTAAACAGAGGTAGAGGTAAAAGAGGAGGAGAAGGACTCACAGGATATTCAGCTGTGAAAAGATATATAATTAGCTTTGATGTTAATCATTCGTGTTAGTCGGCTGCGCAGTTAGCAATAATACATTACACAATAGAATAATTACGATCGACCTACCTAGCTACCTACTTAGTAGCTAACGTTTATTTGATGTACACATAATACCAACGCCATGCCTAAAGCCTGTCCCCTTATATGCTACATATGCAGCTACATATATTAACGTAAACCGTATAATATTAAACGAATCATCGATCAGATCATCTATCATAATATTTGCGTTATTCCTCGAAAGCTTCCACCGATAACTCGCTTTTAATGAACTATAAATTAATTTTTCAACTGAACAGGTAAGGTTTTCAGTTAAACGTATGACGTCCTTACTTAATATTATGTATAATGCGCGTGTGCCAACGTTTCATTGTTGTCATGTTAAATTTGCGAAATGCAAAACATTGTGTACGGTAATATCTATTGCTTACAGTTACGACACAGAAAATGGGATATCTGTGGCAGAACAAGGGGTGCCAAAGTTTGTTGGTCCAAACCAAATCGAGTCTGTACGAGGACAATTTAGTTATACAGCGCCAGACGGAACACCAATCTTGGTTACCTATACTGCCGACGAAAACGGTTTTCAAGCTAACGGTGCTCATTTACCAACACCACCACCAATACCGGTAGCGATACAACGTGCTCTAGCGCACAACGCCGCCCATCCCGAAGAAGAGGAACCTTACAGGAGATACTGATAACGAGAACAGGAAGGTCGATAGGTACAGGCGAACTCTTGCGAAATAAGTTTGGATAATGCAGCATAGACGATTAAATTTCAAACTCCTTGATACTGTAACCCACCTATCGGTTAACAAATCTCTCTAAAACGGTGAAAATCTAAGCGATAAAATTGCAGTAACGAATAGATACAGCTAACACTATGTATTTTGGAAAACATGTAATGGTAACGGGAAATCGAAACAATAATGACAACTAAATGTCGATATACTACGTTCCACAACTAATAGGTTTACTTTCTGTTTTACGACTTTTATATCAACGACAATGTGTCGAACACGTAGATTGTGTGTCACTACGAAATTTAATAGCCCTATAAATCCCATGAAAAGAAAACGTTTCGTTCTTACTTTGTGCAAATCGTAAGCAGGTACTACTTATATGTATACCTACCCAGTGCTGGATCAATCAATAAGTGAAATAAGCATGTACTTAGGGCGTTAGAAAAATGAAAACACCATACAAAAATTCTCTGTATTAATAACAATCTAACTAAAGGTTCGAATGCATTGCGTGCGACGGAAAAGAAAGTGAAGGTGTATTGCAAAAATATTGTTCACAACTCTTTTCACCGCAACTTTTAATTTGCTTTCAAAAATAAGATTATAGCTTATGGGATTGTTTGAGGAACTATGCGTTGCGTGAGAGTAAACATCATGTATAAATGGGCCTCAAAATCTTTCAACTGCTTTAATCCGGCACTGTACGTACCCGCATACGATGTTTATATAAAATTTCACTATTATTATACGTATATCCCGTTTTTAACAATATCGAATCTATTGTCCTTTCTATATGGTAATACTGTTTCAATATATGTTGCATTCCAAGCCATCAATTCCAACAACATAATTAAATCTCTGCCACGAAAACTATAATGTGGTACGTTGCTTTAGAAATTCGAATGCAAAAAAGCTACTACTCACTACCACTACTACTACTATTACTATTGATTACTATTACTATCGATTCTGTTAGACTTATGTATATTATCTAAATGTACTTACGTATATCCTTCAATCTCAATTATTATATTTCACTCCTTTGTGTGTAACGTACTTCTGTGTACACGAAGAAAGAAGGAATGAAAAAGGGAGTGCGAAAGAGACGGATGGGGATACGTAGGCACGAGTATTACATATATATGTATAATACGTATGTACAAATATACATATATATATATATATATATTGCTGTGAATATTTTACATACTGATTTATGTATTATATACATTTGCCTGTTGCTCCTGAGGAAAACGATTGTGAAGAACAAATAAACGAACCGATCGATCGTTGACATTGGGATCGACTCGATATCGTTGGGATTAGGTTAATTCGTTGAAGTATTGATAGCGAATAAAAGTGAGCGTAAGATCAAAGCCACTGCTGTTCAGTACTCGAACCTGATCAACGATATTATAGCAATTTATTTGATTGGTTTGTCAGAAGTTAAATGATCTCTAATAAAATTAATTGAATTTAAATTACATGACAAGATCTTGCAGATCGTAATGAGTCTGTCAATTCACCAATTCACTGTCAATCGCATCCCCGCTACTGTTAGTTAACCGATGAATTCGTATCATTATGAAATGCTTTCCTCTTGATTGAGAGTTCCTGTTTCAGAACTCGGTCAGATTTCAGAAGTGTGATTTTAGGAAGAACAGCCGAAATGCCAGTCGGATTAATGCTAATAGTAATCGTAATATCACGTTAAAGGTGAGTCAGTGAAAGCAAATCATCGGTCTCTTGTCCATTACACAACGATCGAACGACCGACCGCGACCGGCCGGCCGCGACCGACCGTCCGCCCGGTCGCACGAGTGTTGGTAAAAGGATTCGGTGCATCCTCTCTATCATGTTGCCGATCATATGATTCTTATCGTACATGTACGTATTTGAAAACACGATATGTCTCGATTGAACATGAATTCAATTATAAACTTTCAGAATTATTGTTCAAATTATTAAGTAACGTGCAAATTTGTCAAGTACATCTTGTTGTTCGGCGATGCGCATTGTCACAATTCATTTAACTTATTCCATAAGAGATAACAGGTAAACGCTTATATAACATAAAACTAATGTATCAACCACATACTACTGAAAATTAATTGACATTCTTTTTAACCTCGAAGTAGCAGCTACTTACCTACATAATATTATCGTGCCTTTTAAGTATGGTTCTTAAAACTTTTCCAATCGTTCGACGTGAATTATTGTCTCTAAATGAACATTAGGAACTATGAAGCCGTACAAAAAGGAAGAAGAAAGAGAAAACGAGAGCAATGTCAAGTACTGCAAATACCAAATTTAAGTTTCCTCCCTTTAGGTTGGACTAAGTGGATTCAAACGAGCCACGTTCAGTGGTATAAATAATATATGTGTGCATAGATATAAATTTGTTGAAACATTGGAAGCAGTTAATAATAATGTGTTCACGATCTTCCAATAAAATTAAACTGATTAAACGATTTTTTATTACCATTATGAATAGCACTATAAATATTACGCTTTTATCGTCTATGCGTTTCGAATGAGATTAAGATGAGCTTGGTCGGTGAACAAAGTAAATTGTCCTATTGTCCATAATCAAATGCAGAATATGACAAACATTTAGCCGAATACGTAGCAACACGACGATTAAGTTAAGAATGATGGTAGAAGTTGATAGTTTGCTAGGCGTGAATACGACAGGATGAATGCCTTTCATCTTTCGTCATAACAGCCATAACGAAAAAAGAAAAGAAGGGTAGAGCACAAACGAAGGAGTCGTCTGAATACCAGTTGCGTTTCATAATTCGTACAGAAGAAGTTGCATTCGTAGAAACTGAAGCACCTCCGTTATTATTCGTACATCATTGGTAGACGCAATGTGCTTATGGCCTACCACTTTTGTAGATTCTAGATCTTTTCCAACAAGTTTTCACCAAAATGTTCCTGTATCAAAAATCCTAATCAACTGATTAGAACTGATTGGAACGAATAAACTTTCGACTAAATTTACCAGAATAAAATATAAGCTTCGAGTTAAGGGAAACACAAAAACTCGAAAGTACCGTAGAAATGGCCAAGTTTAAATTCTACGATTACACTAAGCATAGATAGATATACAATAATACAGCCTAGTTTCAGTGAAATATGTACACTTAAGTGGTTAGAGATTACAGATTAAAATGTTGCTTCCTTACCGTAATTTTCCTTTTGTAAAGTTATTTCATTTTATTAATCAAGTAAATGATAAGATATAGTAGCAATGAAAATAGTCGAACAATCCCTTCGAATGAATGGCAAATCTGTCCAAAAATTATTATTATATTACATTTCTTAGAAACGGTTAACTCTATGAAATCATCCGATTATAAAACTCAATCCAAAATATACACTGACTGGTATGTATGTATGTGTGTCATGGTGTGGTTGCCAGATCTCTACAGTTACTCGAATCCAGTCTGACCTTTCTAGTTTTATTAACCACGTCAGCTCAGGTATGCCCCATCATCTCAAGCAAACCTTCGAATCTCATAAAGATACCGACAGATGTGCATACCTACGGGATCCTCCCAGATCAGCGATCCACCTAGGAATTATGCAAACTGATTCACAGACAGACCAACAGAGATCTATAATCTCGACTCGTTGGCATTTTTTCGTCCAAAATGTTCATCCGCTCGGTTGTTATATAATGTACAGTCGGATCTTTATTTGTACCCTCATCATTATTCAGTCGGATTATAATTACGAATAAAAGGTTGTTATAATTTCTGGAAATTCGTCGTGCGGTACCCTCCGGCTACATGATTTTACTTATGCCCGGTCCGATAAACTCGATAAATAACAAATAAATTACCACCGATTGATTATTGGCTGGTCACTAAAATGCTTGTGTAAAGTAGTGTAAATTAATACTAATTAATTTCAGCGTGCAAGGTGTTCCAGAACAGAACAGAGGTGGGGCAAAATTGTGAGGGCGAGAAGCTATGAGGAGAATGCTTAGACGTTTGAACAGAGGGGCTGGGGAGGGAAAATCTTCTTAAGCGTCTTCATATAAATGCTGCCAGTAGTTGTACCTCGTACGGCAGATTCGATCTTGCTCAAACCAACATCACACGGCAAACATCACCATGCAGTATATAGTGAGTTATTCCTCTATATGGATATATATTAGCGTACAAGTAATTTAATGTCAAAGTGAATGAAATTTTTTTCGTTGAATTCCAATTAACAATATCTTCTATCAAAACCGTAACCGTTATTGTTAACTGTACCGGATTGGCGGACGCACACGTGTTTACATTAAACGCTTAAACTCGAGCCATGATTCATTCTTTTATATTGTTTATTTAATTATGTGAAGAAATCTTTTTACATCTATACCAATGTGTTGAAACCATTAAGGGATAGAATCATAGTAACATATAATCAGTCAACGTTAGTAAATTATTTATATATTTACAGTTATTGACGTTTACTTTACTCGGCTGTGCTGTAGGGCAATATGGTACATATCGGGGATTCCCAAATCAGAATGCTTACAGACCAACGCCTAGGCCAAATTACCAACAACCTACTATACAACCCCAGTATACACCTCAGTATAAGTGAGCGTTTAAATTTTGTCACGCATACTTATGTTACTTTGCCATGATTCATTGATGAACATTGATCAACATGTACACGCTAAAATTATATCCATTTTCTATTAGAATGTACTTCATAGGCTATTGGGTTTTTTTTTTTATAGCCCTGGAAGATTTATAGCTATTCGTAGCCAACAAAAAGACACGTATCCAGATGGATCTTACACGTTTAGCTACGATACAGAAAATGGGATTTCAGTTGCTGAAACCGGACGTCCACAAGGTACTGCACAAGGGCAAAGCGAGGTAACAATTATGTACTTTCTTTATAAGCATCATTACATGTATATATAAATGTACCATTTATATTGTATAAATAGGTATGTATAGTTGATAAAATAGTCTTCAATTTCATCCATGTATCCTTTCGCAGATTGTCCAGGGTAGATTTTCATATTCTGCGCCAGATGGAACGCCTATCACTGTAGAATATACAGCTGACGAAAATGGATTCCATCCACAAGGGGCGCATTTACCAACTCCTCCTCCGATCCCAGAGGCTATCAGACGAGCTCTTGCTGCCAATCCACCTGGACCCGATGATTCAGACTACAGACAACCGTATAATACAAATCTTTATCGAAGATATTAAATAAATACGTCGACTGACTAAATGATATTAGAAAAGCTCTAAACCTGCATTTACTCTCTGCCGTCTTATAAACCTAATCTAATATGTGTACATACAATGTACTACTTATGCATATCATGCATAACAAAAATATCAAGATTCGCTATTATATAACAGTCACTATACAATAGTTAAATAAATTCCTTCTCTTCATCTTTTATCTAGTTCAACTTATTTACAATGTTCTTCTCTATTTCTTGTTTCTTTCCTTGAATTCAACAACGTTTCTTACGAATAATTATCACGCAATTCATTTCATTAAATACATTCGCTATTTAAACTGTACATATTTCAAGTAACAATAATATGTACATATTAATTTAGTCTAACCCACAAGTTTATGTAAACTCTGATTGGAACTAAAATCATTAAATATATATGTTGAATATATATATAAATAAATAGTTCAGTACTTGAGGTTAATAAGAACATATAAACAGAACGTGAAATTTTTCCGAGAAAAATCCACAGAAACGTCTCGTTATGGGGCTGAGTTTTCCTTTTCCTCGTGTATGCGGCCGACTTGAAAAGAAATTTCGATTCTCTGGGATCGAGTGTAAAGAGTACGATTTATTTAAATATTTAAATATGTAGTACATACATCTCTTTCATCTTTCTCTTTTATCGTTCGGTTGTGCCATAGATCTACGATCACGAGTCAGTCGAATAAATAAATGCGTTTCTAGAATGGATCATGAAATGAAAGACAGACTCATCTATAACGTGAATTCTAATCTCGTGCCTTAATACTATCTTTAATCGCACCATGCTTCTGGCTACATAATACGTAAGAATGGCGGTAAATGAAAAGGGTTGGGATGAATAAAGGTGAAAGTGTTTTATCAGATCTTTCATTATCTCACATTTTAGTACGGGGCATCCCGGTCAAGGACTTGAACGGTTCCTACACTTCCTTTGAAAGGTACATTTACGTGTATATCACTGTTTTTATTCCGGATAATTCAAAGCTAATCCTATATTAAAATGTACCAGTACACGTACACGCGTACACGCTTTATGACAATTAAAAATCGTCGCAACTATTTACTCTTGTAATTCCGGGTACGGGCACTATGTTACGGTTATGTGCCGGTACTTACTAATGGTATTGATTTAACAGAAAGATGCAAACAAACGTTTACAAACTTTTCATTGCTCGGATTGAAGATTATGATAAAATCTGAGATGCTTCGTTCAATTTCAAAGCGTAACATGTATGTACGTAAATATGTATCTTATGATTTGTAAGTCAAAAGTTAAAGACTTATTTATAATTTAGATTTACAAAGCGATATTAAACTTTGCTTTGTACGTCAACAACCCCCGTTATAAAGTTAAATCTCATGAAGAATATGTTTGAATAAAATTTCCATCAACTTTATACGTACATACATATGTGACACATCCGCAATCCACACCCCATACTCCATACTTGGTGAACCTACAGGAAAATCCCTCTTGAGATCGTTCCGACGTTAACTTCCAAACGAATCGTATACAAAATATATGCGTTGTGAAAAATAAATTTCGAAGAATGCAACGATATTCTTTTAAGTCGTAGACAATTGTTCGATTTAGATGAAAACCAGGAGTCTGAAATGATAAAGTTAACGATAATTATGGTTTCTGCTGTAGTTTCCTGCTGTAATTCACAATCTTGGATATAGATGTCAGCAACGAAAATTGTCAATTTCGCTAGTAATACCAAGTGAGATTGTAACCTTAAATTTGATATTCACTGATTTCTTTGTCTCTTGGAGAAAGCACGCGTGTTTTTTAACGTTTGAAAAAATTTAACAAGCGTAAAGATGCCTGATCATTTGGGAGAAGATATGCGAAAAGTAAAAAGTGAAGAGGGAAAGGAGGAGAAAGAAATAAAGTGTAAGCTTTAGTCATTAATTGATAAATTACTTTTCATTGTTATAATCTGACAAAGCTTATTATAAGTTTATCATAACTTTAGCTCTGGATGAAGGAGATATCGCTCTACTCAAAACATATGTAAGTAAAACCTTTCAGTGATCCTGGTAAAAGAAACGTACACTAGTTCTCCTTACTTATCAACATTATAACATGAGTATTAGAGATTGAAGAAGAAATGAAACAAGATATGTATAATGTTGTTCTTCAGGGCCAAGGACAATATACAAAAAGTATCAAAGCTGTCGAAGAAGATATACAGACGATAATTAAACGTGTCAATGAATTAACTGGCATCAAAGAATCTGACACTGGTCTAGCTCCACCAGCTCTCTGGGATTTAGCAGCTGATAAACAAACCCTACAAAATGAACAACCATTACAAGTTGCACGCTGTACCAAAATAATTAATGCAAATTCTGATTATCCAAAGTACATTATAAATGTGAAACAGTTTGCAAAGTTTGTAGTTGACCTAGCAGATTCAGTTGCCCCAACTGATATTGAAGAAGGTATGCGGGTAGGAGTGGACCGTAATAAATATCAGATTCATATTCCGCTTCCACCAAAGATTGATCCAACAGTGACGATGATGCAAGTTGAAGAGAAACCAGATGTCACGTACAGCGATGTTGGCGGTTGCAAAGAACAGATTGAGAAATTAAGAGAAGTCGTTGAAACACCTCTATTACACGTTAATATCTTAGAGCTAATTAAATTATATTTTATCTGTATACAACAAAATAGCCATAAAACAAATATGATAAATTTCCTCTCTCCAATTTCTCTTTTTTTTCCTCTCATTACAGCCAGAGAAATTTGTTAATTTGGGAATTGAGCCACCTAAGGGAGTATTGTTGTTTGGTCCACCAGGTACAGGCAAAACTTTGTGCGCTAGAGCTGTAGCCAATAGAACAGATGCTTGTTTTATTCGTGTCATCGGTTCAGAATTGGTACAGAAGTATGTTGGTGAGGTATGTAGTAATATTTGATTTTGCACTATCGATTAACGTGTATCTGATCGACAAAATGCAGCAGTAGCGTAAAGCTGACTGATAACCCTTTGCGCTCCATAAATTTTGCACGATAAAAATAACATTTTATTTTTCAACTTAAACATACTTATTATAAACATAGTTATTATTATTGTTGCCAATTATAGGGCGCGCGCATGGTAAGAGAATTATTTGAAATGGCACGAAGTAAAAAGGCATGTTTAATATTTTTTGATGAAATTGATGCTATCGGTGGAGCCCGGTTTGATGACGGAGCTGGCGGTGATAATGAAGTACAACGTACCATGCTGGAACTTATTAATCAATTAGATGGGTAAGAAATCACATTTACTTTTCATTTTATTTTAGTATATTTTTCTCTAGTTTACTTGGTCATTTTTTGTTTTGTTATCGAGTCATTTTTTAATGAAGAACAGATAAAATGATTCATGTGATCCTAAATATTTTAGTTTCGATCCGCGAGGTAACATTAAAGTGTTAATGGCAACAAATAGACCTGATACATTGGATCCGGCATTAATGCGACCAGGACGTTTAGATAGAAAAGTAGAATTCGGTTTACCAGATTTAGAGGGACGAACGCATATTTTTAAAATTCATGCA
The DNA here is from genome assembly GCA_033822845.1 of Tetrapedia diversipes. Classification (NCBI taxonomy): domain Eukaryota; kingdom Metazoa; phylum Arthropoda; class Insecta; order Hymenoptera; family Apidae; genus Tetrapedia; species Tetrapedia diversipes. Next base: position 2,318,425 of record JAOPTO010002393.1, on the reverse strand, counting down.
CGTTCGATGAGCGTCGAAAGAGATATCAGATTTGAGTTACTCGCTCGATTGTGTCCCAATAGTACTGGAGCTGAAATTCGTTCTGTTTGTACCGAGGCTGGTATGTTCGCGATTCGTGCGCGTCGCAAGGTAGCAACAGAGAAAGACTTTCTAGAAGCTGTAAACAAAGTGATTAAATCATACGCTAAATTCTCTGCAACTCCTAAATATATGACTTATAATTAAGTTTACGATTATTTTTGTTTCTCTTAATATATTTATATGAGTACAATAATATTATATTGCTGATTATAAGATACAAATTAGCTCTCAACTATATTAATAAAAAAAAAAAGATATAAACAATAAATTATAATTTACTTTTTACTTAACACTTTACTATTTTCATCTGTGCGTATGTTTTTAATTCCAAACATTATTTTCTCACCTATGCTTTACGGTCATTCTGAAGATAAACAGAACTGGCCTTTAAAGTTTCATGGAAACGTAACTTCAATGGTGCATCTGGTTTGTTAATTAACAAAGATATCATTCCAAGTTCATCTCCATGCCAGGAAAATTCGAGCCGTTGACATAACTGTTCGAGGAAAAATTGTTTGTTACTTCATGAAGTATCTATTGCTACTAGTAGTTTTATTTATTTATTTTTTTTTCTTTCAATTATATAACGTAATAAAAGATTATGCAGAATATAGGTTTCGCGGTGGCAGATATATCTTGGTTAATAAATTAATCACGTCGAGGATTGTCTTAAGTATCTGAGTATTTTTGTATGATTTTATATATTTGGTATTAAGGGACAAATTGAGTCCTGTAACTGTAAACAACTGTATGAATTGTGATTAAGGAAAGTTCATGAGTTAATTATTAATGATGAAAAATATTTGGAACACACAGAAATAAAGATCTGCAAATTTTATGGATCCGATATGAGAGAAATATGCAATAAGAGAGTAAAAATGTTTAACGACTTATAACGAAACAAGAGAAATCTGAATTGACTAACCCTTAATAACAACACTTGCATATTTTGTTCCGCGAAACGTCTAGCGATACAGGACCTAGGACCATGACCAAACGGTAATAGCAAGTATGGATGAACTGATTTTCCACAGTTTATTTTATCGTTGCTTTCTGAATGTCCGCGCAACCAACGTTCTGGTATAAACAAGTCTGGTTTGTCAAAATATTTGGAAAGGCGACAAATAATTTGATTTTGGGTTACAACAACGGTCTAAAAGAAACAAATAAGAAAAGTACAAAAAGCATACATAGGCATAAATTTATCTGGAATATGTTTGATAAATTGTCTTGAAATACAACTGCATAAATATGAAGTAACTTTAATAAAACACAATAATGGCAACAAAATACAATTTTTCTCCACTGAAAGTAAACTACATTGGAATTTGTTCAATACCGAACGACTAACATTATATTTAAATTTAGAACTTACCCCTTTAGGTACACGATAACCGTTAAGAATAACATCAGTTTGCAATATACGACCTATTCCTACAGAAATAGGATTTAACCGCAAAGTTTCCTTAATAACGGCTTTAGTATAAGAAGCATTTCGTAGAACATCTGCCGTTATCGGTTGGTTACGATGAACTAGCAATCGCGTAGCCTCAGCTCTCAGTTTTTCTTGGACATTTTGATCTTTCGCAAGATGGTATAAAGTAAATGCTGTACTATAAGTAGTCTAAAAGCATTCAAAATAAATGTGTTTCTTGATTTACTATATTCTGCATTACTGAATTAGTAATATGTAATATAAAGAATAATGTAAGATTTAGCATTGATTCTGATCGCTAATTAAAATAAGAAAATACTGTCTCGATAGATGATGTGTACATACACGGTTAATATGCCTATAATAACACATATAATAAAATTGGGATATTTACGGTATCTATACCAGCGAGTAACATGTCGCAGGCCATGCCTACAATGTCCTTAATGTCCAGAGCAGGATTTTCGAAATAAGCGCTTAGAAATGATTTATTATGCTGTTGTTTCATGTCCTGCTTTTTACGTGATACCAGTTCTAGCGCAACCCTGTCGTATGAAAAATAAATAAAAGATAGAATGTTAGAGCTTTAATTTAATACGGATGAATTATGATTCTACACGAATAGATTCTTAATTGCTCAAGCTTCTATTAAATTTTGTTGTAAATTATACATATAATGTCTTGTATCGCTAAAATTAATTTTACATAAAATTAATAGACGGATAATAAAAGGTTTTTTATGAAATTATTGCTTACGTTTCCATATATGTTTGTGCTTCACGTAATTTTCTGTATAATGGTGTTTCAAAGAATCGCCATAATTGTAATCCGTTATCTAACTTCAAAATTGCACTATTTGTAGTAAAAGCGGCCTTGATTAATCTCGAACTTGTAGAATTTTCACACCTCTCTTCATTTATAAAGCTATATAGTCTTACATCAAAAACGACTAAGCATGTCACTAAAATCAAAAGTCAAATGAACAGTTTGCAGTGTATTAGATGCCGATAATATGTGTTCTTATCCACTTAATAGAACACGTAACATTGATTAGTCATAAATCAGTATGTGTTATTAATCACTATAGAAAAATTTAATTTGCAGAAAAGGATATGATTACAAAAAATATTTTATTACTACTTCTATATATTAAGAGATTTGTCGTTACATTCGAGAAATAAACGTGTTAAAATTGGTAAGAAATCCACAAATTCTTCCTTGATACATAATTCAACAAATTGTTGAACAACATGATCTATTTCTTGTAAATAATTGATTACATCTTGAGGTTTGCTAATAACTTTTTGGAATTCTTTTCGTAATCTCCACCATTCTGGACCATTTCTAAAATTTATAAGAAGCAGTTTTGTACATTTTATATAATGTCAAATAAATCTAATATTACTAGTGCTATTTTCTACAACTATTTATAAACTATATAAAGTGTAATTACATCTTATGCAATAGAAATAAGTATGGTTTTAAAAAATCAGTTTCTCTGTACTTTGGTGCACTTTCATTTAAACAATTAGTTTGTATTCGAATTTACTAAAATTGATTGCTAGATAGAAAAACAATACTAGATCACTTCAATACCTTAGGGAGGAATTTTACACATGCATAGTTAACAAAAATTCTTTAATGTATATGTGTGAATGGTATAAAGGCTATCCAGTAACAAGATTGATGAAAGAATGTAAAATTGAACATATTTACATTTTATTGCATTCATTTCATTTATACAGACATTATTCTGTATATTTACTGTGCAGAAATGTATTTCCCTCCATATTAAACATATATAAATATACACATATATCATATATTATTCTTTAGTAATATTAACATGTTTTTGAATGAAGATCACAAAAAAGATATGTACGTATTTAATAAAAGTATCGTGTCTGCATTTGAAACACTTGTTGCTTCGCGATCGAATGAAAAAGAAAAAAGGCATGCATACGTTACAATTTTAATTTTTGACCCTGTAAAATAAATGCAATTCATTCGTATCAATATTTGAGTTAATAATTCATGTAATTGACTGTACATAGTACCGGTCAAAATACGTATAAACCGACTACAAAACTGTATACCAATTTTATAAAAATAATTTACTCGATATAATAAATAATACGGTAGAATATGTGTATAATGCAATGTACCAATTGTATCTGCGAGAAATTTAATGTTAATAGAAGTTATACGTTTATTTAAACTATAAAAATCATAAAAATTGTGTATATTACGTGGGTAATAAACCTCCGGTGTTGTATACATCCGTGCGATCTTTACGATATTTTAAAAGGGCTAAATGACTTCTTCTTTCCGGATGCAAGCCCGATTCTGCCCTGAAAATTTCAGCTATATCTTCCGGCCTATAAACCCACACGACATTTACGTTAGGTATGATCTCTTCGCGTACGAGTGGTCCAAATTGCTTCAATTTCTTTTTTCCACTATCGTACAAGTTTGTGAAACTATATTCACCTGTTAAAATTTTATTAGAATAATAATAATTCAGTTTCAGTAATATAATAATATCAATATAATTGAGTTGCAGCAATGTAAAACGACGTTAGGATGAATAAAATGATAATTATAATATATGAACAGGTTTTCTGTTTGTTGATAATATCAAAGAGTGAGAAGAAAGGTATGTTAAATTTAACGAGTACACACTTGTTATATTTACACTAATCCTTATTTAAGTAAACAAATGTTTACTGTAAAATATGAATACGCAAAACAACGTGCAGCTGTGCGTAATGATAAGGTGATAAGAAAGAATTATCGCATTGTGGAACGAGTTTGGAATTCATATTTCTCATTGTGCATGCTGTGTTGTTTATCGACAGTAGTAAGCGATAAAATATACATTTGGCCGATCGATCTAATATGTAAGCATGTGTTTTGTATACATAGTAAATTTTAGTTATATAGGAATTAATTTTCCTTACCAATCAACGGTAAATATTTGTAAAATGTTCCAATAATTGGTAGAGATTTTGGCCCAGGAATGTCACTGAAGGATTTTGGTTGCTGTTCATTCGTTTCGATCTTACACTTTGTAAAATTCTCAGAATAAAACTGGACATATAGTTTTTTCTTTATCATAGATTGACTACACTGTTTTAACCGTGCATACATTGTACTTATACAATCGTATAAAGAATATAACGAGCATGTAATGTGAACAAATTTAACAACGAAAGAAAGTAACCACGCTGAAATGATTTCGAAGACTATGTATCTGGACCTTTTGAAGCCTTGCTTGTACAAGAATGCATCTCTTTCTTCCTATCTTATTGTCTCCTTTTCTAACTTTGTTCCGCTGTTCCCTGTCCAGTTAGCTCTCAGAATTTTAATGTACGACGTATCCCCGCATGAATTTGATGCGTCGGCGATAAAAGCAGCTTGTCGACGACGGTTTCTGTTACGTATAGGAAACTACATCCTTCGCAAATTTCAATTTTTTAGTAGTAATAATAATAATAATAATAATAATAATATTAATAGCAATACATATGTATAACATTAATAATTATACCGTAGATAATTATAGATCAGTGACAACGCTTCTTGTTGCAACATTTGAATTATACGTGTACATATGTAGATAGAAAGATTCCAGAAACTTGAACATATACTTGGATTTAAAGTTAATTTAGTATCGGAGAATATTGCGCTCAATAATATTGTCATTGTAGAATGCTGTTTAATAAAAGATGGCACATACAACAGATTACAATAGCATAATTGAAGAATGAAAAGTATAATATTAAACATAATAACATACGTATGTACATACATATATGTATATGTAAGTACCTACACGATTATACTCATTTGTTTGTTTGACATTGAAAGTATGTTTTACATTTAAATTTATAATTTTTTCGTTACAATTAAATGATAAGGTACATAGTTATAAGTATAACGCTGTTACCATTTTCTCGTTACTTTTGGTTGCAATATACAAGCGGTTCATTTTATACTGGCCATCCTGCTACATTATTCATGAAATGAATAATGAATAATGAATAACAGTTTCATGAAATGAATAGAAAATGTGTGTTATTCATTCCGTTTTCAAACTGTTATCGATCTCTTTACTCTTGTGTTAAATATATCTCGTATTTAGAACTTACTGTTGTTTCAAATTAATCATTTGCGTGTATCGCAAAATGATACATGCCTGCTAATTTAACATTATACAAGCCACTATATTGCTCGTCATAATTGAATAGCGGAAAAAGAAAAATGAAAATAAAAACTTTTGTATTTTTCGTCAGGTATACACTACGATCTCACGAGAGTATTGTGCATAAATGAATAAAAATGAATTTAAGTAATCCGATCTCAAACCGTTTTTCATGCTTAACTAATAATAAGCCTATACTTTAAGCAAATCTGATAATTGCAAGCGATTCCGTTTGAAATCGCAATCAAATAGAATAATTCAAATACCTTCTTTTCCAATTTCAAATAAAACTTCTTAATGAAAATAATTAATTGAAGAGGAAAGCGTTAGTAATAAACGCTTAGCAACTAAGTTATCTAATCTTTGGACGGTAAAAGAAAAATTAATCTTGGTTAGTCGGTTGTGATAATTATAGAATATAGAAAAGTAATTGATGATGATTAAAATGGATTAATCATTTCTGTATAATAAACATGCGAAGTAAACATGCGATAGCATTTATGTTGTTAAATGATCGCTGTTTTCATACCCCACTCCTGTTAAATAGAATTGCAATGTACCGTTCGATGAAACTACGAAGTGAATGGAATGGAATGGAAAGCTAGAAGGCATCGTTGTTCTGAAGAAGACGAGAACCAGAGTTCTTAACAGTTACGTTTCTTTATTGTCATTGTGTTGCTGTTGCCGTTGCTGTTGCCGTTGCTGTTGCTGTTGCTGTTGTTATTGTTGTGATTAACAAGAACGAGTTGACTTAAATATGAGGTTTTTCAGTAGCTATTGTAGAAGTAATGCTCGTTTGGTTGGGAAAACTGTTGTTATAACAGGTGCGAATTGTGGAATTGGAAAAGAAACAGCCAGAGATTTATACAGACGAGGTAACAATATTTGCACCGTTTATATTAATCACACCATGTTTATACAATTCATACTTTTATCATTTATTCATAATTAATTATCAGGAGATCTTTGTAAAACGTCTGAGTCAACTTGTATACATGCGACGAGACTAATAATAATAATAATAATTGCACATATAATTCGTACTTGTAATCCTTTCATCCTCTACTGCTTTTACCTCACTGGTTAAATGATTTCAAAGTCCTATACATGCATTTCCAAAACACAATAATTTCTTGAAACTGAAGTTTATTTGTATGCGTCGTTTATTTTTTAGGTGCTCGAGTAATTTTAGCATGTCGCGATATTGACAAAGCAAAAGAAGCAATAAATGATATAAAGGAAGATCATTCAAGGTATCTGGAAACTGTGTTTCGTTTTAGGAAGTAAACATGTAAATATGGTTACTGTCCAGTGCACATATACATGTACATACATACATACATCATTTTATAAACGATTTACACATTGATATGCACCATATTATACAGATTCGTGGATAATAAATTTTAGTAAATGTATGTAATAAGTAAAATTTCAGATCTGAAAATAATTGTGAAGATGAGCCAGGACAATTAGGAATTTGTCATTTAAATCTCTGTAGCTTAAGAAGTATTAGAAATTGTGCGCAACATCTGCTACGAACTGAATCAACTATTCATATATTGATCAATAATGCTGCAGTATTTTTGCATCCGTTTGAAAAAACTGAAGATGGTTTTGAAACTCACTTTCAGGTAAACTACTTGGGACATTTTCTTTTAACATTGTTATTGTTACCTAAAATACAGGAATCCGCACCAGACTGTAGAATAATTAATGTTTCATCGCTCGCACATAAGGGTAAGTAATCATATCAAAATAACATATAATGAATAAAGATGAAGAATGATCGATTAAAGTTTTGCTGTTACAGCTGGCGATATATACTTCGAGGATGTAAATATGGAACGTTCTTATTCTTCCGTTAAAGCTTATTGTCAAAGCAAATTAGCCAATATTTTGTTCACCAAGGAATTGGATAATAAATTAAATAGTAAGTAAATAACATGATGCCTAGAAATTAAATTACATATCTTAATAGTTTCCATTCTCTTCTATTCTGTTCAAATACTTTTAAATTATACGTGGTATAATCGGAAATTAAAAGAACGGTTTAAATCTAATCATATTACACGGATCGTGATAGTAATTAATAGAAAGAGTGTTCTCTTTTGGACAAACAGCTAATCGTTTAGGAGATATGATTAAACTGAATACGTTTAATTCTTCTTTGCATTCTGAAATAACAGCACATGCGTATGTATCGTAGAATATTCCTACAGATACCTAAGTTGTTAGCTCTTCACTCGTAACCACATAATAAGTACTTGCATATATCGAAAAAACGACAGTTCAAACATTTGTTGGTGTAAGTACTTATTTCCTATCTATGTAAATGTTTCCAAATGTTTCGGATTTTTTCCTCTTTTCTTTTCTTTTTCTTCTTTTGTCTCGCAAATAAGAAAAGGGGTGTAGCGAATTCAACCGCGTGATTTACTTTTTTTTATCTACTTTCAGCAGCTGGAATACAGAATATAAATGTCTATTCTCTGCATCCTGGGGTTGTAAACACGGAATTAAGTCGTCACGTAGATACAACTGTTTTTCGAGGTGCAAGATCATTAATGAAACTGTTTATGCCGTTCGTAAAAACTGCAAAACAGGGTGCTCAAACGACCATATACTGTGCTGTAGATGAAAACGCAGGGAGAGAAAGTGGCTTATACTATGAGTGAGTCAGTACACGATATTTATAATATAGGGTTTTATGCGATAAACGAAATACATATATCCATTAAACTTACTTCATATTCAATTTAATATACAAGTGTGAAATATAACAAATCTATAAGGAATGTACGTACACGTTCGAATGATAACAAAATGTTATGATGCGTGCTTTAATAAACAAAGAAATGTGATCGGCCTCTATATTTCGGTTTAATAATGTTTACCTGTTTGCTTGTTGCTTAGTTTCCTGTTTCTTTGATGCCACAATCCATTTTTCTTTTAGGAATTGCAAAGCAGTAAGACCGTCTGCAAGGGCTTGCAATCTTGAGTTAGCAAAGCAGTTATGGAAATACAGCTGCGAGTTGCTTCGTTTGCCATCGGAATTAGAGCTGGAAGAGTTATTGAAAGCAATAAATAAAGAAGAAGTTGAAGAATAAAGAAGATTACTTACGTCTTTAAATTAATTTTTCCGATGTTACAGCATAAGAATGTATTTTCACTCAAAATATCTTAGATCTTGTATCGTTGAATTAATTTGTAGGCATAAAAGGAATCGTTTCGCAGTGCTAGGAGCTGTATGTTTATTTTAAGAATAAATAGAAATAAAATATATTAAAACTTAATATTATAACTGATGACGTTACAGTTTATTCTTTTTTTAATACGCAATCGTATGTTTATAAATTAACCAGGGAGCATGTTAGCCGTTGTTAAATGGATAGTGTCGGATGTAAGATGATGATAATATTGAAAATAAAATGATGTTTCTTTACTAATAAATACTTACCAATTTTTATGAAATTTGTCTATAATATATAGTTGTTGAAAATCCATTGAGTTTATGTTTCTCTTATTGCCTATCAATAAAATAGTAAATCCATGCAATTTTAATTGTATATATTGTATATATTTAACGTATGAACAAATTAAAGAACTTCAAAAATAGAGAAAAAGTGTTAATTTTGAAAGGAAAATTGTTTATCGTAAAACTGGGATAAAGTGTTGAAATGAATCTCTTTATGCACACGAGGATTGTTTCGAATCAAATAACATGCGTATATTAATATACATTGTATTATAACAACGTTTGTACAATAGTATATGTATGTATATAATAGTATATATTCTATTATTGCTATGATATAATGCTATAGAGAAATGTCATTATTGAAGTTAATAATAATACGTGTGATAAAGTTTTCATGTAGGATTATATTTAATACCAATAAATTTAAATAGTAATGATTTTCCTTAGAAAAAAGGATGGAAGACGGAAGTGATGGTTAAAAGCACGATTAAGGTAGTATTAGAATACATGGATGTCATGCATGCATACATACATATATACACACGTACATACATACGTATATACATTTATATAAACATATATGAATATATAAGACGGCATGCATGTAAAGATCGATGTTGCAAAGTATATGTACGTGGAACATCTTTGGAGATCCATCACCTGTTGAGTGGGGATGAAGTGAGAGTATAAAAGGTGAATTCTTTACTTCCTTCGAATCATAAACGATTGGATTCAATTACACTGATCTTCTTCGTCTGCTGCTGTCGCTGCCGCTGTTACTCTACTTCTTCTGCTCCTTCTTCTTCTGCTCTTCGCTTCCTCGTTTGCTTAAAAGTGTGTTCTTTATCAAGATGAAAATAATTGTAAGTAACTTTTATATTTTTGTACATTTGTATTGTTAACTATATACAGCGTTGCTTAGTAAAATACTTGATTCGTTCTCTGTGAGACCGATAATGATAGACGCATTAGAAAAGCTTACCCGCGAATACATACATCACGTGGGCAGATTTATTATAATGTATTCTTTTTGGAAGTTCTCAAGCGAAAAGCTACATATTTTTCAATTAATCGGATAGTATAGTAAAATTAATCGCGGATTAAATATTTTTATTCGATAACGTTATTTCATCGTACGATGTTTGCGATATAACAACTTGTAAATTTATGTTGAATTATAGACATAATGTAGGCATAACGTAGGTTTCCAACGCACCTCCGTTATCAGTTAAGGATAGAGGGCGAAGAAACCATATAGGCATAGAGGTACTGCAGGATTTTTCAGTGACTAGCTAGTGAAAAATTGTTAATAATTGTTCTACATGTTTGTGGATATGTACGTATGTATATAAGATTAATGCACAAATCAAAATTCGAAGTTTAATTGAAAAACGGCGAAACATTCAATATTATTAAATGAAATAATTCCGTTGTCAAATGCGTAAACATTATTTATTCGAGTCCTTCTTGATTCCTGACGTAAATGAAACTGAAGTTATAAAGATAAGATGATCCATAACGTATTACGAGGTAGGCAATTGAAAGGAACTCGAGGCATACTAAACCTACAACTCGAGTTTGCAAACCCGTCGTAGGTCAGGAGTTACATGACCCGCATTGGCATCTTACTTTCACTCATCTCACCAATACTGTGTCAGTGGAGGAGACAACAGGCGATCACGGATTTTGATTCTTCTTAGAAATTTAACACGGCTATACGATGATTCTTTGTTCAATTTGAGAACGTTAACAGCCTTGTACAATTCTGGAAATATATATAAAATATCCGTTGTGTTAGGTGATGGCGATGATTTTGGGATTAACAGCAGCACAACAGGATTCAAATTTCCACGCTCGTAACAGTTACCAGGAGGAAAGGCAAAATCCTCCTACCGACGAAAGGAGACCGTTGACAACTACGCCTATTCCAATTTTACATTGGAATAAGCAGCAAGAACACGATGGAACTTATAAAACAAGGTATCAATATGTAGAGTTGTCAATTAAGTGTTGTCGTTTTGTGTTTATCGTAATAGAAGGGTGGGTAGCCAATATTTTGTGTTCAAACGTTTTCTTTGTAAAATAAGACTGTAACGATAGGTACGCGATCAGTCTCGCGAAGGTGGTGTTTAAGAGGGTGGGCGCGTGTGTACGTATGTATGGGTGAATGGGAGAGATTTCAAATATGATGGGAGTAAATTATTTACAGTTATGAAACGGGAAACAATATCATCGCCGAGGAGAGTGGTTACATAAAAAAAGTAGGCGAAGGCGAGGAACAAGGAGAAGCGTTAGTACAACAAGGAAGCTTCTCGTATACGAGTCCCGAGGGGAAGCTGATCACCATCCATTACACGGCAGACGAGACTGGCTTTCACGCGACCGGAGATCACATTCCCACGCCACCGCCAGTCAGCGAAGAGATTCAGAAAGGCCTCGACCTCATCTTCGCGGGCATTCGTCAAGAGGAGGTAAGTATTTACATACTTACTTACATACCTGCTACATCCCACGTTTTTTGTTTTCTCCTCACTTTTCGATTCTATCTCCCTCCCTACCTCCCTCCCTCCTCCTTCTCCACCTCCTCCTCCTCCTCCTCCTCCTCCTGCCCCTCACCCCAACCCGCCCGCTTAACTTACCCATTGCCGTTTCGTTTTCAGTTACCCTCAATTTATACTTTCTCCTCCTATTCTATTACTTTCCATTTATTTCTGCTTCTTTGTTCCCCTTCCGAAACAATGCATTACTGAAAACGTCCTTGTGCACATACTGTGCAAACGAATTATTATTATTATTATTATTATTATTATTATTATTATTACTAAAGTAATTTGTTGTATCAAAAATGTTTAGAGGTTACAGTTAATTATAGTATTACCGTATTCCAGGAAGCAGAAGCACGCGAAGCAGCTCAAAAAGTACAACAGCAACCGTTAAATCAACAAATCGATCGGAGGGATAATTATGATAGAAAGTTTAGAAAATGAAGCAAGTGAAAAGTAAAGGCAACGTTGACATAAATTTTACGTGTAGTATAAGAATGAAGACAAGTAATTAAGTCGTTCAATTAAAACAAATACAAAACATTTGATATAATATAATGTATACACCACTATATATATGTATCTATTATTATCATCATTTCAAATAATATTGACATTATACGAGTATCTAGTGTACATGTGATTAAAATAAATTTTTCTTCGTAAAATTAGGTCATAGTCGAACGATGTATTTAATGGATGCATATTTATTATTGCTATGTTTTTTGTTTTGTAGTATTTGTAAACTGCTCTTACAAGTGAAGTACAAAGAAAGAATAACACACGCTTGAACGATCTCTTTATCAGGCTTGTTTCCGTGCGGAAATTCTGTGAACTGACTGTCTGAATGATCGATTGCAAACACATACTTCATTAGGGTAATAACATTATTATCTATGACAAATTTTATGCACACATACATACATGCATAGATACATATTTATAATACAAGTCATTAAAAAATTCATAATACCACGATTAATGATATACCTATATTTAAACTATTTATTTAAATATAAAGAATATCATTGTAAGTTATATGTAAACACCTAATTAGATATGTACGTTTCATTGGTTTGAATAGTTCATTATCGAGTTCAGCTGACGAGTGTTTATTGTACCTACAGTTTACAAATCACTACATACGTATAATAAGTCCTATTTTTTCTTAATTCTCCAACTATGATAACGTTTTAGTATCTTATGCGTTATGTACGTATATAATCTTGGAAGATTTTTTATACCTTTTTACGAAATGTATAAAGTACCGAATCTCGCTTCACTGATTTCAGATTCATTCACTTCCTATTACAATACAATGCGTCTATCTTATTCGATTATTATTTGTTTTGTTACAATTAATTCATCAATTTGATAGCTACGCATAACGCGACACAAGTTCATTTGCCATTTTCTTAATTTTAAGCAACATTTGAACATTATAAATATTAAAATAACTTGACCCGATGGCACCAAGTGTTCATCTTTACTTTACAATTCATTTATGTTAATGTAGCCTAAAGTTTAAAAGGTAAGCAATATGTATGTCTCTCTCTCTCTCTCTCTCTCTCTCTCTCTCTCTCTCTCTCTCTCTTTCCTTCTGTCTCTCCCCCTCACTGATATCACCCTTTTTTCCTCTCTTCTCTTCTGATTTTAATTACGTTTCCAACGTAAAATAAATACGTACTTACGTATTAGAAAGACCGCACGGTGACTACTAACTCAAGCCTATTATTATTACTGTTGTTGTTGTTGTTGTTGTTGTTGTTGTTTAATTAGATAACATTAGAATTCTATTAAACATTAATACGTTTCACTTTTTCCTTTTTTATTTTACGTTAGCAACAACAAAGCATACGATAAATAGAAATACTAATATTAATAGGTATTATTAAACGATGAACTTGGAAAGGAAAAACGGTATGTTGCTTCACACACAATTTACTTTAAATCACCTCTGTATAAATTAGATAACGATGAATCATAAGGCGTTGACGTAAATCCTACATATTTGTTGTTCTTTTGATGAAGGAAACCACCACCATCACGTTGTGGATTCGTTTTATAATAGATTACTCTTCTAATACCAAATGGATCGATGTAACCAAAAGAACCGATATTAGCTCCGGTTACATCTCGCTGCTCTTCGTGATACTGTCGTTTCAGATAATATTGAAATCCGTTGGCAACATTATACGTTCCATCATATGCAGGAAATTCCATTGGATCTGTTATTGATGTAGCGATTGATAACCGGGAATTCGATTTTAAACGTCCATTAGATGCGGCAGCTGCCGATTCGTCCGAACGTTGAAGAAAATTGTGGTACGTATTTTGTAGTTGAGAATAATTGTTGAAGTGATTGGGTAGCCCAGAAGAGTGGCTGGCTTGATTCAACTTTTGATAATAGCCATTGTTTAAACCAGATGCAGAAGAAGAATGATCTGCTTGAGGTTTATCGGTGGTACTGATGTAGTAATTAGAGTTAATATCATTACCAACTAAAGTAACGCTGTGCTTAGCTTCTAATTGCCTGTAAGGAAAAGAAAAAAGATGTTAAAGGAAAAGAAAGAAAGACACAAGTAGAGTTATTATGGTTTCTTAATATAACGTTATTATAATTACTTATAGGTAATCAATCGTGTACATCGTTAATAATAGATATAAGATATTAGGTTTAATCATGCCTTATTTTACGTTTTACACAAATACGTGAATAGTTGCGCTTTACATAAAGTGATTGCGATTTCGATCGTTTTAACGTAATATCGGTTAAACTTTACAGTTTAACAAATTCCCAAACATTTTGGTACATCAACGTTTACTCATGAATATAAATAAACAAATTTCAGATTTTTATTTATTATAAGCTGGGAATAATACCTGAAAGGATTTGGTGGACGCGCCGGTTCTACGAGGATTCCGGTTTGTGTGGGCACCCGTTTTGCTTCCACTACAGCATCGTAAATAGGTCTGTTTTTGCCCACATGTACCATTTTTGATCTGATATCAAACATTTGCTTAACATTTGTTTTTAATATGCAATTTTGTTAAACGAAAAGTTGTAGTAGAAAAACTGACATACGTATATACTTACGCGTGTAGGTATGCTCAAAAATGATCGTTTGAAATTAATATTTTGTTCGATTGTTTGTGTTACCTTAGTATTCGAAATCCTTGATTATCCGCTATGTAATCCTTTAGTCGTAAATATCCAAGGGGATCTAACCAGCCCTCAGTCCCGATAACAGTACCATCGGCTAATCGTTTTTCCTTTCTGTATTGGCCATTTAATGTTTGAAATTTAAAATATCTTTCTGGCCCTTCATCCGTTTGAACGTGATATTGTACATTTCGATCAAAATTCCAATCATTCTTTTCAGCTTCTACTTTACTCGTGCCAATTAAACACAACACGGAAACCTGAAATGATGAAATAATAATAACAATCGTTACTTTTAAAGCATACAGGGCGCGCGCCAGCAGTGGAAGGTATGACTATACTTCGTAATGATAATACTATTCATTAGTATCATTGATATTCATTGGTAGTTCGCTCGTTTCTCATACTGAATTATGACCTTCGCTATATTTCAAACTGACACACATAGCATGTTACATTAATTATTTGAATGTCTCACCGAACAAACTTCTATCGCATCTTGACAATAAGCGTGCGTATTAGACATTTAGCGGACGTTTAATAAAACACGTTAAAATGATGTTCGTTTTTTTCTGTTGTTCATCGATTTTTCACGAAATCATTATTTTTGTCGAACTCTCCCTATCCCTCTCTCTCTCTCTCTCTCTCTCTTTTTAAACGACACTGATTCTATGTGCTTCTTTGCACAGAACACTATATATATTGATAGTGAAAGATATACAAATTATTTGAGTACGCGCAATGAAATTTGATTATAAATATCTAATGTATTGTTGCAACATTTAAATCGTTGATCGAGCACTAAAAGTGAATGAAACTCACCGTTAATAAATTTATAGACGGTATTATCCAGGAAAGCATAATGCCGTTGCAGTGGTTATAGGATTATAGCAGAATTATATCACCATGTTGTTTATCATATCTTCTAAAAAGATATCTTCGAAAATATTAGATATTGAGATATTCCAAATTTATGTCATGTTAATAGCAATGAAAAATATTGGAATCCGGCCTCTATTTATTTTACAGGAAAATTAATTAAAACAATATAAAACTGAATATAGAAAGCGGAACGTGTTTGATATAAATACGTACATACGTAGATATTTGAGAAGTAATGAAACGGAAAAGAGAACAGTTACTTAGGCGTGTCAAGATTAACGTGTGTTTCGTTACAGTTTGTTAATATCTCCAGCTTAGTTTCTACAATGATTTTAATCGATTCGAATAATATATGAATAATTATTATGTTATTTAATAATATGTATACCACAGGGGCGAACAACTATCACCCGCGTACGGATTTGAACGGTACGAGCAGAACAGTCACGACACGGGGACTGAAACGAAGGTGGATGCTTCGCATCTTCAAACCTATCGCCGGTCTTCATTCTTGCCTTCACGATCCTTCCCCTACCCCTTCGAGGAGCTGACGCTCTTTTCACAACTAAATAATCAACCAGCCTCACCTCACATTCTTTATTTAAGGGTGCATACTAAATGATGAAATGTGAAATATGAAATAGTCACAGTTGCTGATGTTTCCGTTTCAATGAAAATTTGATATATACCTAGCTAGATGATACTGCAGGAAATGGAAACGATATACCGTAACCATTGTGTATTGAAATAGCGTACATGTTTAGATGCGTTCAAGTGCGTTAAATAATATGAACAGACTTGAACAGCATCGTATTTAGCTTGGTCAGGGTCGTGGATGAGTTGCAGTTGTATACATATATCTACGTATGTATAAGTTTCTCTGCAGGAAGTTCCGATTATTCTTGAATAAAGATCGATCATGACGTGGTCAATCGGCCAATTAAGTAGTACATACCTACGGACAGTTTTATCGCACGCGGTGTATGCACTTCATCGTATGCATCGTTCTTCGCATTTCCAAATCTATTTCTAAACAAAATCTGATTGCAATCAAATATACAATACGTCTACACGTCTATACCGAGAAATCTGAACATGTAACCGATATAAAGGTATTATTATCTATGTATGTATATTTAATCAATTTTTCTGCTATTTTCATGCAGAAATAACGAAAGTCGCAGAACGTTATCAGAATCACATGTAGCAAGGCCAAGTTTATCTTTTTACAGAGATCAATCGGTCCAGTTTCACGATCATATTTTCTCTTTCGTTTACATCGCTTTCACTTTTACGAGACAACAGTCTTATACTTACGTGTTGAATTGATGCAACAATTGTGTGTGTGTGTGCGCGCGCACGCGCGTATCCGTACATACACAGACGCGGAACACCATCTCCCTATCGATGAAACTTTTATACATGTGTTACGTTAATATATCATATATTACAATTTTCTATTCCCTTTTCTCTTGTTTCACTTTCTGTTGCTGTCACCTCTTAATAATAACGTACAAATCCAAAATACCTATTCCGATTAATTTTTCATTTTTTCCACTACTCTCTTCTATCTTTCCTTTCTTCCTCTTTTCCTTATTTACAATAATGTTTTTTTAGTTCTCAACTTATTACATTTTATTATAAATAATAATATAACTTAAATTTTTAACAACCTTATTAGGAGCGTGTCATACGATGTGCAAGGCTTAGAATTATTTTTGTTCTGTGTGCCACGTGTTACTTAGAAAACAAACAAAAGATAATACTGATTGTGAGAACGTTTCTCATTACTATTACTAACAGTTCTACTCTTACTAACAATAGGAAAAGACAGTTGGCAGGAAATAGATAAAATCAAAAATACGACCTCGATCATTCTGCGAAACTGCATGTCCTCTGGTATTCGGATGCTTACGATATTTACTTTGTCAGATTTTCAGAAGAAAAGGTACAAAAATTTATGTTTAATACTAATCTTAATAACTGAATAATACGTTTTAAAGACATATCGTTGCATCTGTTTTACTTGTGATTATTCTTATTTATTGTCCCTAGTGTGTAAACGATAGCAATTTTTATCGTTCTAATCATTTTGTAAACAGAACAGTTTTGTTTACTGGTATTTAGGTTTTTCTTTCTACGTGAGCTGTGGTGCTAGTGCTCTGTGACTTATGTGCTGGGTAACGAGCGAAAGCGACAGACATGTGCGTGTTTGGAAACAATAGAAATAAATGAATCGGAGCAATCGTGAATGAGTCTATGAACGAAATATGTATGTAAATAAAAACGTGTGCAATCAGAGATAACGAATAGATAAAGTTAAGCCTATCGTAGAATTATGTAATGTATGTTGTATTTAGCTATTCAAATTAAACAGATACATACCTAAATGATTAAAAATATTGAATAAAATAAAATGCATATATATATATATATAAGTATAACTATGCAATATGTGCATATATATGCGTGTGTATGTACAACTTGCATCTTAGATCTCCGCGCATATAGTAATATAACTTCGTTATCCGTAAAATATTTGTCGATACTACCGATAGCAATCAATGAGTGAGCTAATCACAGCCCACCCCAATATATAATACATGTATGCAGTATGTGCAGTATACTTTTATATTCACATACCGAAAGAAGATAACTCACATAGTGCATGTCTATAATGTTGTTCGCTTAGAATTGGGAAACACTTACCACAAAGAAGAGAAATAATAACTGCATTTTTCGCATTTTCAATAGACACAACAAATGCTAGTAGCGGGATATGTACTTATAAAATTAAAACACTTATCGTTTAACCGTTTTTGCGAAGATATCGAAAGCAGTCTTCTCAGGTCTAATCACAATCGTTTACTGATCCACCACAGCAGTCAAGCTTAAGTCGAATCACAGTTAAGAAGCCCACGTGAATAAACGTACGTGTCCGTACTTGGGAGAGCAGACCGGACCTACGCCTTCGCAATTCTCCTTTACAGATTATAACATCATTCTGTATTCCACATCTGTACATATTTTCAACGGTTCTATTCTTTCCTCAATTATAATAAAATAAAATTATAATTTTTATTACATCATTATATAATAATAATAATAATAATGACATATTATTGTTATATTGTAACGATAACGTCATCTTTATCAGAAGAACCTCGTCAATTTATGGATAACAGAGGTTCACGAGAATTTCACGAAAATTATATATTATACCTATAAATTTTCTATATATGTAACCCGATTTATGAGCTACATATGTTTACATACACATATGTTTACCAAACACATGTTACATACTCGCTACCAAATAACGGTTAATCTTGAATATTAAAACTATGCAAAAATAGGGCCACGCAATCGTACATTATATACTTTAATACACATGTATACCTATGCATATTTATTCGCTTTAAATGCAAATAGCTAAGTGTACGCTACTTACGGATAAAAAGAAACAAAACGAAATTGAATCGAATTAAGTAGAATCGGTTGTTTTACTTACGGTACGGTACACACATTTCTCATACCAGTTCCTTGTGAACATTAAACTTTCTGTAATACTCACGTATATCGTTACGTATAAATTCATGGAGACGAGATGTAAACGAACTTCGTTCGCGAAACCATTTCGTTTTCTTCTCATCACGGTTCATACGTGCTTACATATTTACGTCCATTTTTCAAAGCAGAAATTACGTCATACGATAACATTTGTATACATTCTATTGTAAACGCGAAACAACTTTATTTATTATAAAAGCACGGTAATTAATCTTATTATCATTATCACTACATCAATAGAATGATTATCATCATCATCATCATCGCTACACTTATTGTATTGCGAGCTTATTCATTGTTATCGTTATTGTTATTATTATTGTTATTGTTATTATGTATCAAAAGGAATTGTTGTAGATAAATGCGTAGTATCTAATTCAGAGCTGAATGAAATTACGTCACCATTATTCCGGGCAGAGATCCTGAGAATTCTATTGCCACGCTTAACGTTGCCTTCACTTTGTCCTTGCTCGTATTTTACACTTACCTAGACCTGTGTAACTCAACGAATCTGTAACGAGAATTATAGCTGTATAAAATATTGCATGTACACATGCCCACACACAAATACATACTACTTTCTTCGGAATCTACAAGAAATTTTTGAAATATATCCATGTAACTTTGACAACACAAATAACTCATAAAATATTATATTGTACTCCCTTTATTTCAGTAACATTTCCATACGGAGATAAACTTAATTTCATTATAACACAAAAACGTAGACACGGTTTTGTACAATCTTTTTGAACAAAACAAAACTTTTTTGCAGACTTTTCTATACCAATACCGATCGTTCAATTGCACGAGATGCCACACGTATGTATCTGGTTATAGTTTAATTTTATCAACAATACGAGGTATCATTTTTCTTTTCACTTTTTTTCTTCTAGACAATCTGATATTAGTAAAATTTGCGTTAGTAGATCACTCTACAATGTCGCTGTATAATTAAGCTACTCAAACGAAATTCTAATCTTATTAGAAAGGTGGAGAGATGTTTGGTGTTTCTTTGGTATAGCAGCGAGCCTTTAAAGTTACTTCTGCATTATGGTATTAATCGAAAAGCACGTAAATATTTGAAACTGGATGAGCTTAATGTTAATGTGTTCTAAATTTACTTCAACATGGTCCCCGGTAAAGAATATTTGGAAATGCATCGTAATTACGGGCACAATGTACCAGGCAGGATGTAACTGAAAACATAATTAACAAACTGAACAATTTATGTAAATATAAATGTAACGTGTTTACTAAATTGTTTGCTTTTCGTTCCACGAGGAAAAGAGGGTAATAAGATGTATCCGTGTGCATGGATACTTCAAGAAAGAATAAAATTTTACCGGTCAATATGATGTTTAATTGGTGTTGACAAAAAGTGCCTTCATAAAACATAGCCAAGCGCGCATAATAAAATAACTTGCTGCTTCGACAAGATAAATTTGAGTAAAATGGGAAACCTTGTATTGTACGTAGTATTATCTTCCATCGGAGTACATGGAGGATGGTAAGGAGGCTTTTCACTCCATGGTTTTTCAACTCGATCGGCATCCTCTACAGGCTGATAACTCAATTGCATAACAGTTTCTGCCTTCATCGGTACATCCGATGGACGGCATGTACGCACAGGTGCATAATTCTGAACAGGTGTTAACGATTTCGGATCATTCTCTAGATAAGAGAGTCTGTAGGTAGTACAGCCTGCGATAAAAAATTCACTACTATATACGTCTAACGTCAATTTTCGAGTTTGGTTCGAGCAGTATGACATTTCGATATATCGAATCCCATCCCCCGGATATTCATCGCGATTGGGAAAGATTAAGATTTATCAGAGGCAATCGTGCCTAGGTAGACATGATCATGCATTACGTACATTCGATAGGTGCAGCTGCAGGAACAAGATTGTCGTCGTAACGGATCCCCGGTTCTAAGGGGATGTTCTTCCATGTATAATCATGTTTTTGTGTGGTTATATCTTGCATGGGTCCTTTACCTAACAATTGTCTCTGACAGGGTACAATCGACATTTCTGGCTTTACACACCAGTTCCCTAAGAAACTCATCTAGAAACATACATGTTACATGTATATACACGTTATACATACATATAATGATGTGATTATTTCAAATGCCACTATAAGACATTATTTTTGTTCAACTGTTTCTGCAAAATATGCCTGCCTAGAATACGACAAACTTTCACTCACAAAAGTAAGTAGAGCGTTTGTGCGTAGAGGAAACAAAGCGGCAGGTTGCAACGTGAAAATCTGGTATAGGTACATGTCCCGACTGATTTTATGAATGCGACACATGATGTGTACAGTGTTGCCCCCCTCACTTTAGCAAATCAGTTTAATTCAAGAAAATCAAAGCTAACCCCGCGTAAACGTCCGGACTCGGTCCTAACTACAACAGACGCTAGACAAGCGCACTACTATAGCAAGGTTTTAACTGATATTTACATCTCAGATTTCCCTTACCCGATGTATGGTATCATAAGCTAATGGACAAGGTGAGAAGAGAATATTTCCAGGTTGTCGTATCGGAGTTCGTGTATCTCCCCCGCAGCCAAAGTAGCTGAGACGATAAGTCGTATTATTGTCGGTACAACAGCCAGCGTTTAATAGATTATCGTTTTCCTGAAGTATTATCGGTGAAATTCTTTCCGGTACATGTGGCCAGTAACTTAATTTGTAAGTTGTGCAACCATCCATTGGTTCGGCGGGTGGTAAATATTCATTCCTGGCCCGTAAAGGTTCTTCCTAAAGAACGTTACAACAACTTTTCAATAACGTAATGCATTTTGTTTATGTTTACATTCTTTTTCTTTTTCTTTTCACTTCCGTTTCTTTCCTTTTTATCAGTTGCAATAGTATTTGCTTTTAAGACTGTTGGACATATTCTTTAAGCAAGCTGTTATTCAAAAATGGTGGAAGCTAAAATTAAGTATAAGGATGACCTTTTTTTTCCTTCTTTTTTCTTTTCTTTTTCCTATTCATTTCATATCGATCGAGGGAGCAAAGATTCGCAATTATGCTTCCACATATCCACAACTGTAATAACATGCTTACCTTTTTGCTAGCGTCATTTGGCCAATAACTAAGTTTGTAAGTCGTGTGGTTATCCATTGGTACATCAGGTTTAACATATTTTCTTATGGGAGCATAAGATGTAACGGGTAGATGACAGTTTGACTGATAGTAGCTCAGTTTGTACGTTGTATCGTCTAGGAAACGATACGGTATTTTAATTAATTAAATCACTGTATGAAACATGGATGTAAAGCTTGTCAAATGACAGGTGAATGCGAACAGGTTTACAAAAACAACGATTCGGTAAGTAAACACACAAATGTGTGTTATTCAACCAGAATAAAAGGTACAGAGGGTTCAGCAACAGTCGGAGGATGACTTTAGCAGGGTGGTTCTGCAAATGATTCCCTTATTCTAAGGGAACAAAAAAGAATTGCATTTAACTGCTTCGTGTTTTCCAGTTAATCACCAGCCAAGATGTTAAGCCTATATAACGGCAAACATTCTTGCGCGAACGGGGATGTAGGGCAGGTAAAGAAGTGAAGAGTACAGTCATTTTAGACAGAATGAACTATAATAATACATATGACTACTACTACGTTATCTCATAGAAACAGGAAAACAAAATTCTATGACATTCAGCGACGCACAATGATCCTGCAATACTTTAGAAAAGAGGTCGTTTATTAAACACATTAAACCTGCCTGCTTGTTGAATTCGATGAGGACAAGTATGTAGAAGAAGCCAACTCCACAGAATCTTCGAGTGGAAAGGATTAATGCTTTCCTCAACACGCAAAACAGTCTATTCACGTAAGTCAACTACTAACGCGCCTTTACTAACTTACCAAGCAATGGTGCCGGTTGGCAATACAAATTATCAGGTGTTTTATAGGGTTCCGCTGGTGTTATGCACTTCCATGTAAAATCATGTTTCTGAGTCGTAACATCTTGCATAGAACCTCTACCCAACCATTGTTTGTTACAGGGCATCATTGGTGACGGAGGTTTCGCACAACAATGGTCGAAATAACTGGACTGAAACAATCAGCTATACATACATGTATGAACATATTTTTGATTTGCACGAATTGGTCGCTAACATTAACCGAGCTCCTTAAATTTCAACTTCATCTTCGCATACGCCACCTATATAATGTACATGTATCAGTCATATGTACTCAACCGAGATGTTATTAAAGGGAAATTGAATTGCGCAAGATGAAAAGGAGAGAGAAAGAAAAGAAGGAAAAGGGATAAAAAGACTATAAAAGCTAAAATGTAAATGTGCCGAAGCAGGATTGTTGTCTCATATTTCTTCAGATTGCTTAACCGGTTGAAGTATTTCAGTTACTCGATAAGTTGACTGATAAGAACAAACAAAATCAGTATACCGTGAATATATCTAAACAATCTTACTCTGTATGTTGTATCGTCAGATATTTCACCGTCACCAGTAACTAAACTGTTCTCTGGGCGAACAGGGTCCATAACAACACTCGGACATTCCCAATAGGAAAGGCGGTACGTAGTATTACTATCCATTGGTATAGCAGATCTCCAGTAATGCTAAAATAATATTTCTGGTAAAAATATCAGAGACTTAGATGTTCGAAAAATGAAAGGAATTCGACACATTTCACCACCACCACTACCTCCACCCCACCCCCCTCTCCATGAAATTTATTATAACCACATATGTATGTACGTATACATAGTCAGCGACAGAGTATACATATGTATAACAAGAATAATGCTAGGGTATACACGCGTGTGCTTCGTGCAGAACCTACTACATACTTGTGTTCTCACGTTGCTGTTGGTATATATGATTGATGAATCACTGATTATGTTTGATTGACTTTCAATTTTAAGTTAACATACAAGTATTATCTGGTCAATTATTTAATAAAGAAAAAATAAAATGAAGATGTTTGATGACTTTACTTACACGAATCGGCGTAAAAGGTTTAGGCACTTCTGGTTGTACATATTTCTGCAAGTGAACAGAATCTTTAAGAGAATATTGATCATATCGGATTACAATTAACGACACATCAATATTTACATAGCATATACGTTGAGCGGTACAACAGCAACAGTTACAACATTCATCGTGATCTGCCTAGAAACAAAAATATCAGTATTATAAATATAATTATTAATTTATCCACTTGGATCGATCGAAAAGAAGCAATAAGATACATATATATTATTTTCTCATAGGAAAAATTTTATTGTACACCGTTCGCTTATCTTGCCTCAATGCATTATTAACCATCCTGTATCATCCCGTATTTTAATCTTCGAAACATTGTGCATTGTTGTTGTTTTATTATTATTATTATTATCATCATCATCATTATTATTATATAACTATTATCAAAACGTAAAATGATACAGCGGGTTATAATCTAGTAACTTTTTAAATTTTACCTTACCTTAATTTTACTTTTTGCTTGGATAACTGATTGACGTTGTTGCTGCTGCTGCTGCTTACAAACGGGCCTACAATAACATGCAATGAAATTAAATTCAGTTACGCGTAACGAATGTTTCAGTTTTGTAACTAAAGAAAGTGAAACAGCTTACGGATCAATGGTACAGATCTGCATGATGATCACGAATTTATGTACATACTAATAAGGAATGACGTTATTTCGTGGAATTTAACAATTAGTTAAACTATTCTGATTTACTCATTAGTTTTGAAAATGCTAACGCCGAACAGGAAACAGTGGCCGATCGATCATATTAGAAGTACTGACATATTATATTACATATAGCATAAAGAAATTGCTATCATAGCAGGCTACGAAACGAGTCTGATTTTTCGTATTCAACGTCAACTGCAGGTACACTCGATTTCGTGATCGTTTTGACCGTCTGTCTGAAAGAGTTATAACTTACGCGACTGTGAACACTATCGTCGACAATGTATCATATATATATCTTAATGAAATTATTTCTAATAATCAATGTTACAGAGCATTATTAGAAACACCGTAATAGAGCGTTGACACCGGTACATCGGTACATAAAAAGGATTGCCATTCAAAAACGTTGAACATATGAGTATGCTGGAGGAAGAATAAAAGTTATTGTATAAATTTGTACAACGATATTTTTATTAACAACATAATAAACAATACCAACAACACTTATTTCGTATCCAGTCGTTGAATGACCCGTTTAATTGTTTTAATAGCCAACATCAGTTCATTATCTGTGATTTCAAGAGATAATACGAACCTAACGGATGAATCGTTTAATGCTAAACATTTTACGATAACTTTGTCCCCGTCCATATCATCAATTTCACGTAAACATTTGGCGAATGTTGTTGCTTTAACAATATTAGAGTCAACGTCAACAAAAACCATATTTGTTTGTACAGTATTTAAATTAACTGTAAACACAGTCGATTGAATTTCGTTTATCGAAGAAGCAAGAATAAAAGCTCTTCTATGATCATCGATCAAATGTGGAATATGTTGAAGGGCAACCAGGCCTGCCGCAGCAAGAATACCAATTTGCCTCATACCTCCACCAAGCACTTTTCTTACTCTCCTTGCTTTAACAACAAATTCTTTATTTCCACAGAGAACGGAACCCACTGGAGCACCTAAATCAATGTACATGTATCTCTCTTTTTCATCAAATACCAAGTATACGATCAAGTATATTTCTAATATCGAATTTTAACAACAGGTGTGATAAACGTAAACATATTCGTATGCCTGCATACTGTATAATTGATTTTAACAAGATAGAAACAAGAAGTATGTACCTAGACCTTTGCTGAGGCAAAAAGTTACAGAATCGAAGCCTGAAACAATTTCTTTTGCGGATCTTGCTGAACCTACGCTTGCGTTCCACAATCTTGCCCCATCCATGTGCAACTTCAAATTGTGTTGTTTACAAAATAACACTAAGCTCTCGATCCAGTCTTGTGGAACAATTGCTCCATTGAACGTATTCTCCACAACCACCAGCTTTGAAATGGGCTCATGATCCCTATCCTTTCGGAGTTTAGATTGAAGTTCATAAAGATCGAATGTGCCATCATTACTATTTCGTAACGACCTAAGGGCTACTCCTGCGATTTGAGAAACACCACTCTGCTCGTGCAACAAACAATGAGCCATATCGCCACAATACGCTTCGCTTCCACGAACGTCGCAATGATTCATTACTGCGATTTAACAAAATGTCGCTTTAAGTAAATTAGTTTTTGCTACGACGTAATAATTAGGAAATAAATCTTATTATAAATAGGGTTTTCTTGTAAACGAACAACGTAATAGCAAAATAGATATGTATGTACAGTAGCGAAAATGTTTTAATATGACGCAAAATGAAAGCTATATACTACAATTTTATATATACGTATGTTCGTACATAATTTCCACATTTTCGACTGTATATATATATATATATATATATATATATATATATATACCAGAACGTTGCTTTCAGAATGACCGAGAAAATGACTTCCGTTTCTTACACTGTACGCTACATACATTTGTTCCTCATAGATACATGTTTTAGTTGATCTTTAGACGTTTATATATAATCAAAGCTTGAAATCGCGATGTTTTGATCTGTAAACTCATCGGGTATATTTTCCCTCCACGTTTGCCGAACATCGTTCTGTCTATACGACTGTGTACGTGTGCGTATAAAATCCTTTGCATGCATTAATACATACAAATATAAACTTACTTGCGATTAAATTTCCCATAGTGCCAGAACATACAAATATTGCAGCTTCCATTCCAACCATTTCGGCAGCTATTTCTTCTAATTCTAAAAGTTGACAAATTCTTTTCAAAGCTTTATATCGATAATCAACAGCGTCATTACGTCGACATTATTATAGATGTATACGCGTGCGCGCGCGCGCACACACACTTTTGAACGCACACTACACATCGATAAAATAATATGTAAACACAAATCCCTTTTTACCCTAATTATGCACAGTGTTAAAGGAATATACTAAATTTTTATGCACAAAGTATCATACATTAATATTAAACGTTATAAATAAAAGAGGGTAATTTTATACTTTTTGCTGTTAAATCTTCTTCAAAAACATCGTCCCCGACTTCAGCATTAAACATTGCTTCTCTCATTTTTTGTGTTGGTTTCGTTAATGTATCACTTCGAAGATCAACGACTGTTTTCTATAAAAACGACAAATTGACTTACCACCTATACTTTAGTTATACATAAATGTGGTTTAAACAATTTTATACACTTACTATTCCAATTCCACGAGTATCGATTTCATTCGACGAGCTCTTCTCGTAATACATATTGCAAGTAATAGCAAGTAATTGCAAATACATATATATAAATACAGGAACTGAGATTTATAGCAAGCCGTAGATAAGAAGGCTGCGTTATCTTGACACTATATGTAAAATACTCACTTAAGTGGTAGATAAAACAAAGAAGAAGGAAAAAATTGATTATTGTAAAACTTTGTTTATCCGCTTAACTTAGTTTAACTTGCATAATTTGTTTGTGCATACTATTTATAAATAGAAATAATTAAAACGCACCTATCATAAATAATTACTTCTTCTGTTATAACTTAAATCATCTGTCAGAAGTAGCAATAAGTACTTACACTACACGTGATACATATCTTTTTACTCTATTCAAATGGTTGTATGCATCATCATTTAAGTCATTCACCTGATTAGATAGTATTGTACATGATGTACATACGTACCTTATACGTTTTATCGAAAAATAAAACAGGCATTTTATTATAATTTAAGTTTTACATATGCAGATAAAATAAGAAAGATAAGAATAAATAAGATCTGCTTTTGTTAAGTCCCGAGTATATTATGTACATATATATGAACTTTCTTTATGCCATTTTCACTTACGCAATTAGTAAAATGGCATGATTGTTACAAAAGCGTGTGCATATACGCATACACACACACTTGGGCGTACGCAACGCGTCTCACATATTTCTTTGATGACACACGAAAAATGTATAAAAAGAAAGAAGAATAAAAGAAAAAACATGTAATAAAAGGCGCTGTATAACGGGCAATTACAAGAGTTAAAAATAATGCTTTTAAGATAATTCAAACAATGAAGTTTGATAAGAAAATTTTATAATTCCAGAATACAAGAATCTTGATTATAACTCTGTATTATCGACGGTTGAACTTCAATTGCCCGAACTAATCTCATCACAAATTACAACTCACACTATCAAAGTTCTTCAACAGCATGTGTATATAAATTATCAAACATTTATCACTCGAGCCTACACTAGATGTCCGGTATTTTACTTACCTACATACATGAATTCATATTTTAGGCTTGCATTCGAAGATGAAAATAAAAAAACGTGTTGTATATAACAGCCATGCAAACAGACGACTATAAATCTAGCTGGATGGAAAGAAATTTTAATGGATTACTTTTATCCGAACGATGTAGTTATCACAACCACACTTTGTTTCCATATCGATTCGGATAAATGAAACCCATTCCAGTTGAAATTTACTATCGTGCTATCTTAGGAAACGCACGGACACGGTCTGAATTAACGGTTGGAAAGCATATAACAGAAAAAGCATAGTCAGCAAACCTCTCTTATGGCGTTTAACGACTAGAATACTTCTGTCGTTTTCGAACAATGAGTGGATATGGAAATCGATATTTTGATTGGATGTTCGATTAATGTATTTATCCCATTGACCAATCAAATTTCTATCACGATGCGTCATACAGCGACACGAGCGCTACTATACAGTACACCTTGAAAGCAGAACCCCACCATCGTTGTTAACCGTAAGGAGGAAAGAATATGAGTGCGAGGAGTGAGAAAGAAAACAATTTCGAAGAGCGTTAAAGGTGGTAGAAGAACACGGTGTCTCAACGGAGAACGATCCAGGAATCGTCCAAAACTCTGGAACTTGAGATTACGTTAACCACCACCAGACAAGATATTGTTGAAAACAAGTGTTGAATAGTTACATGTGTGTCCCTGTCACGAAGAGGTCAGTCTCTCAAGGATCGTCCTTGGAATCGCTCGTCCCTGAAGCCGGCTCGAGGAGCTAGTGATCTCGAAAACAAAAATGGCGGACGTTGACTCGAGGGTGGATCATTCGGATCCCGAATTGCGGTTCCTTTCCGTTGACAGGAATAATTTCAACGATCCTGCGACTCAAGCAGAATGGACACAAAAGAAATTGGTCTGGGTGCCTCACGAAACTCAGGGTTTCGTTGCAGCCGGGATAAAAGGTGAACGAGGTGACGAGGTCGAGGTGGAGATTGCTGAAACTGGAAAACGAGTTCTCGTCGCAAAAGATGATATTCAGAAGATGAATCCACCAAAATTTGACAAAGTCGAAGATATGGCGGAATTAACATGTCTAAATGAAGCCTCAGTACTGCATAACCTAAAAGACAGATATTACTCCGGCCTCATTTATGTGAGTTTGACAGATTTCATCATTTTCCATTACACTAATTTACTGTCAAAGGAAAACAAATCGATATTTTTACTTACATAAGATTGAAGATTAATTTCCTTGACAGAAATGGAACGAATAATTTCTGTATGGATTGTAACGTTGAATTTTGTGTACGTGCACAGTTTACTTATTATCAGATTTCCTTTAAACGCAGCAAAAACTAAGGCCAATTGCAATAAAATTGTTTACAAAGTTACTCGCGCAACATAATGTATTCTGCACATAAATTCTCAATAGAAATGTTATGTCTAATGTTGATTTAGCTTTGAAATGAGATATACGTGTAAATCTTATTAGATGACAATAGATGTAGTACAGGGTTATTCTTGTGTTGTAAGTACAGTAGTTTTTTTTTTTATAACTATTCTAATGATATCATTAGTAGTTCTGTGCTATGAGTACAAACAATAAGGTGGAAGAAATTATGAAAGGTGGTCAATTTATGGTTTTGTTTTCATGTTAAACCTTTATTTATTGTTATCAGTTTAGTTGTGCATTAGATTGATAAAAGTGGGAGAGTAACAGATAATAGTAAAGTAAAACAAGGTGTTATGTTGAATACAGAAAAGCAAAGAAAGTTGTAAATATCTGGATTGATAATCTTAAGTATAAGTAACGCTAGGATGAATTGTTGTTGTATAAATATTTCTGTTTGAAAGTTAATAAGAATGTAGGGGTGATACGTTATGAAAATATGTGGTCATATGTATTTTGCTTTACTCTGTTTTGTTTTTCATGTGAGAAAAGTAAGATATGTGTTAGAATTTGAAAGAGTTAAATGTTAATCTGTTTAATATTTACATATGTACCATTTGTTGTATGTAGACAAATTTGTATTTAACAAACGTCAGCATCAATTTCTGATGAATCGTACGTTCTTACCACATGATAACTGTCACGTGTAATTCGCACATAATTAAGCATAGTCTTTGTCTCGAAACGTTAATAAGATAAGTTATGATGTTCTGTTGTTGAGTCGCACCTACATACTTAATAGTAACCGTAATGCAAGGCTGTCCACTAAAACTTTGTCTCTCGCGATGTATTGAGATCTAATGTTTTGTTGTACATTTCTAATTACAATTATCTGTTGCTGTGATTTCTGTCGGAGGAATCGTTTATCATTGAAACTGTGCTGCGATCGGTAATAGAAATGAAGAAAATATGTAACACAATAGGTGTGTACAAATTTAAGTAACCATTTAAGAAGCTTTAGGATATGCCGTAGGTTTCATGGGAATACAATATAAAGACTTATTGGCACAAATAGCTAGTTTATTTAAATATTTCAACGCGGTTAGAAGTTTAGGAAGCTTGCGATCAGCAGGCCAAGCTACAGAATGGCTGGTGGGTCATTATTACAGAAATTATTTATCTAACATTTTTGGCGCTTTCTAAGGGTTGCCGGAGAAAGTGGCACATTTGGTGTTTTTTCTCGGGCGTTTCAAGGAACAGAGAAAGTATCTCGTTGGAACACTCGAGAGAATGCTGTATGCCCCCGACTTGCCAAAAATTATACACTTGCGGTGGAAATATTTCATTTTCTGCCCCGGGCACTTCCACCTATTTCTTCGAGTTGTCGGGGGCTTGGGAAGGGTGGGTCCGCCGTCACAAACAATTAATGATTTAAGGGACGAAGAAGGAAGAGAGGAAAGAAAAGTGTACAGATGGGCAGCATCGGTGGTGTAAGGGAAAAGATACCTTAGTTTATTCGGTAATTCATTATATCGCTCCATGATAAAACTTCTCGTGTATCGTTTAGGTAGGTATTTATACGTTAAGACCGAACATTGTTCTTCTTCTTTTCCTTTCTGATAAATCTGATTTAAACGTGTATATATAATTAGTGTTTATCGACAATCATAATAAAAGGCTAACATTCCGATAATGAAGTTTTTCTTTTCGCTATCAGACTATTATCGATATCAAAGGGAGAAATAGTAGTGTTTCACGTAGATATTCTGCATTTTATTGCGATTGCTGGTGTTGCTTGTAACTAAATGATAAAATTAAGTACAATATAAAATGAATAGAGGTATAGAGTCGTTCAAGTTTCATAGAAGATGGAATTTCAGTGTCAATTGGTAGCTCAGCTGCTGTTCATTTCTAAACTGTTATCAAAAACTGATAACAGCCATACCTCGTTTCCACGTAACACTGACTCACAGTAATTTTTAGCATTCCTCGAAGTTTGTATCTACTATAATCCTGAAAGTTTCTACCGTAGAATAAAGGTGGAATAAGGGGAATGAATGTACCGAGTTTCATTTAAAATAAGGAGAGAATAGAGAGAAAGAAAGAAGAAGAGGAATAAAATGAAAAGATAATAATTGAATCTATCGGATTGTGAACAGTTTCACTTTCTGTTAAATATTTTTGATTCAGATTGTTATGAGATAAAAAGCTGTTTAAGAAACGAGTGTACGGGTGTTGAAACGAGAGAAGAATATTTATTTAGCAAATAACTGTTGAAAAGTGTGCTTAATCCTCCATAAGCAGAGGAGGTTATAGATATAAACACGAAGGACACTAGGAATAGCTGTCGTTGTACTTATGTACATAGATAGTTTCGCTCGAGAATCGTAAGCACAATAATTCGATAAAGAGAGAGCGAACGCGGTGGAATCGGTACAAAAGATCGCGCAGACTTCCATCGGTCGATATTAATTAAAAGAATTGCTCTTTTGAATTGGGTCTTACGATATAGAAATATCTGCTTACGTATGGCAAGCATTCTAGGACACTCGAGAATGACGTCATGCATGTGCCTCATACGTGCTGATTTTTCTTCTTTCGATCGGCGATTATTCACATTCCGTGGAACGTTCCGAAAATCATCCGAATCTTTGAAATCACGATTGACTAAGGGAAACGGGAAATTTTCCAACGGTGCACAATTATATGTACACCTATACATGTATTATAATTTAATTCCATCTATCCATTTTGTTACCGCGCTATTAGCAAAATAAATGCAACTGTATTCGAATTAATTAATACATGTTTGAACTCGAAACGTTCTTCTGATTTTTAATAATAGTTGCAGTTATCAGTGAAAGTACTATATTAGTAAATGTATTTCTCGGGTGGCATATGCTTTAGTTACTACATTATTCGTGTGTTAAATATATGCGCAATTGTTGACAATCGAATTATACATACAACGTTTCACGTTGGCTGGAATACGGGAATCGATATGGAAGAAAATGTACAACAAACACTGCCACTTTTGTTTCTCTGTCGAATTTGAAAGAGC
This sequence comes from Tetrapedia diversipes, assembly GCA_033822845.1. Lineage (NCBI taxonomy): Eukaryota > Metazoa > Arthropoda > Insecta > Hymenoptera > Apidae > Tetrapedia > Tetrapedia diversipes. The sequence continues at coordinate 2,285,258 of JAOPTO010002393.1, read as the reverse complement.
AGAAAAGATCGAAGGAGAGAAGTATCAGGGAAGAATCCTTTTAAGGACGAGTGTCCTTAACCCGCTTCCCCGCGGTACCGTGTAAACGTTGTTCCGATGTAATATATATATATATATATATATATATATATATATATGTTGATGATGACGAGTAGAAGAGGGAAAGAGTATAGCCGTCAGTTTCACTGGAGACTTCGTGCCTTTTATGGTCAAGACGGAGTTTCGGTCTTCTTAGGAAAGAAACCGAACTCTGTTGAAACCACACAGATTCCGGTATGGATTTACCGAACGGGCCCGCTTCGTCACATATTCCCCGGTTCTGCCTCCATCACCACCTACCTCCGCCTCCTATCTTTTATGCGTGTTCCCTCCGCTACACGTGTTTCTTCGTCTCTTTTTGATTTTCGTTCGTTTGGCCCCTCGTTTCTTCATATATTATACAAATGTATGCGAACTATTTCTTGAAAAGAATTTACGTACGAGGTTTTAATTTCTTTATATGTACGTACAGTGTGAGTGATGATGTAATTGCCTTTACACTGAATTTCAATCCATTTCAATTTAAAACGTTGTTTATGACATTATAAAGTTCTGCAAAATTAGAAAGTATGTGATATTTTGATGTATCGGGTGAATGGATGAAGAGATGATTTGTATCGGTAAAAGTGGCGTGCGATTTTTTCATATGTTGTTCCGTGTAAGTACATGTACCATTGCGTATAATAGCATTGTGTCGTGATTCTGATCATTTTACGATAAATTATGTGGAAAACCGTGCATTTTAATACACATTTCACTTACTCAAAGGTACTTGCACGCGCAACTAATTTTAACGACCAATTACTTGAAAACTCGATCTAACTATTAGTTATATGAAAACATATAGAATTATTATATTTATTACACACGTGTCTGAAACGAATACGAGTTGTTTTCTGCATATAATTGTGTCGTATATTTATTATACATTATATCGATGGGGATGTTTAACGGAAACTTGCAAAACGCAAGATCGTATTTGTAAAGCTTAACTTAATGCTAGAGAACTCTTTCAATCGTCCCTATTACAAAAATACTTGTTTCCTGGAGACGAAAGAGGTACGAATTACTTATTGATAGGAAAGGAAAAACAGAAGAAAATGTAAGGAATTACTTCGCATAATCTAATTTTGATGTGCAAAAATTTAACGTTTACAAATTAGCTGAAAATAACGTTACCCATTATACATACATGCATGCGTGTTCGCATCTGTATGCAACGAAGTGAAGAAAGAGATGCAGTTTTCCTTTAGAGGGAGTTGTTAGAGTCGGTGGTTGTTAGTGAGCTATAACCAGGAATGTTAGGCAGGTCGACGACACGACACTCTCGAAGACCGGTTTTGGAGACCTTCGAGGAGAGAGTTTTGTTTAAAAGAAGAAAAAAAAAGAAAAGAAAAGAAAAGAAAAGAAAAGAAAAGAAAAGAAAAGAAAAGAAAGGAAAGGCAAAAAGAAAAAGAAACAAAGTAGCCGTGGATTTGTATTTTGTGTTGAAACTTTGTCTGAACTCGGTTAGGTTTGGTTGTCTTTTACCTATAACGAAACAAAAAAAGTATGCAAATTTTGTTTAAAATGAATGTTTTTGATTCAACAGTATGAATGCAAACGAAACATAATTTATAGATGATAAGATCCTCGAAAATGATGTTCATAGTTTATTCGTTTCTTTAAAATTGCTATAGCGTTATGATGTAAACTGTATGATTTTGAATATGACTTAGATTGCTTAACAATAAAATTCTTTCACACGCACGCGCATATACGGTATCAATTATTAGGTCATCGTTTCTTTATTTTAACGAATGAACCGCTGAAATTTACCGATATCCTCTTATCAACTGTAGTGAAACAGAGCAAAGTTATTTAACCTTTTATCGAGCATACTACCGGTACCATTGTTATCCTATAATGAGTTATTGCAACGTTCTCGATTATTTTTAGTCGTTTCTATTACTTGAAAATAACGTAACAAAAGTGAATTAACATTGAAATACATACTAGGAAATGTGATTAGACGTTAGTATGGTGAGAAGAACAACTCTGTGTTACATTTTTCTGTGAATATATACGCGCGCGCGCACAGGGGCGTTGGGGGGAGAGAGAGAATGGTGTATACGTATATGTATGTAGGTACCTTCGCTTTTTCCTCCCGTCTTACTGGTCGATTGCCAAACCTAATTACTTATATCTGTACAGTAAAATATAATTTTTAGTCGATGCAAGATTCGTAGTAGAAAAAAGAATCATTTGATCCCTTTAAAATGCATCTTTTATAATACATTGCTCGTCTAACGAGCGAAGATGTGATTCTTAATTTAAAAAATAAGTCAGCCTTCTCTTCGTCCGTTTATCTCCTTCTATATAGCATGTGGTAGTTTATCAATTTATGAGGTTATTGATGGTTAAAGTGCAATACGTACATAGCAAATCACTTCAAGTGTATACATACGCTACCCAATAACTTGTATTGTATTGTATTGTACAAGTCGTTGATATGTGAATTGCACGCGCAATAATTGTACGATGTGTCCAAGTTGGTTGCAACTAAACTACGAACCGATGATGTTCATCATTTTTATTCATTCAAAGTCCGGTTTAAGCGTTAATACCGAATACATGTACATAATATCGTTGCATCGTTAATTATTATTGGAACGTCGAGTAAAGTTTAACTCGATATCGAAATCATTCTCGTTACAGTCAATTGCGTATTTAATCGATTCCTTCCTTTTGTTTTACTTATATTTACGTTAAATACGTTTTATCGATTCTCCAATGGTCTTTGTATCGTTTGATCTAACTGTTATAATAATATTGCTCGATATAGTTGTTTGATGGTTCGTTTAGACCGCTTATCACTTTCTTGGTATGATTGCAGACATACTCAGGATTGTTCTGCGTGGTGGTAAACCCATACAAAAGGCTGCCAATTTATACGGAAAAGATAATGGAGAGGTACAAGGGTATTAAAAGACATGAGGTTCCGCCCCATGTTTTTGCTATTACAGACACTGCATATCGTTCTATGCTTCAAGGTAAATTGCCTTTTCTATTTGTCCATTCTGTAATTCGTTCATTCGTTCGTTCACTCATTAATTTGCTCCGTGAATAGCTTTTTACGTTCTACCCTTATATCGTTGTTAATGCCTGTCGAGAGCTGCGTTTTCATTTCAAGTAGCATCATGAGCCGATCACGTTTTTCTAAATATTTTCTGCGTTGTAATTGTGTTTCTACAGATCGTGAAGACCAGTCAATTTTGTGCACCGGTGAATCCGGGGCCGGTAAAACTGAAAACACCAAGAAGGTGATTCAATATTTGGCATATGTTGCTGCCTCGAAACCAAAATCGAATGCGGTAAGTTAATAAATTAGATTCTTTTAACTCATATTCCGCATTTCAGATTCGGCTTGCTAACAGTGTTATACGCATGTACTTACATATCTTAGGAATCCGTAGTTATTTTACAGCATTCTGAATATTAAAATATCGGAAAAGACGAGCCTTCTAATCGGGATAAAAAGGAAACGATGTACTTTCAAATTGTGCCATAATAATTTTTATTTTCTAATTTCTTTCTTTTCACCACGATTTTGTCTGTGAACTGGAGTTTCTTGTTCCATTTCTATCTAGAGTAGAGAAAAAACCGATTAAAATTAAAAGGAATAACAAATATCGGTAGGGACGTCCTTTTTTTTTTTACACCTTACACAACATTAAGTAATTATTAATAATTTCCTGATTTCTGTAATCCACTTTGTTTATAGTATGTATCTATTTATAATAATATAGTAATTATTATTATTGGCAGTTGAAATGGCATAGTTTATTTACATTTGAAATTGCTAGTTTATATATATATATATATATATAAACGGGTAGATGTCTACCTAACAAATCTTTCTCTTTCTTTTTTTTTTGTGTTTTTGTATCGGAAAACGGACACAGTTACTTCATAGAAGCAGTTAGTTACAAACAACGTATGAATAGTGTACCAAAGAAAGGTAATTTTTTCTTGCATCGGCTTTCGTTCGTCCGATTTTCATCACTCGTACCAATGATAAGTAGGTATGTGATTGTGTCCGAGTACTTACTACATCTTCTTTTATGCAATCATTTTCTTTTTAATTCAGCCACTTATACTGTAGACATTTATATTCATTACATACATATACATATACATACAACAATAATAATAATAATAATATAACGATCTAATAATACGTTCGTTATTATCAATTCTTATGGATGATATAAGGAGATGGCTGAATTTCAAGAGTAGCTCGTTTGAAAATCAAATCCAGATAAAAGTGTTGTTAATTTGATCAGCTGCATGAACATGTAAATTCTGTAAATACTCTCATCTTTCCCTTCTTCGTGCATGATGCTTCGTAAATTTGATAAACCTCAAAGTGAGAGATACGTATAAACTACTCTGTGTTATCGACTAAATTAATCAGTTGATTAATTGGTAAACTTTCTGTAAAACAATAAAACGAGAAAGCAGAAAGGAACGACGGTACTGTCGAATACGTAAATGTGTAAGTAGATACTTTCGTACTTATGTACGATAATTCTTTTAAACATTTTCTAGAACAATTATACGTTTTGTATAATTATTTCATATAAAATAGCGAATGGTAATCTATAAAGCGATGATTAGTACGTACGTAGTACGTAAAATAATGTCGGTGTTTGATCGGTGCAATGAACGATAATGGAAAAGACCGGAAATTCAGTCTCAGTTTCCGCGGTTAGATAAAATTTGAATACCGACAACAAGAAACGATACGGTACGCAAAACTGACAACGAAATATAGTTACGGAAATTATATCGTTTATTGGTTTACTCTAATTTTTGTTACCATGCGCTACTAGCTAATACATGTGCGTACGCATCCCTTTTTATTATACGTCTGAATGGTAATTATTATAAAAAAAATATAGGAAAATATAAGGTTGCAATAAAGAGTGTAGAATAAAGTATAACTATGTACGTCCAGTATAAATCCGTGTACGAAGTATTGATTGTATAAAAAGTTACATTAATTAAAAGCTGGTCTTCGTCGTCGTCGTCGTCGTCGTCGTCGTCGTCGTCGTCGTCGAATACCGGAATACTGTTCTGCGATCGCGATAGATTACGATATACATATCTCAATAGTTCACGGTAGGCCATCGTAGATCATACTACTAGCTGGCTCTCGAAGGATCTTTCCTTTTTCAGTGGAACGCGCGATCCACTTATCGGCTTAACTCGAGTTTGACTCATTCTCGTCGGACTCTTCTGTTTCTGAGTCACCGTACACACAACACGCTTCGAAACTTGTGCTGTTCTCTTATCTACATACACGTATAGGAAAAGATCTTACCGTCCTCTCTCGTCGTTCCCTTTTCTCATGCATTTCATACTTAATCCCATGTATCGTTTAAACTGTGTAAAATCAGTTGAGAGAAGAAAGAGTCGCCGCGAGAGCAATTTAATATCTCGACGCCCCAATGCGTGTGTCGGACCGTGTGTGGCTTGATCGACCAATCGGACTATACGATCGACTATACGCGAAAAAAACTAAATGTCCTTCTTTTATTCAGCTTCTGGAACATTATCAAACATACTTTGCACACTTTATTTTATCATCTTTTGCCAACATTTCAGTTAGTATTCGTTGATTTGAGAAAACGAGAAAGATAAACGGAATAAAAGAGGGTGAAGAAAAAGAGCGTTGATTGCTTGAGAAAAGTTATTCAAGTATGAAACGGGAGGATCAGAATTAACATCGTTGTGTTACCAAAGGCTCGTGAATTTAATTTTGTAAATTCTCTCATTCCCGGTGCTGACTTTCGGCGGCCACGACACACCTAGACTCCAAGTCCGGCATTAATCATAGTAAGTCAACAACAAAATGATCAACATTCTGCTCACGCGATATATATATACGCTGCTGTCTATTGTTTTTACATGTCTTTCTTTTCCTCTCCCCTCCTATTTTCCTCTCTTCTTTCTTTCTTTATTAAATAGCTTGCTTCACTATTTCTACTCCCTGGTTTTCGACATGCCCAATAGCTTGTTTAAACTTTTTCGTATAATACGTCTTCACTGATATGTAGTTGCATAAATACATGCGTTACTCTCTGTGTGTGTGTGTGTCAGGAAGTACGTGTGTACGTGCGTGCGTGCGTGCGCGCGTGTTTGTGTCTCCTTACCTAATAATTATATTTTTTTAATGAAATTTATATTAACCAAATGTACGTTTAGTTTCAAAGTTTTAATCAACGATAACTTCCTTTCTCTTCTCTCCGTTTTTTGTTTCATTCCGGTTTTGTTTCACTAACAGAGTGGAGTTGATTACAATTTTAAAATTGAATAACATTGTTGTTAACCAAATAATTGCTTACTAGCTGATTAAACGTGACAAATTTTCTGGAATTCTAACTACTTTTAATTCTCTTGCTTTCTTTTTCTCTTTTTTTTTTTTTCTTTTCCTCCTCGTTTTTTCTCTTCTTTTTTCACGCTGCTCAACTGGATTCAGGGTTCCGGAAATGTTTCGGATAAATTTGCGGTAATTAACGTGAGAATCAACTAATTATATTATTTATTACAATGTATTGTGTGCCATATTTGTGTACCTTTTGTGTGTGTATGTACGTATGTTTTATGCTTTTTATACGTTTATCTTATTTTCCGTTTAATTTATAAATGGATCAAAGTAATCGTAGCTGTAACAGTATGAAGTTTAATTTGACCACGCATCTCTTACGATCGATCTCTATTTTCATTCAGTAGTTATATACATGTCCTAAAGTTTCTACAAATTCAGTTTTAAATACATCGACGGTTTCACCTTCCCGCCATATCCGACATAACGAACAGTTTTGCACATTTCTTTACATACACGGTATGGGCGTGACCGGGTGCAATCATGCATTTAACCGTGGTGTTTCTCTTTTGGCAAGCAATCGTTCATTCAATAATAAATTTCATTTGCATTATTATACATTTTTATTGATCGTCGAATAATTTCAACGATATGGAACGTCCACGATAAATAATGATTTTCGAAGCTTATTAAGGATCAATTTATTTTAATCGACTGCAAACTGTGAGCACAACGGTTTTTATATACAGTTGTCCTAGCGATACTCTCTGATTTCCGATGCCTGCCAGATCCCGGTTTTTGTTTGGGTGTTAGCTAATGTACATACATACTATTACGTGACGTTTGTGAACGAAACACGTGCAACATTAGGTGATAAGTAACCAAGGTTTCCTGCAATATTTTAATTATTTCAAAACATGCTTGATAATAATTAATACGCGTAGATCGAAGATGTATTGTACGTTTTTCAAATATAAACTTCAACTGTCTGTTTTTATTAATTTAGTAATTTATTGTTGACAATGTGTAGGGTGAATTGGAACAACAACTGTTGCAAGCAAATCCAATTCTCGAAGCTTTTGGGAATGCTAAAACAGTGAAAAACGACAACTCGTCTCGATTTGTAAGTTTCCACCATGTTTCATTTCTTATCTTCTCTCTTTCCTTCGTGAAAGTAATAACGCGACAAGCTCGAGGTGAAAGAAAATGTAGAAGGAGGAAGAAAGAGAACATAGCTGATGTGTGCATATACTAATCGATCGTTTGGAAATGAAATTGCAGGGTAAATTTATTCGAATAAACTTTGATGCTTCCGGCTACATTGCCGGCGCGAACATAGAAACTTATCTTCTGGAAAAATCAAGAGCTATTCGACAAGCTAAAGATGAAAGAACCTTCCACATATTTTATCAGCTTCTGGCCGGTGCTTCACCCGAGCAAAAGAGTAAGTAGACATTTTTCTCGTTACGCGTACTTTTTTACTTCATCCGATACAACCTTAAACCTGCCTTGCCCGGAATATTTTCATCCGTACACAACAGTCACCATCGTTCTCCGGTGGATCCTGAACCTGTCCTTTCCCGATACGACGAACAATTTCGGACACAACCTTCTTTATACATGACTCACCTCTGCTACCTGACTTGTACCTCGATCACCTACGACGATGCATTTAATGCCAAGGCAGCCGATCACTTTTTCGACGTGGTTCGATAACAACGTTTTCCCTATGATCATTGAAATCATGGTAACACGCGTCAATATTTCGGTTTTTCTATGCGTATGCATACTACACCCCGTTAGCTTCTATACATGTTATATGTGTCTACCTACGCAACGCTACTGTTCCCGTTCTCGTCTTCTTTGCGTGTTCATTTTCTTGCAACCAATGAAACAACAGAGTGGCTTTTTCAACAACATCGCTTATTTATTATCTGTTATGTATGCTAAAACGTGTTTCAGAGGAATTTATCTTGGAGGACCCGAAACATTACCCATTCCTCTCCAATGGCGCGTTACCAGTTCCGGGAGTGGACGATTCGGCAGAGTTCTTCTCAACTGTCAAGTCTATGCATATCATGGGTATGACAAACGAGGACTTCTCTTCGATCTTCCGTATTGTGTCAGCGGTCATGCTTTTTGGCTCGATGCAATTCCGTCAGGAAAGAAACTCGGATCAAGCTACGTTACCGGATAATACCGTGGCCCAGAAAATATCCCATTTACTGGGTTTGAGCGTTACCGAGATGACCAAAGCATTTTTAAAGCCACGGATTAAAGTGGGTAGAGACTTTGTGACGAAGGCGCAGACAAAAGAGCAAGTTGAGTTTGCGGTAGAAGCGATTTCAAAGGCTTGTTACGAGAGAATGTTTAGATGGCTTGTAAATAGAATTAACAGATCATTAGATCGAACGAAAAGGCAGGGTGCAAGTTTTATCGGTATCTTGGACATGGCCGGTTTTGAAATATTCGAATTGAACAGTTTCGAACAACTTTGTATTAATTACACAAACGAGAAACTACAACAGTTATTCAATCATACCATGTTCATTTTGGAACAAGAAGAATATCAAAGAGAAGGAATCGAGTGGAAGTTTATCGATTTTGGATTAGATTTACAACCAACCATTGACTTAATCGACAAACCTATGGGTACGTTCAATAATATCACGCTTCTTCATTTCCTTTTCTCTTGATTTACACATTCGTTCGTTCATATATTTACTTACTTTTCATTTATTTACTCATTTTATAATCATCGTTCGTAATAATGATGATAACAGTAATGGCAATTCATGGGCAATTTTTCGTCTTCGTTATTACTTACAATTTATGCACGTATTATACGCGACCAATGTTATTTAAGGATTAAAATGACAAATTTTTATTTCAATACAGGCATCATGGCATTACTGGATGAAGAATGTTGGTTCCCTAAAGCGACCGATAAAACATTTGTTGAAAAATTAGTAGGTGCTCACAGCGTGCATCCAAAGTTTATGAAAACAGACTTTAGGGGTGTTGCAGACTTCGCTATCATACATTATGCTGGGAAAGTTGATTATTCGGCCGCTAAATGGCTAATGAAAAATATGGACCCCTTGAATGAGAATGTTGTTAGTCTGCTGCAAAATTCGCAAGATCCTTTCGTTTGTCATATTTGGAAAGACGCAGAGATTGTTGGAATGGCTCAACAAGCGTTGACCGATACACAGTTTGGTGCCAGAACAAGAAAAGGCATGTTCAGAACAGTTTCTCAATTGTACAAGGAACAGTTGGCCAAGTTGATGGTTACTCTAAGAAATACTAATCCAAATTTCGTAAGATGTATCATACCGAATCACGAAAAGAAAGCTGGAAAGATCGATGCACCGTTGGTGTTAGATCAATTAAGATGTAATGGAGTTTTAGAAGGAATTCGAATTTGCCGACAAGGATTTCCAAATAGAATACCGTTTCAAGAGTTTAGACAGAGATACGAGCTTCTGACGCCGAATGCTATTCCCAAAGGGTTCATGGACGGAAAGAAAGCTTGCGAGAAAATGGTAAGCGTACAAATACGGTAAATACACGATACTATGTTCAATTTTAATGTTATCCAACGATCATATTGCAATATTAATAATTAAATAATATCGTCATGCTGATTTATGTTATGATTGTTACGGTTGTTATTTCTTATGTCAACGGGTGATATTGAGTTTTCATTTATCCAGAAAATCGTTACAAACAATTCATGTATTTTGCAATATTTCTTATATGTAATTACAGATTCAAGCTCTTGAACTTGATCCCAATCTTTATCGCGTTGGTCAATCGAAGATTTTCTTCCGTGCCGGAGTATTGGCTCATCTTGAAGAAGAACGTGATTATAAAATTACCGATATAATTGTTAATTTTCAAGCGTTCTGCCGTGGCTTTCTTGCTCGCAGAAACTATCAGAAACGTTTGCAGCAATTGAACGCTATTAGAATTATCCAACGGAATTGTGCGGCATATTTAAAACTTCGGAATTGGCAGTGGTGGCGTTTGTACACCAAGGTAAAGCCGCTTTTAGAAGTGACTAAACAGGAAGAGAAATTAACTCAAAAAGAGGATGAATTGAAACAAGTGAGGGATAAGTTAGAATTGCAATTACACTCTGCCCAAGAGTATGAACGAAAATATCAACAAGCGATGGAAGAAAAAACTATGTTAGCGGAACAGTTGCAGGCTGAAGTGGAATTATGTGCAGAAGCAGAAGAAATGCGAGCAAGGTTAGCCGCGAGAAAACAAGAGTTGGAAGAAATTCTTCATGATTTGGAAGCAAGGATCGAAGAGGAGGAAGAAAGAAGTGCTGCGCTAACTCAGGAGAAAAAGAAATTACAATTGAATATAAGCGATCTTGAAGAACAATTAGAGGAGGAGGAAGCTGCTAGGCAAAAATTGCAGTTGGAGAAAGTACAATGTGACGCAAAGATTAAAAAGCTTGAAGAAGATCTTGCACTTTCCGAAGATACAAATCAAAAGTTATTAAAGGAAAAGAAAATTCTTGAAGAAAGAGCAAATGATTTATCTCAAACACTCGCTGAAGAGGAAGAGAAAGCAAAACATTTATCGAAATTAAAAGCTAAACATGAAGCGACAATTGTGGACCTTGAAGAAAGATTGTTGAAGGACCATCAACAAAGGCAGGAAGTGGACAGATCAAAGAGAAAAATAGAAACTGAGGTGTCGGATTTGAAGGAACAACTTGCTGAAAGAAAAACACAGGTAAAGTAATCTTCGCAAGTTATTTATTTTTACGTTTCTTAAGGGTGCAATATTCATTGTTATAATGTAACATGAGCAAAGTAAAAAATAACAAGCAAACATAATAATAATAACTATAATAATAATAATAATAATAATAGTAGTAGTAGTAGTAGTAAGTAGTAAGTAGTAATAATAGTAATCGCAATAACAATAAGAACAAGTTTTATAGGTAGAGGAACTGCAGTTGCAACTTGGCAAACGCGAGGAAGAATTAAATCAAGTAATGGCTAAAATGGATGAAGAAGGAGCGGCAAAAGCACAAGCCCAAAAGGCTCTACGGGAATTAGAGTCTCAATTAGCGGAACTTCAAGAGGATTTAGAAGCTGAAAAAGTTGCCAGGGGAAAAGCAGAAAAATTAAAGCGTGACTTAAACGAAGAATTGGAAGCGTTGAAAAATGAGTTACTAGATTCTTTGGATACGACTGCTGCACAACAGGAATTAAGAAGTAAACGGGAACAAGAACTGGCAACTTTAAAAAAAAACTTGGAAGAGGAAACCTCGATACATGAAGCAACATTGGCTGATATGCGTCATAAGCACACACAAGAATTGACTGCCTTGAACGAACAGATGGATGCATTGAAAAAAACTAAAGCTGTTTTAGAAAAAGCAAAAGCAACACTGGAGGCTGAAAACGCTGACTTAGCTACGGAACTTAGATCTGTTAGCGCCAGTAGACAAGAATCAGATAGAAGAAGAAAACAGGCTGAGCAGCAACTTGCTGAAGTAAATGCAAAACTTGCCGAAGTGGAAAGAAACAGACAAGAATTAGTAGAAAGAGTAACAAAATTACAACAAGAATCGGAAAGCATCATGCAACAGTTGGAAGCTGCAGAGTTGAAAGCTTCTGCGGCTCTGAAAGCTTCAGCAACTTGTGAATCTCAATTTACAGAACTTCAGCAGCAACTTGAAGAAGAAACTAGACAGAAATTAGCTTTAAGTTCAAAATTGAGAGCGTTAGAGAGCGAGAAGGAAAGTCTACGCGATCAGTTAGAGGAGGAAGAGGAGGCAAAGAGAGCTTTAGATAAACAGGTATATATTATTCTTTTAAATTATTTAATCAGTCGATATGTAGTTTAAAAATTGGAGTACAATTTTCTGACTGTGTTCTGTTTTCATTTCTATTTAAATTAATATTAACAATCACATTCGCATACCTGTTGTATAAGAAACGAAAAAAGAGGAGAGAAGAGAAGAGAAGAGAAGAAATAGTTTTAAATATCTTTGAATACTTTTGAATACCTTTGAACATTTATCGACTAAACTCAAATCCTTAATATAAACGTTCAAAACCTTTGCTACAAATTATACTTATGTGAATTAGGTTCTGGGATTAAATGTACAATTGGCTGAGGCAAAGAAGAGGGCTGAGGAAGAAGCTGAAACCGCTGCGGCAACAGAAGAAGCAAGAAAAAGGTGTATGAAAGATATCGAAGCACTTCAAAGACAGGTTGAAGAATTACAAGCTGCTAATGATAAGTTAGATAAATCGAAAAAGAAAGTTCAAGCAGAATTAGAAGATAGTATTATTGAGCTCGAAGCGCAAAGAGCAAAGGTGCTGGAATTGGAGAAAAAACAGAAAAATTTTGACAAGGTAATTGTGTTTCTCTACACTTGATCATATTTTGACACTGATAAAATTAAATTTATCATAATTCTTGATTTATATTTCGTCTAATAGCACATTCATTATCGATTAATTTTTGTTAATAACGATATCCATTTGAATGTCCGAATAAAATAGTTAACTTCAGCTGTTTCAAATAATTGCTGTTTCACTCTATATTAATTTGATATTAATAGGATCATTATTACCTTTCTTCGTTTTCCTTTTTTTGTTAATTATTAACAAAAGTTTGAGGAATTTTCTGTGAGTTTTTCATTTTTAATTATCATTCTTAATAATTTCAATGATCCGTAATAATTGACGTAGATAATTTGATATTTGATAACAATAATACAATTTCATTGTATCAGATCGTTAACAGTTTTTAGATAATATTTAGTATCATCTTATGGATTATTTGTGATTAATTAAACAGTTCTATTATATTGTATCGTACACCGATATGATATCATATGATTGTTTAATAATAATAATAATAGTAATAATAATAACGGATTTACTAATGCGTGCACATTACATGTTTGTGGAGTATTAATTTTTGCACACTTTTCATGTATCGATCACGGTCCATAAGATGTTAATTAGCGCTTAGCTATCAGTAAATAATATACACTAAGGTACACTTAATTTTGCGTTGCATCACATTTAGCTGTAACAATAATTTCATGAGTTTCTAAAGTATTAGTAGAGAAGCATTAGACGACGGGGTGCATTTAGATTAAAAGTTTCTGTTTTCTCTTATTATCATCATCATCATCATCATCATCGTCATCATCATTATCCTCATCATCATCTTCTTTATTATCATTGTTAAGGTGCTGGCCGAAGAAAAAGCAGTCTCTGAACAATATGCAGAGCAACGCGATGCTGCCGAACGTGAGGCTCGTGAAAAAGAAACCCGTGTTTTATCTTTGACTCGTGAACTTGATGAAATGAATGAAAAGGTTGAAGAACTCGAACGAATCCGTCGAGGTCTCCAATCGGAACTAGACGAACTCGTAAACAACCAAGGAACAGCAGACAAGAACGTACATGAACTTGAAAAAGCAAAACGTGGACTCGAATCTCAATTAGCGGAGCAACGTTCTCAGGTTGAAGAGCTTGAAGACGAATTACAGTTCACGGAAGATGCGAAGCTGCGTCTAGAAGTGAACATGCAAGCTTTAAGAGCTCAGTTCGAACGAGATTTACAAGCTAAAGAAGAACAGGCAGAAGAGAAGCGAAGAGGATTGGTGAAACAGTTACGTGACCTCGAGGCAGAATTAGAGGACGAAAGGAAGCAACGGGCAGCGGCTATCGCGCAACGTAAAAAGATGGAAGCAGATTATAAAGATATTGAACAGCAACTAGAAATGCATAATAAGGTGAAGGAAGATGCTCTGAAACAGCTAAAGAAACTTCAAGCGCAAATAAAGGACTGTACCAGAGAAACGGAAGAAGCTAGGGCTGCCAGAGACGAGCTCGCAGCGAGCGCTAAGGAAACTGAAAGGAAGGTAAAAAGTTTGGAGGCAGATCTGATGCAATTAACTGAAGATTACGCGAGCAGTGAACGAGCTAGAAGAGCTGCAGAGAACGAGAGGGACGAATTACAAGAGGAACTCAATAATAACGCTAACAAGGGTACATTGATGTTAGATGAGAAACGTAGATTGGAAGCTAGAATAGCAACGTTAGAAGAGGAATTAGAGGAAGAGCAATCGAATGCCGAATTACTTATGGATAGAGCCAGAAAAGCTCAGATAACTATTGAACAATTATCGAATGACTTAACAACCGAAAGATCAACTACGCAGAAGTTGGAATCGCACAAATTATTATTAGAGAGGCAAAACAAAGAGCTGAAAGCCAAACTAACGGAATTGGAAACTGCTCAAAGAGCAAAGACCAAGGCTACCATTCAACAATTAGAGTCGAAAATTAACAATCTCGATGAGCAGTTGGAAACTGAAGCGAAAGAAAGATTTGCTCAGCAGAAGATCAATAGAAAACTAGAAAAGAAACTGAAAGAATTAAGCTTGCAATTAGAAGATGAAAGGAGAAACTCGGACCAATACAAGGAACAAGCGGAAAAAGTAAATGCTAGAATGAAGGCGTTGAAGAGACAGCTTGACGAAGCGGAAGAAGAAATTAGCAGGCATAAAGCGATGAAGAGGAAAGCGCAAAGAGAAATGGATGATGTGCTTGAATCTCAAGAAGAGCTAACCCGAGAAGTTGCAAATCTTAAGAATAAATTAAGGTGAGTTTACGTTCGATTTATTTTAACACGCATTTCTTTCGTTTTACATTAATCTTCTATTTTAAAGGAGTAAACTCTTTCTTTTTGATTATATTTTTCATTTACACGTACCTACGTGAAACTAATTATGAATAAAGTAAGTAAGGTACAGAGTTATATGTGTTGTTTCGAGAGAGTCTCTCTCTCTCTCTCTCTCTCTCTCTCTCTCTCTCTCTCTCTCTCTCTCTCTCTCTCTCTATACGCGTGTTGAAAAACTTATTCTTGGGTAATTTACTTGCGTAATTTATTAAAAACAATAAAGAAAAGAAAAAGAAGACTGGATACGGCAATAGTTTAAATTAAGCGAATGAGAAATTTTATCATTTAATTGTTACTTCAATTACTGAAACGTTATTTTGAAAATAAAACTACTATAATATAACATGTTAAAAATATTTAGGCATCGAGGGAAAAAGAATAGTTCGTATCCAACATGAAAAAAGCGGAAATCCTTCAAGTCTCAAGAATTCCTCGAGCCTTGGTTAGTTTATCAATTAAACTATCTCTCATGATCTGAATTACATTATTTATAGTTTAAACATATACGTATGTACAAAGTACAGAATATACTTCGTATATCCCTTGCAAATAGAAACAGACATATGATATTATACACGATACGTTACTTTTGTCTTGTTCCCTTACAGTCTGTTAGATACTTATACGCTTACTTTATCGAACGGCTAAAAATTATTTCTTTTACCTATTCATTTATTTATTACCTATGCTAATACGCTTGTTGAATGCTTTCTCTGTACTTTTCACTTCTTCTTTTGTTCGCGCTTCTGCAGATATTTGAAAACTTACTAGAAAACCATGAAATAGTTATTTCATACTTAATACGCGTAAAATGTTTCCGTAATCACCTGTATGATCGTACACGGTGCAACTCGTCATTAAATGCACTGAGGAAAGAATGTGTGGCAAACAGTTGCCTCTCGAAGAGACAAGAAACGGTGTTTAATTATGAAAGTATCAAAATTGTTTTATCGTCGCAAAATTTGTCATCGATAGTAAAATAGTAGAATAGTAAAAATTTCAACTAAAATTAAGCTTAAAATGTACTTGCAGACGAGGCGGGCCTGCAATAAGCCTCAGTTCGACGCGTCTGATACGCGGCTCTGTTCAAACCGGTGGCTCCGGGGATGATTCAACGACACAAGACGAAAGTATCGATGGTGAGGAAACTGTCAACTGAACGAGAAAGCATACCACTTATTGAACTCTCGCAACACAGAAAATCCATAACAATAACAAAAAAAAAAGCAACAAAAAGAAAAAAAGAACAAAAAAGAAAAATACAAAAAAATATTACCTAGGTCCAGTGGTGTGAGCAAGATCCTCTTTGACGAAAATTAAGTTCGAAACGAAGAACTCGTTTACATGAGTTCAGTAATCGATTCCTATGTACCACCCAACGATGCCATTAGACGAGGGCGGCGGCTTTCTTTTGTACATAAGAAACCCGGCAGGACCGTACCAAGTAGTATTTTATTTCCGTATTTCTGGAGCACCGCAAAAAATGATGATTTTTCTCTTTAGAACCCGACACCAAGCTTATCCATACAATTCATCGCGTTGATAAGCATACAACAAACAGCGGCTATATAAGTAAATTTGTATGAAATTTTTCTCCAACAAGTTCAGAGACGAGATATACGCTTATGAAATACTTGTGTTAATGCCATGATGCATTAAAAGTGCTTGAATGCCATATTTTGTATAAGCTTTATTGTAGAATTTCTTTCAGTTATGCATTACTCCTAGAACACTTTCGTCATTTTTTGCGGAGAATGCTACTACATACTTTGTCGGGTAAGATTGAGATTGGGGCTGCATAATCGATAACGAATTAACACCGCATTTAGGCAGCATTAATATCTATTATAACTATATTATAGTTTATTATTATTATTATTATTATTATTATTATTATTATTATTATTATTAATATTATTAATATTATATTATATTATATTATTGCCACAGTTTTTATTTTTATTGCGAAAAATATCGTAATATGTTGTATTTTGTAATTATTTTTAATAATCGAGTCAATGATAGACGATTCGGGCATCGTTCCGAGAGGTTTGAGACTACGGAATGCTCGAAACCCAACTGAAATGTCCTTTCTATTAATTAAGGTGTTTAAAAGGAATCATTTTCTTTCTTTTTTTTTCAAATATGTTTGCTATTTTAAATGGATAAGCAAAAAGGTAAAAGATTAGCGATTGAGTAGTCGATTTTATATTCCAAAGAAATTTCAAGAAGCTAAATTCTGAGAGAGTTGACTACAAGACATCAAAATGATCGAAAATTCAACAATATTTATAAAATATTAAAACTGGCTTCCTTATATATAAACACTTTGTTAATCAAGTACATATGTCTTATTTAAACGTCGAATGTTCGAGAGAGGAAGAAAGTATTATTATTTTTAAGAACGATTTTTACGTTTCGTTCGAGTTTATCAGTTGTGTACATTTTGATTTTTTTTTCACATAGGTAATCAAATTATTTCTGCCCAATTGAATCGACTCGCCTGTCGGAACGAACCAGAAATCGATGATCCAGATTTATCAATTGGTACTTAGGACTGATCATAGATCGAGAACTTTCTTGTTTCGTGCTATTTGATTTCAAGTGCATCGAAGAATCAGTGAACTCTTTCAAGTCAGTATTTCTCAATGTGCATGAATTCATAAGTAATAAAGCTGTCTGTACATTAATGTTTTTTAATTCTTTTAAATAAACTACGTTAATTGTATCGATTGAATTTTATATAGGTAATCAATGCTTTAATGATTTTCTCGATGCATTTGAAATAAAAATTTCGAAAATCGTAAAGTGATATTGCAAAACGAAAGAAAGGAATAAAAACTAAAATGTTTTAATATATATATATATATATATATATATTACATTTTTTTTTTTTTACATGTGCATTTCTAGTGCATTTGAGAAAGGAAACGCACTTTTAACCTCTTTTTGCTAAGACTTAGACAAAAAAAAATGTAAAGCTTAAAGTAAGAAAGCCCGTTTATACGGAAAAAGTTATTTTTCTTAATGAATGAAGCAAATACGTATGTAAATGATAAAGAGAAGAAGGGCATATTTATGAGGGAAACTTGTGAATTCATATTCGCATCTGAAATTAAATCAAGACGTTTAAGATAGAGAATAAAATCAATTCTTATGCTTATTAGTTTAAAATGTTAATCATTGTTCTATCAAATGTTCTCGAAAATGTTCAGAACATGAAATGAAATGGGAGACAAAAAGAGGTTAATCCGCGATAATACATAGTACCCGTACGCGTGTACAGATATAGAGTATCTTATAAAGTATGGGGCATTCGGTAAATAAGTGGCAAAAATAACATTCGTAACAATTCTGTACAATCAGCTTGTTCTTATTATGTACAGTTTTCGAAGCATCAAAATTGCTTGTGTACACCGAGAGAATGTTTCGGGTGTTCTTTTCTCCTTTCTTTTTTTTATTTTTCATTGTTCTTTAATAATAAAAGTATCTAATCTGTAACGCGCACTGCCTACTTTTGGTATTAAAAAAAACTTGGCAATATTGTAAATGAGATAACGAATTTTCATACTTTTGATATAAGAATATTGTTTTCTGGGTGCAACAAGCTTTATCATTCACTCTTTGTTTCTCTGGCTACTACTCTATACGTATACATACATTCGCGCGCGCGTATATATACACATATACACATGTCAGGGTGTTCTATTTTTTGATATGGCTACGTAATTGTACTTGGACAAAACCGGCCTGGTTTTTTTACGTTCAACAGCTTTTTTAGTGATTTTTTTTGGCAGACTCTTCAAATTTGCAACTGAGAACTGCCTCTTAAGACCTACCGTGGACCATTTTCTCCACTTAACAATTATAATTAACAATTAAAATTTTTTAAATAAATTTAATAAACTTTATATACAGATTTTCGACCGATTTACTTAATGGGAAATAAACTGTAATTTCATATGCGAAGATCATTGTAATGAATAATGTCTAACGACAAGAAAATTATCTGGACGAAGCATTGGCATAATAAAATTTATATGAAACGTAAGAGAATAAACACGTATTTGTACTCGTTTGGTACCGAAAATAATCATACAAACAAGAACTATATATCTCAGGATCTTTTGTATAATCTATGGAAATGTTACACATCGAATGTCAAAACATCGATAAATTTTCGAACTTCTCGAATGAGTTTTTCTGATGGAGATTCGGATGATTGTGAAAAATATTACACTGACTTAACTGTGCAAATCATAACTGATATATCATGAATAAATAATTTGAAAGAGTAATTTCATCGTGGGCTTACTGAAATATCTTTAATGCGATCTTAATAACAGTGATTAAAAATTTATCACTCATTTTCGCTTTCAACATGATCATTATAATTTAAAGAAAAATGTTAATCGTTAACGTCCATTACAACACCCTAATTATTAACGAATTTAAGCAAGACATTTAAAGCTTCGAGAGGAAGGAGAAAAAACGGAAGAAGAATATGAACACGATGTTTTATCTGTCTTTGATTTGGATACAAATTTTTAACGTGAAATCAATAGAATCGATCATGATACTTGTTCGCGTACTTTTTTTTAGCGTTGTAGATTTATTTGTAATAACTTATTTCTTTGAAATAATGAACAGCAGAAAAATTGATAAGAATTTACTAAAAGAAAGTTAAGAACATACCGACATATTTTTTATAAATCATCCAAAATTTCTTTAAACGTAAAGGAAATCTAGACTATGTAATATTATTTGAGAATCACTGTGAATTTATATAAATAATCGCAAAGAATATGGAGATGGTATTCAACATATTGTTTCTTAAAGAGTACAAATTATTTGATGCATTCACGCTACATATGTAACAAACAGATTAACTGAAACGATTCAGAAAAGAAGGGGAACAACTGAATAAGATCTGACTAGGAAAATAATAAACGTTTTGATACATTTTACATAAGCATAGAGTGCTGTTTAAAGAATTATAAATAATAATAACAAAATTGTTATGTTCAGTGATATTCAATCAGCTCAATGGATGAATGTGGATATTCCTGGAAAGATAATTGCATACTAAAGGATAGTTAGATATTGTAATTATTGAAGATTGCCTTGTACACAGTCGGACATATTCCAATAGCTAATTATACATGACAGGGAAAGTTAATAACTTTACTAGTTGAAAAAAGAAAATAAATATCTTTTCCTTTATATTATATATAAAAAGTTCGTCTATATCATAGTAATGTCCTTAAAAAATACAGAGAACTTCTACTTCCTCATATTCTTACCACTTATGATTAAAAGAAAAATTCTGGAAGGAATTGCATAAACGTTCTACATCTATCAAGAATTACTTATCTTTAACATATTAATATTATCGATGTAATAAGCAATTATTATGTTTACGTTAATTTTACGTTATTGAAAGATAAGTCTACATTAACGATGAAAAAGTTGATCTAACATCACTGAACAATAACATCGATGCTTCGTCATTTCATCGATTATAATAAATTTTCCTGTATTTCTTTTAACTGCCCTGCCAACGCTGGACTTGCATAATCTAAAGGACTTTTCTTTTGTTTGTTCGTCAATGATATACTAGCACCGTTTTCCACCAACAGCTTTGCTTCGTCGACACGATCTTCTTCGCATGCCAAGTGTAACGCACTGTTACCGTCAGCATCTTTACTATCTTAAAAACAATTCAAAATTGACATTTATAAATGATGGAAGTTTTCATCTGGTCATTTAGAAAATGAATTAGTTTCAGCTTAAAAAAGAGACTGTAATAAACACAAGTAACTTGAAGTATTATATTGAAATTGATTTAACTAACATTTACTTAAAAACAACATAGTATTCTCAAAACTTATCGTTGTTATGAAATAACGGGATACATTTTAATTCGAAAAAAAGCAAAAATCATGCTTAATAAAATATCTACCGATGTCTAAGTTTCGTCCGTATTGTATAAGAAGCTCCACAATAGCAATATTGCCTTTGGATGCGGCTCTGTGCAATGGTGTAGCGCCGCGGTTATCTGTAACATTAACATTTGCACCGTTTTCCAATAACGCAGCACAGATGAATTTCCAATTTTTCGATGCTGCATATTGCAATGCCGAATGGCCTTCCTGTGTTCTGGCATTAACATTTGCACCTTCATTTATTAATATATTAACAACTTTCTCACGACCTGCTGATGCTGCCAAAATTAATGGTGTCATATTTGTCTAAACAATAAAATCGAGACACTTTCTTAATTTAACGATATATTACTTGGAAGGAGGATGATACAAGAAACATATGTACACATACACAGTATGGATAAATTATACAGAGAAACTTTTATGTTGTTTGTTGTATCAAAGATAAATCGTAAAAGTATAACAAAAGCTTAACATGGAAATTCGTAGTACAACACAAGTTTTCTTAAATTTTAATATTTATATAAATTATCATTTGAATTTCTATATAAAACATTAGTGTTAAATAGAAAACATTTAAGTATATCCATCAGAATAGTTATTCGTATAAATAATTTATTACACGCTATATGTAAATAATTACTGATTTTTAACTAAGGATATAAATTCATGAAGAAACTTGCTTTGTATTCATTACCACATGATGAATTAATAAAGTACTGTCTTTAAATTTCTCTATTACCTAACATTCCTTAAATCAGATCTTATGAATTAATCCTGCTTTTCAATGGTTATAGTAACAAGATTCAAATGGTTCAAAAATTTCTCTACATTTTCTAGTTCAAGGCTTTCACTGGACAAGTCACTTTAAAATGATCAAAACTTTGTATGATACAGAACTAAGCAAAAATACCACGGTGTTAACTGTTTATACTGAACGTGTTAAAATATTATAGATAGATAAACTACTCCTCTTGCCTTGAACCTTATCTCACAGCAACAGCTGAATAATGCAATTATTTGTAGCTAGCACTGTATAGAGCTAGTCAGAAATGGAAAAATGTAGTTTATAGTTTCTTATAAAACTATAGCAGGGCAAATTACTTGTTAACGATAAATCTTACTTACATCATCAGTAGGATCCACTGGTACACCCAGTGATAATAGATATCTCACTAAATGATCATGTCCTCCAAGAGCTGCCCAATGAATTAACATTCGTCCATTCTAAGGGAGTGAATTTGATTGAAAACATAACCTTGTAAAGTATATTTTGTACTATGTACTTACACCGTCTGTAGCTGTCTTTAACCGCTTATTTTTATTTAATAAAGTTATAACATTGGTAGTTTTACCATGATAAGCCATATCATAAATCGATTCCTCAGACATCTTCATTAGTTTACAATTGATCCGGTAGAACAAGCCTAAATTTACCTTCCGTGCCAGCCAAATAATTCGGAAAACATTCGGTAACTCGTCGTTATAGTAACCATACTTTATTCTTGGTTAAATCGTTTCATTTTCAAACAAATCGATATTAATCAGATATAAATTTGGACTATACTTTTTATCACTCTTATTACAAAAAAAGTAAAAACAAAACTACTAATTGTTAGGCATTCAATATTTAAGGTGTGGTTATTATAAACATATACACATTATCAAACTTTTGATATAAATTCTTTAAATAATATTACTGTTACAGTTACTAAAGATATATACATCCTTTTCGTTTAAACGTTTCATTCCGTACGGATAGTATGTAATTTATATGAAGGCATTACAGAATATTATATAAAAAAAAATAAAATGATTCTGTAATTATATAGAAAGATGAATATATGAATATATTATGGAAATTAACATTTTGAACACCTTTTTCCCACACATGTACAATAATTGCCGCTTCAACTTAGTTATCAAAACTTTTCTTTCCCAGTAAAGATTAATACTATTACATCGAGTTCAAATAGTTAATTACTTACCAGTTAATAATAATAAGAAAATAATTAAATATATATAAACAGTAATAAATATTTTGTTAACATGCATGCATAATTATTATGCAATATATTATTATCCTCCTACTTCAAAGAATAAAGAATTTGTGTGCATCATACATAAGAAAGTTTACAGCTAACAATAGAGGTCTTACCATTCATAAAACAGATTTTTACATATCATATAGCGATCATACGTTCCATATATCATCTGACCATCAGATTCTAATTATTTATTCTGCGATATGGCAAAACATCATCCAGATTTAATATTTTGCAGGAAACAACCAGGAGTTGGTAAGATTTATGTTCGTAAAAAATTGAATTATCGTTAAAAATTTTAGGTTAGAATTGTGTACGGTTGACTATCTTATTGACAATCAAACATAATTATCGAAATTTGTAATTGCACCTGAAGGAAAGGGATTATTTTTCAATGGTTCACTTTGATCAGTGTTTAAGTAAGCTTTATGTCCAATTGAAATACAATTATTAAAGGAACAATTGATGATACATAAAACGTAAACTAACAATGGATTTTATTAACAAATAAGTAGTTGTTTAAATCATTTAGGCAAGTAGAGAGATTTGATAACTAATGTAACTTCTGGAGCTTGTATAAAATTTAGTATTTATTGTGCTTTATGTTCGATTAAAATTACAAATCTACGATAGTATTAGAGAAATGAAACAGAAGGAAAGCATATTTACGAAGAAGGACTTGATTTTTGTGATAAAAGGATTACGTTTTTGTAATCGGAAAAAGGTATACGATTATGCTTTATAAATCGTAACGGAATTCTAAATTTTCAGCAATTGGGAGGTTATGCGAGAAATGTGATGGTAAATGTGTAATATGCGATTCCTATGTAAGACCTTGTACTCTGGTCAGAATTTGTGACGAATGCAATTATGGATCTTATCAGGGTCGATGCGTTATTTGCGGTGGACCTGGTGTTTCGGATGCCTATTACTGCAAGGAATGTACAATTCAGGAGAAAGATGTGAGTTTAAAGGAAACAAGGAAAAGTAAAGGAGAATGCTGTATTATTTGGTTCTAACTATAAATACATGCTATATTCCGAAATAAGAGTTTACAATGATATGTACAAGTATAATAATTTGTTTTAAAGAACATAGGAAATAGTTAAAAAGCATACAGAAGTTGGTTGACTTTGATATAGATGATTGTTCAGGTTTGAAAGTATTTCAAATTTTTATTTGTACAAACGTACAAATGTTATGTTATTTTGAAATATTAAAAATGAATAGAATGAATAATATGAATCAACCGTTGTTCTTTAATTTTGTTATACAATGTTGTAGATTATTTTACTTTTTTTTTTTTGTTGCATCGCTTTTACAGAGAGACGGTTGTCCAAAGATTGTAAACCTTGGAAGTTCTAAGACTGATTTGTTTTACGAAAGAAAAAAATATGGGTTTAAGAGAAGATAAAGGTTGGTATCAGATGCTCTTTTAATGTTTAATAAAATGTTTCTTTATGTTCTAAATAAATAATTTCTTCTCTAAGTATAAGTGTTCATTTATGTTAATACTTAAGAATGTATATTCAGTTTATTGTGTCAATAGCTGAATTACAGATTTATGCTGAAGATAAAGGTTTTTGCTAGCGAATCCATCCAGTAGTAGTCCTTTACTTTTCCTATGTCGTGTATGCGCTCGCGTTCACGTTCGTCTGTTATTTACAAAGCTACATTGTTTTATGAATTATAGCATGATTCCTTTAATTTGTTTAAGTTATCGTTACATTTATTTAATAATCCATTTTTGTACAGTCAGACTTGCAGTATAATCGCTACTCCCCCTAGAATCCATTTACTGGCCTTTTCTTTAGTTCTTAAATTAAACGTCCACACGTAAGTAGGACCGCGTGATCTTGTTTTATATAGCGGGCATTCATACATATTTTTCAGATCTTGTTTATCCTGTGTAATCGCCCTAATATACATTGCAGGCATTAATGGATACAATTCCTTGAATCGAGAATCCGTGATGCAAGCTGCTTGGATGTCCCATCGTGCTCCTTCCATGTATAATCCGCTCACATATGCACCCTCTCTTGGTGCTGAACTATAAAATCGTAATAGAAAAAGTATGATTAATCGGAAATTAGTTGAATAAAGTTGTATAAAAGGATACGATATACGATGTAAGAAAGAGGAAAAATGGAGGGAACTTACGTGATTTCTTCTTTATATTTTCTCAATACTTCGCAGTTTAGGCACATTTTATCCAATGGCCATTCATTTTTGCGGGCAGTTTGTTGCATAATTGCGGTTAAAAACGATTGAGGATTAAAAAAACCACCTAGCCACACTGTTGACGGTAGCTAAAAAAATTGTTTATTGTGTTATTACAAGAAACAAGTAAATTTGCAGAATGTAATTATAGTAAAGGTGAACATGCAACATGCAATAGGTGTAAATGTGTGCAGTGATGTGTTGTGATCGATGAATTGAATTAGCAGTGAACAAAGGAAGTTTACGTTAAAATCTGCAGTCCAACTGGATAACTCGGTTATTCGGTTTAACATGTCGGCAAACCAACTGTTCAATCCTAAATTGGAAGGATAAGCTCTTCTCGTCCACGGCTCGGGAACAGTATCCATCATTATGTTATTCTGCAAATCTTCCATGTCTGCATTGATCGTTAATTCCCCCTTTCAAAACAGATTAATTAGCTGATACAGGTGTGAAGTTGGTTTCACACGATTATGAGATATTCAAACGATTGCGTGTTACAACGTTTCTACATACATATCCTTTTTTATTCGCGCCCGTTTATTTTTTGTAACATGAATTAACGTTGTTTAAAAAGATTTTTGTACGCTGTTCGTTACCTTCAAGCCTAACTCTAACTCTCGTAGAGATCTTCTGAGTTCTTTGCACAATAAATTCATTCGTTCGCATTCTTGTAGAGCAACCGTAGTATACGGTGTGCGATCTTCCACCTAGGATATTCAACAGAAGTACAATTAGAGATAAGAATCGGTTTTCTATAAGCGATTAAGAATACTTGGAGTTTTCTATGATAATGTAGAACATTTATCAAGTATGAAACGAGGTATGAGTGTTTCAAAGTTAGAGAAACTGCGGAAAAGTGTTGATGTATTTATAAAAATATGTACATGCGAAAGCGAGGACACGAGTACCGCCTACCTTAGCATAAAGTTCTTGCATATTAAATTGTTCGGGTAGTTTGTCCAATAAATCTTCTATATTTCCTCTAATTTTGTCATCTCTTGACATGTCACCGGTTACTGCATCGCTACCAGTTCTCGTTAGTATTCCCAATAACGTTTTAAATAAATTCTCCGCAGTCGATGTTAAAAAGCCTAATGAAAATGTTGTCGTTTATACATGTATTATTATTGTGAAACAACTTTATCAACGAGCCATCAATTATATATAGATGATGTGTTGTCGGTAAGGTGAAATTTTCTCTTGGCAAACTTCTAATGAAAATAAACAAATCCTAATATAGCCTAATTGTTTGTTGTCAGTGGCCATTATTTTCATGTCATCTATTATGCTGTGATAAAAATTTGGTCGAATTCTGGTAGCTGTGATCTTCTTTTACTAAATACCGCATACGCACTTACTGGCTACAATTTTTAAGCATGAGATTAAGTATGAAACGTTATACCGATCTCCGCGTTGAGGTGAAGTCCATAAAGGACGGGACTTTCGGTAGGCAGAAAATCATCAACGTATTGGTGATACGTAGCGTAATCACTGTTTGGTGGTATCAGAAATTCTGGCGCAAGATATAGTTCACCTGTATAATAGATAATCTTTTTGTATCTTTCTTTTTTTATATGTTGTATTTATAGAAAAAGAGGGAGTTTAACCAGCTGATTTTATTTAATACGCGATCATTCATTTCTCTCTCGTGTTACATTAACTTGTGAACTAAACTGCGTGAATCTTTCTTCTTACCTTCAACTAGTTCCGGTTTTAAATACTCTATTAAGTACGTCTTGCACAATCGTCTGTCCCAGTCATCTGTTATATGACCTCCATACATTATTTCTCCAAATAAATAACGAAGATCTTCCCAGGGTACTTTAGAACTGTTTTCCAAGTAATTGTATAATACAGATGCGCTGATTGTTAAATCGCCAAAGTTGAATGGATAAGACTGGTTTTAGAAAATTATAGTTACACGACTAGTTGTAGGAGAAGAAGAAGAAGAAAGAAGAAAGAAAGAAGAAAAAAGAAAAAAGAAAAAAGAAAAAAGGTAATAATAATGAATAATAATGATAGCGATGGTCGAGCAGCAAAGATACCCTGTTCCATCCTTGTGCTCCAAATTTTCTACGTTCCGCAATCACAGCGTGAAAATAACATAGTGCGAATAATATGGCTTTAAATTCATTCTCTTTGGTAGAGGAGTCGAGAGTTTCCTGAGTGAAGTTATCTAGCGCTTTGTGAATGTTTGCTTGAACCCCCGATGGAGGTTCATTCGTGATTTTGATGGCCGATTCTAGTATACCCTGTGTAACAGAATTTGTTGGTAAACGAAGTACAACAGTGTTAGGTAGTGCAAGTAAGATAGGCGGATACAGCATCGATTGCGTATCACGTTTATAACATAATCGAAGAGGTTTTTCTTTCGTTTATTTAATGTTAACCAAATTACCTGAGGTATTAGCGATGTATGAGGATCAGAAGTGGGCTCCGCACTGATAAACAATCGATAGTCGTCGTGCGGATTCTCCGCGCATTGTTCCATTCTTTTTTCTAGGGTAGGCAACCATTTTCTTACCAAATGAATGTTTTGCAAAATTACCCAGTGGCCTTCGTTCGCCGACATCTCTATTGCTTGTTCGGCCACGGGTTCTTGTCCCTGACCCAGTGAGACATTATGGAAATTCCTACCTTCAGAAGTGAAACCCAGTTTCATCCCAAGTTTCTCCACGTCCTGAATTTTGTATTCTAATTGTTATTACATGCGTTCGAAGCATCCGACCATACGAAGTATTTATAATTAAATGAGGAAGTAAATAACGGTATAGATAGAGTACTATATACGAATACCGACTATTCGTGTAAACGATGATAGGTTATTGTAAAGCGAATGAATCGATCTGTTAAATACATATGTATGCAGATATCAGATTGAGGATGATGATGGCGGTGGTGAGTTTTAAAAAGAAGGTATTGTTAGTTACTTTCAAAGGATCGACACCAGGAGATAAGATGAAAAATACTGGTGTAATAGAACTGGTTTCTTCGAATGATTTATGAAAAGGGGGAGATCTAGATTCCACAAATTTAGAACCAAGTTTTTCTTCGACGAAACACCTAAATTATAAATTAACAATATAGAATAAACGGCTATGTACATATGTATATGTAGATATAATCGGATCGATAGTAAGGGAAAGGGAGACTCTAAATGGAATGTTAAATTTTAATTGATCATAATCTAAGAATTGAGTAGAGGCACGAGTACGAAATTAACTTGATCGCGTAAGTCATTCGATCCAGTCTAAGACATCTCATGATGCACAATCTTTGCAGAGCAGTTTTATTTTTCCAGTCCTGTGGGAAACTTTCTCGTTCTGGCGTTTCTGATTCTACAAACTTTTTCCATCTTTTCGCGGCACCTTCGATATCTTTTTCCAAATTCTGAAAATCGTTCATTTCACTCAAATATTTAATTCCACCCCAGCTAACGTTCGTTAAAAAATCCACAGGGCTCTCCAAGTCCGGTACATAGGGGAATCGCAATAAAAACTCTAATTCCGTTTGTGTTATTTCTTTTGCTTCCATAAATATCTGGAAGAATGATAAATCTCGGTGACAATTCGTACATATAAGATAATCAGTAAATGTACCTGAATAGTCATTTGGCAGAGGAAAGTCAATTTGTCGACTTCAAATAACCCTCTGCTTGTGTAAACGAAAACTAGATAAGTGATGCTATCGATTAAAAGAATGACGCGTTTTGGCAATGCTTCCGCTTGTTCTGCAAATTTAATCGCGTTCTGGAAGACAACGCTAAACGCTTTTAAAGAGAACTGATACAACATATTTATCTTGCTCAAATCATTAAGAACGAAGTACAAGAGGCTAGCTCTAGCTGCAACAGGACGATAAATTTCTCGTGCTTCGTCTATCTTTGCTGCGGTTATTCTGGCTTCCCCCACTTTTATTTCTATTTCGGCGGCTGTTTTTTTCGTGGTTTCGAGATTTATCACAAGATCGACGTCACTTAGAATGTCTGGGCCAGCAGCCGATAATCTTTAAAAAGTGTATATTAATTGTATATGTAATGTAAGTGTGCGTATACGTGTATGTTTAATGATACCAATCTATGAAAAGATTGTTGTTACACGATAATCGGGAACGCGTTATTGCCAATCGGTGGTGATTGGTGCTCGATAACAAAGATTATTAGAATGTTAAGCTAGAATAAAATCATTCGAACAGAACGTTTCTCCGACTCGAATACATGTGTTCGGTGGTAACGATCGAATATACAATTTCACAATGATATAATATATCGTAAAGAATGTATTGAGTATACCTGTGTAATAGATCATCTTCCAGTGACTTTAAGGAAATTTTAAAAGTATTTTGTTGAATGGTTAACTCGGCTTTCTTCGACTCTAAATCAGGTCTTTCAGCCTTCACAACATCTCCCAACAATTGTTCCTCTAAACCATCGATCGTTACGGTGAAATTAATAAGGGTAGTTTGTGCTTGTATCTCAGGCTTATAATGGGGATTAGCTAGCTTCGTTTGTATAATTAGCCGGAAACGATGATCATAATCTACTTCTTTGTCCCAGATTTTGATTGCCCTTTCAGGTAATATATTTACATACATATATGTAATGTTCCAAGTACGGAGCGATTGAAAAATTTGAATTTTAAATTATAATTAAAAATGAACGAATGAATGAATGAATGAATGAATGAATGAATGAATGAATGAATGAATGAATGAATGATCACCTTCCTTTCTTTATTAGATCTCTTTTGATAACCGGATCTAAAACAGGATCGATAGTTTCCATAATATTTTCGATTAAAACGATTCCTCCATTCGCGATAGATATTTCAATGAAATTTAAATAATTTCGTTGGGTAAGCCTAAGCACTTGTAATTCGTCACCGTATCGATTTTTAATCCATTTTATTCCTTGTAATTGTGGGTCTATAATCAACGGCCACCTTGTTGAGTTCATTAAAATGGTTGCATTTTCGGAAGACATGATATCAGTCGGCAAACCTAACGGAGTAACGAATAATTTCTGTTACTATGCTGACTATAATATACACAGGCATTTACCTTCGTTATTCCACTGTGCAATTTGTGCATCGTCCGTTAGTAAAGACAGAATATCCAAGTTTTGATGTCTTGGTATTTTCTCTTCCAAGTTTTCCAGAAAAGGCAACCAGTTTTCATACATTAAATCGTGTCTGTATTTTCGGGTGAAGCATCCCATGTACGACAAAAACGCTGTTACGAGGAGAATGTCACCCGGTACTGTTACGCACGAATCCGTCAGTCTAAACAATTCGTTTGAAACGATTATTTATTTATATAACGGTGTTCTACATATTTCCTATCTTATAATATGTGCATAGCACGCACGTATACACGATATGGTGAGCTGTACGAATAGCCAAGATTGGAGGAAGAGTGAATGAGATAGAGATAATAGAAAGGAAACTAACGTTTGTACCGTCTCGGTCCATCGAACTTTTTCGGATGCTAAACCATTTACCAATCTGTTCGCAAGATCGATCGTTAATGCAGTCGCATCAGCTTCGTCTTGACATTTTTGTTTCTCAACAAGAGCTGCATTCATTTTTTCTCCTAGAATGTCCAGCACTCTTTGTAACTCCTGTTGTTGTTAATTATTGAATGAACGAACAAATGAAGCAAATGAAGCAAATGAAGCAAATGAAGGAAATAAGAAGGAGAAGAAGTGGAGGAAGAGGAGTGTTTACCGCTAATCGTGTTCTTAACGCGTTCAAGTGATCCATAGCCGCCTTAAGTTCGGCATTAGCTTGTGCTAGTGCTGCTCTTAACGGTTTCACGGTTTCATTAATGTAATGGAACACTATTATGTTTCTGACCCAACTGCACAGGCCCGCAGCTGCTTGTGACTTCGAATAAATAATCTCCGGATCAAAATCTGGGATCGCAACAATAATCCTATTAGGTTGTTCCCTAGTTTCTATCTGGTTCCCGGTAAATGCATTTCGACGAACCTTTATTGTTGATGTAAGGTTGAATAGCCTTCACTATTTCCGGGTGTATGTTCTCTTTGTCGTAATTTCGAAGTTGCGCGAGAAACGTATCGATATGGCCCATCATCGCTTTACACGCTTTCCAACTCCTATCTTTTGGGATCTGCCCCCTCGGAGCGAACAGAACCAAAACAGCCTGAACCACCATCGCTACCTGTTCCGGTGGCGTCCCGAACGACTTCAGCTCGGTCAAATTGTTCTGCATTATCGTACACAATTATTACACGTCTAACCGAGTGTACCTATACATCCTCCCCTGGTCTATACATATACCAGCAACATACACATAGATACACGCAATTTACTTTATTTAACGTGTCAAGAGCAGCTTCCGCTTGACGAACCGCGGGCTCTGCCTTCGCTAAATCATCGTCGCATCGTTTCTGTCTCTCGGCTACCGTTTCTTTTATTTCCGCAACCTTCGCTTCTTCCTCGGACACTACAAGCGAAAACATCGTTTCCTTGGTAACGTCCTTTTAAACGCGTTATATCGTTGGTTATATGTATGCACGGAAAAATGAATACCGATCGCTTTCTCTGATTCCGCTTTGGTATTCTCCGCTCGAACTTCCGCGAGAATCTTGTCCGCGATTTCATTTTTCTTTTTCAATTCGACTTCTTGAGCTGCCAGCACTATTCTTAATTCGCTTACCTGTGATCGATCGAAAGAGAGAAGAAGAGGGGAGGTTCTAGTGTAAACGCGGTACGCGAATAATTGAAATGATTAACTTGGCCAGCGCAAGATTCCAACTTCTCCAACCCGTTTTTCAACCTCTCGATCATCGCTTTTACGTCGTACGTTCTCTCCACGAGCAATTTCGAATACAAAGCAATTTGCTCCAGGAACGTTTTCGGCGTCGTGTAATTGTATCTTCTCTCGTTTTGTAAATAGGCCACAGAAATGTTGTTGACGCTGGTATGGGCAAACGACATGAATAAAGATGCCGATTTCTTGTGTTCATTTGGTAGGTCGTCCAATTCCTGCGATCGGTATGCAAAAGATATCAGTGACAATGAGAAACGTATGATGATGCAGCTAGCGCATAGAAATGAAAGCGAGGTGCTGTTCTGACGTTACTTGGAGGAATCTAGCGGAAACAGATTTCAAGGCCTCTTCCGGCCAACCTTGAAACCAATTGATCGACGTATTGTTTATGATCGCTGGGAATTGTCTAGCTCTGGTTCGTAAAGTTGCTCCGACGGGTGAAAAGCAGAGGATACATTTTAATCGACGTCGCACGCGATCGATGAAAAATTTCCAACAATTTTCTTTGCTATCAATCATACCGGCCTGTTTCACCTACGTATATTTCACTTACCTACATATTGTATGCACGTATGTGTGAAAGAAACGAAGAATAAAATAGCTACCTCGTTTCTTACACCGTTCACAATGTTATCCACCTCCTCGTCGGCGAATAATTCGGATATTTCACCGAAAGCAAGCATATCATTAATAAGAACTAAGTATCTTTCGTCGGCAATATGAGAGTCGGTCATTAGAAAAGTGATACCGATTTCCTTCAGTCCAGACTTCAAGTATAAACCGGATAGGTCGGTTCTTAAGTCATTCATCGAATAACCGGTTCGTAATTGTATCTGAAAAACCTAAACCGTGAAGGAAACATGAATCACTCGGCATATACTATTTGCCTGTCGATAATTATCTGATCGGTAAACAGAGAAACCGTCGGACGGTATTTATTCGGTACGCGGATCTCTTTTTCTGTTATAACTTAACAATTAGCTTCGTATGCAATTAAAAAGGACGGGAAAACTACCATCGTTGTTATCATTCTCATCGTCATTCTTATTATTATTAAATTATCAGTTATATATAATAAATAATTACCTCTAAGCCTGAGATGAAGGACGCAAGGCAAGAAAGGGATTGCTTTCCGCTTCCTCCAACACCTACCAGCAATGCGTTTCCTCTTGGTAATTCGAGAATACGATTGATTTGACAAACTTGATACATGGCGTCGTCGAACAAAACTAAATTCATAGCCGACACCTATTTTGAGTTAACACACATTGTACATCGCTCTCTCTTTCTCTGTCTCTTATAAATAGAAAGAAAAAGATTACCAGTTCATTGTAAGTAATCAACGCTTCGTCCAGTAATTTTGTTAGTTGTTCCCAATCTTTGATTTGCATGTATTTCGGTTCACCAATTCCTTCGGCAAAGTGGCAAAATATTATCGGTTCGACGAATACAGCATTTTCGTCCAATTCCTACGATTAAACGCGGTTCGATGAAATTATTAGGAATCCGAAAGTTGGTAAACATGTGAAAACCATTCCAGTATGTTATACGAGAAAAGGATTTACAGGTATATTCTTGCGAAGCGACTCCTTCATCAGTTGCTGAAATATGTGTTTATCTTCGAGGCTAACTAATTTGTCGGAATATACCCTTGTTGCTTCGTGAATGTATAATCTAATTAAATGGTTTGCCGTTGGAATGGTTTCACCGTTTGCAAAAATGATACCCTACGGCAAAACAAATTGACAACGTTCAACAAACTTGTACACGCTGCCTCTGTTCCTTACACAGAAACACATTCTATGTAAGTCTTACTTGAAAGATATTTGAGAGGTCACGCAAATTAAATACGTAGTGAAATTTGATCGCGGTTGGTAAAAATGTTGTCGAGATCTTCGCGTGACAGTCGAGTGCTGCACTTAATAAGAATTCGGAGATTTTGCTTAGTGTAATGTTAAATTTGTTCACAGGATTCGTCAACTGTTGATCTAATATTTGACTGTAGATCATTATTAAATTTTCATCGGTTGGAAAACTGTAACCAGATCGTTTATTCTGTACTTTATTTGTAATTTACTTATTCAGGGTTGTTTCTTCGATAATCGAGGAAGGCTTTTTAGCAATATTACAGCAGTACCAGCAACTTACCTAACCGCAAGAACAGCAAAATGCCTTTGCAAACGTGGATTGATCGTGAAACTTCCCACGGTAGGATTCATACAAGATACGTATTGGGTATTTTGAATTTCTTTCAACGTTAACTTTGTTCTATCGTACCTACAATTTTTGTTCGTTACGTGTGTACATGTACATAGTACGTGTTATATAGATGGTATAAATAATATCTGTTATGGATCGGAAATAGATAAGGTGTGGAACGTTAGGAAACTGAATCTGTTTAAACCGTATGCGTAGATTCGGGTAAAGTTGCGTTACGTACCGATTATGTTCCGGTTACCACTACTTCGTATTCATAAGTACATGTATACGTAGAAGAAGAAAAAGGAAATCGCTATTTAATCGAAGGATACCGTTAGCATACAGTTTTGTTTTCGTGTTCAATCGGTGTTAGAAGAAGTAAATAAGTAAATGCTAGTTAATCAATATACTATTTGTGTACCAGTGACTATAGTCGATGTGCTGTCTAACGAGCGTGTGAGGTTGGACAGTTCCATAGGCATCAACCTCAGGCATGTTCATGTCGTCGATGAAGTAAATCAACTTCTTCATACCAGGTGGCCCATAATTTTTACCAGTCTTTTTCTCCAAATGTTTCTCCATTATTCTTTGCAACATTTCTTAAACGAGTTTCATATTTTAATCAGCGCTTGGACGGGAAAACGTACACACCAGGACTGATGTGGAATCTGGTGAGAGCGTTCGTTCTTAACGCGAGTATTACCGGAGGTGGTGTAATAATTAAGGGGGACGCTCGCGATGTTGTAAGTGTCCGGGAGGGATGACAGTATCTCGGCGACGATTACGCTTTTCCCTGATCCCGCGGCGCCTATCAACATCACCGGCACGCGTTCCGTTATGAAAACATGCATGAAAAAGTGTACGCGAGCAGTTTCGCCGGTGGTGACCAAAGTAGACTGTGCAGCAAAACAAAATGAACGTGGTTATGAGAATACATATAATATAGAAGGGCACAAAATTGTTCGATGGATACGCGAACCTGCAGAGGTATATCAGGGTCGAGTTCGAAGGATGTCACTTTCTCGGACCAAGGAGCCAATCTTTTCGTCTCATTTTCGATGAAATAATTGAATACGTTGCCGCCTGGAGGAAACTTGATAGTTTTAAATTCGTTTTGCCACCATTTATTGAATTCGCTTCGCCAGTCGACCAATTGGTCTTGAAAAGTTGCCGATCCGAACGCCCAGATACAAGAAAATGCAAAGTACAGCTCATACCTTTTCACCGGGAAACATAATGCAAACGTGTGATGATCGATTCTCGGTATTCAAGCGATTCTTCGATCGAAATCATCGGGTTTAATAACATAATATAATGTAATGTAATGTAATGTAATGTAATGAAAATTGGAACAACATTTCATATACCATTCCTTTGGACAATCTGCCGGTACATTTTCTTTGGTCAAAAAATAGTCCAATAAATTGCAAAGCATTTCGACGTGGCAAATCTCTGGCAACGGCGTGATCTTTTTAAATCTGTGTTTCATCGCGTCCACGAGGCTTGGTACGTATTTATCGAATAGTATAGTTAAATTTGCCCTCTCGGATGCCTCCCTCTTTTCTATCCAGCTGATCACATACCTACCGATAACCCCAATCGATGAACACGCTCAGGTTATTAATTATCGATAGAGATTCGGTGAAATAGAGATTTGGCATTAAACAAAGATACACTCGATCCGAATCGGTTTACTTACGGATACCATCCGATGTCTTGTGGATTTATATAAAGAATTCCAGCTCTAGAAACGGTGGCTGGAGTTGCTGTCCTAAAATCCATATTTCAAATATACATATAATCTGTTAGAGCGATGGGTGTACATATTGGTATGACAGTGTATGTTCGTGGTAATGGTTAAATATGAAAGTAGAATATAGATGGAAACGAGACCTGAGATTGGAAATCTCAAAGAGAAGCCTCATTTGATGCGTTAAAGCGATTCTTTCGTTACTAGCCAGCGTTAATACTTTGTTGTCGTCCATAACAGTGTTTAACGACTCGATCCACATTGGATCGATGTCACCGTCGAAAATAATCCATTTTGGATCGGGTCCCGTCATGTTTGCTTGATCTCTCATTAACACGGAGAACAATCTAATGACAATCGTTACGTTAATCGAGCAACAACGTTATCGTTAATGCCGATAATAATGGTAATAGAGAGTAGCGTGTGCGTAGCGAAATAGAGGGAAACAAAATAGATGCATGTATCTCGAACCCGTCTTTCCATTCCCGCGTGGCTGGATTAATAGCCCCGAACAGTTCGTCGTTGGTCACCGCTTTCGGGTTCAAGTCGTTGTAATACGGCTTTAATTGTTGATTGAAGTAAGTTCGATTCAGCGTTCTCCAAACTTCACTCTTTCCCGTTCCAGCGAAACCGACAATGAATACTGAATGACGAACGTGCAGCAATTCTTCTAGCTGTACAACCTGTACAACACAGGTAACACAATTCGAGTTTGTTAGTTAATCCGAGTACTTAGTTTGTTAACTCGTCTACTAATCTTTAGTCTTACTTTCAATACAAAACCATCCTCCGGTTGTAACTTGAGATCCAAAGTGGATTGTCGAACCGTTTTCTCGAAATCTAAATCTCTCTTTCGCGGCACATCCAACGCAGGAAACAAATCGCCTAAACAATTCAAACTTTCATAAATCACTTGCATCGCATCTATTCATCTATATTATTATTCATTATTATTAAATAGTACAATGTAAGCGTAGCCGTAGCGGTGGTGTAATAAAAAATTGATAGAGAAAATTCACCGATAAGTCCCATGAAAACAGGTACGTCGTCCGTCACTATTTTTGGTATATTGAAATCTCTGAGAGCTCTCATTAACACCTGATCCTCCTCTCTGAAAGGATCGTCTCTCTTTAATTTCCCGGCGACCACTAAAACTGATTTAATCGCTCGTAGGCCCCAATCGTAATGGTCTTGTTTCGATAGCAGTTCTCGGCAGAGTTCATAGAGCGTTATAAATTTTCTTGCCAGCAACCTAGCTTCTTGAAAACCTTCCGCCACCAGCATTATTTCGCAGATCAAATCGAAATCTGGAACTACCATGGCGCAAGGCCTTTGCGAAATATACAAATCTTACAGTGCGAATCTGTCCCCTCTTTCATTTCCTTTCAACGTCTACTAATGTAAATAAGGTGGGATGGAGTGGTAGCTAAACGCGGTAGTACCTAAACAAAGTTTTCAAATTTTCTGGTAATTCAGTCCTTCCGGCGTATCCGGGATTCATAGTGATGAACATTCCAACCGTATGGACGAGATTGAGTTCTTCACCGAAAAACTGAAATGTTGGCCTACGGCTTTTCACCCCATCCAACACGGATTTCACTTGGACGGCTACCACTGAAAGCACTTCCACCGAGATGCGGTTGAATTCATCGAAACAACCCCATGCCCCTACTTGGGCAAGGCCTTTGTAAATGTTTCCGCAAGACTGAGGCAACCGGGAAAGGAATACCGTGACGATTATAGAAATAAAGTTACAATTAGAGATCCGAGATAAGGTAATATAGGTATAGTTGCTGGCTGATCGACTGACTACTCACCTTGTAGTCCATTTGCTCGGAGCAATTGAACACGTAAACCATTTGGCCCAACGCTCTTCCCAAGTCTTTCGTAGTTTCCGTTTTTCCGGTTCCCGCGGGACCGGCAGGTGCTCCACCCATTATCAGATGCAACGATTGCGTCAACGTGATATAACATCTGTCGGTTAACGGGGTTATCACCAGTCGCGGAACATTTCCCAAGTATTCGTAATCGTATTTGAAGGTTGCGTCGCAAATATCAGCGTAACAGTCGCCAACTTTGTCATCCCATCTGTGAATCATTGAATGAAAGGTTTGAAATGGTGGGGATCCGTCGTATGACGGTGGGTCGCAAGAACAGGAGAAATAGTTTTGCTTTACCTATGCCTGAGTTGCGATTGCCATTGAAAGCTGAACGAACTGTCAGTCTTCATCGTAATCATTTTCGCGACAACGTCTCTAGCGTGAACGTCGATCGTACAAATGGTCATAATTTTTCTTCTATCGCTTTCGTTCAGATCACCGCACAGTATCACTATTAACGCGTTCAACTGATTGATTTGCTTTCTTTGGTAATCCTTGAACGCGTTCTCGAATCCTTCTTCTAGCCTCATAAAAGCCATATTCACCTCGGTAGTCCACCAGATTTGTGTACCGCATAGAGCTGGTTGAGCTTGGTGATCAAAGATCCATTGTTCTCGCGGCTTTTCGTCGTACGTAGTCACTGCCTGAGATATATGGTACCTAACCGACTTTTTCATTGCATCCGTAACGTGGTTCAGCCAATTTTCCACCTAAACAAAAATTAATTTGCGCATTTCTATTCGGTAACAACGACGATGACGACGACGACAACCACAACAACAACAACAATTTATAAAAACATCGTTCTATCCGTGGTTCCCATATCTTTTTTCCTACGAATAACGCTTCTTAAATACCTTTCCACTGCAATCACAGGTTCCGTAGAT
Organism: Tetrapedia diversipes; assembly: GCA_033822845.1. Lineage (NCBI taxonomy): Eukaryota > Metazoa > Arthropoda > Insecta > Hymenoptera > Apidae > Tetrapedia > Tetrapedia diversipes. The sequence continues at coordinate 2,246,392 of JAOPTO010002393.1, read as the reverse complement.
AGACATGTGTTCACCGTCCTTAGCAATCATAGTTATCGCAAACTTGCTTGCTTTACCGCCGTCCATTTTCCAATTTAATCTCGCGATAGAATCGTACAACTTCGACAAGTGTTTAGAAACCAACTCAGGATTGTTACCTTTTGAAACAATCGTACAGGTTATATCATTTATCATTTCGTGTTTCGCGACAATTTTAATTGCTATATCACTATCTCTAACCGTTGCTTAAAATATCCAGTAAATCGGTCGAAGAGATAAAATAAAATCTTGGATAAATCAATCGTTTCGTTTCCAGATAATCCGCCAAAGCTTTCTGGCAAACGTTCAGTTGGATTTGCAGCTCTTCCAGCTTTTCCAAAAGCTTCGGGCGATTGGTTGCTTTTACGATATTTAAATTGCTGGTCATTTCTCGGAGCAGTTCCTTTTCAATGAAAAATGTTATTACAATGTTAGAAAGCAGAGTGCAGACCGGTATGCGTTACAACGGCAAGAAAGGAAGCAGCAGGAGGGCGGGATTCGGTTAAAAATCGTGTACCTTAAACTCTCTGTCAATTCTCTCGAATCGCATCGATTCTTCTGGAAGTTGGCTTCTAATATCCTCGGAACCGATGAAAATACTTTCGAGATGTATCCATACTCGTTGAACTTCGAACCATGCATTAATTACGGAATCCGCGATACTTAGCTTTTTCTGCCAATCGATGATCTCGTCGAAAAAATATCCAACGTACTTTGAACTTAACATATTTTGCAACTGCACCTGTTTTTACGAAATACCAGATTTTAAACACCGGATCGACATCGACATCGATATTGTTAATATGGAATCGCTATTGGTACGTTACCTGATTTTCTTCAAGGGTTTCAATGATTTCCTCGTTGATCGAGAGGACATACAATTTAGTACGATCGTGTATGACCTTGCCGAATTCGAGAAAGCTCCAAGTGTCGTGGAGTTCTTTCAACACCTTCTCCATTGCCATCTCTTTCACTGATTTAGCAACGATATTCTTCACTTCTTCTTCGTATTTGTGCAGTTCCAATTTTAGCAAATCTTCCAACGTGGTACTGTCGGTCATACTAAACGCAACCTAGTGCAATGCATGTACGCGAGGAGGTACTTTTATTATTATTATTATTATTATTATTATTATTATTTGTGCGCAGCTTGATGTTCGATTTTCCTTTATTACACGCTTACCAATTTCATTTACCTTTGTCTCTGCCATTAATTCCCTCCAATGTCTGTCTCTGATCGCTGGATTCTGTAGTTCCGAGACTGCTCTCAACGATGCCATCATGTTTCTAATCATCGCTTCGATGTTGCCGTACAATTCCCAAGGGCGCACATCTTTGTCCAATTCTAGCCGAGTGAGAACGAACGTTTAGATTACTCTGACTAGATATAATAATTACCTTGTTTAGATAATCTCGGACAATCCGTGCACACCCTAATACGCGTGCTTTATATTATACGCTACTTAATCAATCAATTGTTACGTCTTAGCTCTCTGACGAGTTTCTTGCATTCTTGATCCATCGATTCGATGTCAAGCTTCTTCCATGTGGTTTTCTTCCACTCGTTCAAAGAAGTGTTGATCACATTTACGTAGTCCCATACAGTTTTCAATAGTTGCAGCTCCTTCTTTATTTGTTTGGTCACTTTAAATTCCGGCATTTCTTGCTCGAAAATCAGTGTCTGGTCGTTCAGCTCGTTCTCTTCGCTTAGGAAGTTCTGTACCTCTTTGTACATGACGTTCAGTTTATCGTAAGGATCGTTGCAATTTGGGCTGTTTAAAAGGTAAATAATAACGACAACGAACGATAAACAAAATGATTTTTTTATTTATATAAAGTTGGTAACGTTTGTCACACCTTATTACATACCTGAAAACATCTTTCTTATGGAATTCGTTCAAGAAACGTTGTTGTTTGAAATCATAATAGCTTAGCCGCTTCTTCAGCAGTTCGATTTGACGAGTCATCAAAGGTTGAACGACTTGCTTCACTTGAGCAGCTACTTTCTTTATCGATTCCCATCTATCGGGCAATTCCTCCAGCAAATCGAAGATTTTTTGGTCCAACGGCACGTTATAGCTTTCTAGAAGCTCTATCGTTTTCTGAAAGATACGCGCGCACTCGATAAATCGCTGTCAAGCGTGTTAATGAAAAATGTTAACAGTTCACATCCGACGTGCAACTAGTTCGGCATACGTCCTGTTTAACTTTACCTTAATAGGATCGAACATGTCTTCGATTTCGTACTGACGATCTCGGACTTCTTTCAAGTAATATATAGTCACCAAAAGCGCCTCGTAATCATCCTCCTGAATAGGACGCGAGAAATTGTCCATTGCCGTTTTCAAAAATTCTTCCAGTTTCTCTAATCTGAGGGGAAACGAACAAGAATGAATAAGTTACGATCGCGATTCGAACCTGTACACAATGTAGAGAAGAAGAATGTGTGATTACTGATCGGTAATGTGGTTGACCAAGTATTCCTTGAGTACGTTCGACCACTTGCAAATAATGTTCAATAGAGTTTGCTTGAAAGGTCTTATCTCCAGTTTCATCCATCGGCAGAACACCTGTTCGTTTTCCAGTTCATTGCACTTATTATATAAGTCTATGAAATAATCGATTTCCCGTTTAAAATCGGTTAAATCTGGTTTCTTCTGTTTCATATCCTCCGGTATGTAACCTGGATTCTGTTCAATTATCTCCCTTTCCCCAGGACTTACGTACTTGGAAAATTCCAAGAAATACTTCAAATACTCTTGTCTGTCGTCCATCCATAGCCACGAATAGACGTCGTATATCTGAAAAATGATAAAATACTAGTCAATGATTTCGTCTCTCCTCTTTTCTTCGATGCGTTACCTGACCGTGTTCTTTAATCTCTGATAAAGCAAGTTTCACACGATTGCAAGTTTCTTCTAACATAAACACGATCCCATCCTCTTCGGTAACATCGATCTTTGGGAACAGAAAAATTATGCATTAATATCGGTAACAACAATAACGGCAACAACAACAAACAGTTTTGCTTTGAACTAGTTTTTATAGGTAGATAATTGTAATTGTTCACTTGTACACATTACCGCATAGTTTCCTTGATTCTCGTGTAATTCAGTATCGACCCGTGGTACAAGGGTACCCATTTTCATCATGTCGAGTAAAAGTGATTCAAAGAATGTATAGAACCCTTCCGGATCGTCTACTTCCACCGACGGTCGAAACTTGATGCTGGGATTCTTTTCGCGCCCAACCAATTCAAACGAATAACTTTACAATTGCGTTATAGTATCATTATGGTTATCACTATCCACCATACATACGTACGTATAGACAAGTGGATGGTAATTACCGACGATTCAAACACGCTTTCCCAATGTATGTATCTATTATTTACCTCTAAACACATCTGGATTTCAAACGAGGGACATAGTTTGCCTTCAGGATCAGTTTCATCGAGGATGTAACAAATACTGTGAAAGCAATAATACATTAGGGGGACACACTTTCTACTAGGTAATTCACGTAATAACTCAGCAGATCCGTAATGGGTAATTAGAATAGGATGTCAGCGAGCGGACGTGCGCCGAGCGATGAATAAGAGTGTAGTCGGAAGTAATGTTTTGAATATTAGTAACCTTGTTGATACCGCTTGAATAAGACCTTTGGAAATTAAATTATCGACATAAGACAGATACGGCTGCCATTTTTCTTGTCTCATCGCGAACGTCTCCTCGTCAACTTCCTCTTCTTCTACTTCTTCCTCCTCTCCTTCTTCTTCTTTTTCATCTTCCTCGGCCCCTTCTTCACCTGCTTCTTGTTCTTCCGTTAATCCCATACCTTCGACTGCCTCCTCGTCCGGTCTGAAGGAAAAGGTTGAACGAGCGTTTACGAAAAAATTGCGTAACGGGATAAGAAACACGTAAAAGTTTTGATTTCGAGCCACCTTACGACCTCTGCTCCATCTTCAGTCCCTCCCTCTCCTGCCGCTTCCTCTTTCTCTTCAGCCTCAACTGTGCAAACAATCGGTGAAGTAACTATGCTGGTCTTGCTATACCCTATCGGGCTCCATCTATTATACGTATGTATAAAAAGAAAGCATAGAAGGTGAGACCTACCGTCCAACAGTTCGAGGTCATTCTTTCCGTATGCATGGTCCGGAAGCAAATCGAAGAACAGTTTATAATTTTCTTTCAGCATTTGTTCGAGTTGTTCAGCTGACCCTTCGATTTCGGCATATCTCTCCGCAAATCTGTCCTCTTTGTCAGCCAGTGACAATAAATTTTCATCCTTACCGTCTTTCCGATAAATAACCGGTATCATCGCCCAACCGTACATTCTGTCCAAAATACTTTTCAAATTGTTCTGCGCTCGAAGCACTCTAGCGTGTAACTTCCACGTAATCTTCAGCAGATTTTCGATGTATTCCGATACTTCTGGGAAAACCAACCAACGTTCGTCCGTTCAGAATCCAACCAACTAACAAACTAGAGCACATCTAATTGCTATCAAGGTTGCTCGCTACAAACACTAGCATCTGTACGATTAGCTGCGGTAGGAATCGAATCATTGGATATCGACAGGTACCTTCTGAGTTCCAGTTATAATTTTCTTGCCCATAATTTATTAGATCGTCGATGTTTCCAACTTCTTCCTCTACCAATTGGAATTCCACCGGAGCGCTGTCACTTCGTATTTTGTTGTACCTGAAACGCATGGCGAACGGATTAGCGAAGAAAAGTTATATCGTTAAACGCATTCATTATTCCTTTCACAGGATTTTCGCAGGACAACCAAATGTACTATCGATACGAGATGTATGTGTGTCTACCTCGAAATATTAGAGGTAGGCAATGAATACGGTGAAAGAGATATCGCTTCTTACCAATTCACTATCAAATTCAGGTTGTAAGTGCTGTTGAAGAAAAATTGTGTTCTGTTATAAAATTCGATAGCTTCTGGGAGAATATCGGGCATCTTCATAATTATCATGTAACGAATCTCTCTTAAGGCAGTCTTCAATTCAAGGTCGAAATTCATTTCCAACAGTTTGTCATCTCTAACTATTAACAATGTTTTCGTTAAATGGGTTTCCCATATTTCTGGCAACTTTCCTTCCCAGCTGCTATATATCTCATTCTCTTTCTCTTCGATAATCCTCTACAGCAAGTCGACGAATGAATAAAGAAACAGATAAACAAACAAACAAACAAACAAACAAACAGTTTCAAAAATCTGGCCAATTTTATCCAGTATTATTCTCGCTACCTCCATTTCTTCGTATTTGATTTTCAGTTCGCTTTCCATTTTAGCGGTAATTAAAGGATGATCGATTAATTTCACGCATTCAACTGGAAAACAAGCTCTTCCACGTAATTTCATTAACAAACACAGGGCCGCGGCCACTGGCGGTAAGTACGTATCCAGTGACAAATGTGATTTATTATTCTCGGATGAAAAGTTTTCATCGAACAGTGCCTGTTGAACGAAACATGTTTACAAAAGGAACATACGACAAATTTTTCACGCCGTTTAATAGAAAACGAGAAAACAGAGGACAGAAAAGAAAAGGAAAGAAAAATAAATTGTTAGTTCGTTTTATAGACCGGTTCGGTATTACCTTTACATTATTAAAGCTTCGATCTATTCGTTCGAGTACACTTTCATAATTATGCCACAATTGGGCCATGATTATAGGTCTGTTGGCAATCAAACCCATTATCCAAATAAGCTTAAAATGTGACTCTAAGTTGTGACATTCAGTAAACGCTTGATCGAAAATGCTCGCTAGTCGTCTATCAAATTTTTCCACCTTTCGTTTCGACGGTTATTTTAATTAATTTACTGTAACATTTGAAAATTCGGAAGAAAGGAAAGGAAGGAAGGAAGGAAGGGAGAAAGGAAGGAAGGAAGGAAGGAAGGAAGGAAAGAAAAGAGAAAAGAGAAAAGAAGAAGTCGAAGGAAGAGGAAGAAACGGAGAATCCGTTAATTTATTAGAAATACTGTTTTTGATACCGTGCTGGAAAATTCGTGCAAGCGCTCAGTAAATTGCATCTCTTCAGGCATTAACACTTCGTATGGCACGTCTATAAATTCTTGATACAATTTCAGAAACTCTTCGTAAATACTATTGATCATAGAAAGCAATGATTTTGCTTTTAAACCGGACATCTCTATTCTCTCCAGTCTTAAATAGTCTTGCACTATGTCGAATAACGACTACGATACAAAAAGAGAGAGGGAGAGAGAGAGAGAGAGAGAGCAGAGAGGATGACAGTGAGAGTTGAGCGGGGTGAGAGAGGGAAGAAGAGAAGAAGTTATGATAATTGGTGTTTGCGAATTCCACGAAAATATTTCGTTTGTTCGTTTATATGGTTGTTTATTGTGTTAGTTAACCTCGATTTCTTTCAATCTCTTCTCAAACATATGAATCCTTTCGAACACTAACTTCTCGTGAAACGTCCAGAGCACCGGTTCTTGCGACTTAAAATAATTTTCAACCCTCTCTTTAAACATTCGAAATAGTTCTTGATAACTATTCAGATACGGTATCACCTCCGCTATTTTCACTTTGTTGTCATCAATATCCGCGTCAAACAGTGTCGACGGATTTATATGTTTCACCGCCTATTCAAAGATAATTAGTTGAAATTCAGTTATTTGGCTGCGGATGTACAATTGTACCTCAGAAATGAGTAAATTTGAAATTTCTCGTAACAGCGCAATAATCCGTTCCATGGAATAATATTTCGAGTTGGACCACATTAAACAGACACAGTGTAACAATGCTTTCAATTTCGGTATTATATCTTTGAAATCAATAAGTGCAATCTCTTGGAAATGGGATTCCAGAGGTCGCAGATAAAGATTGATATCTCTGGTCTCTAATAACGCTGAAAAGATCAGGTGACAAATTTGATTAATTGGAAGATTTTTCATGAAATTTAATCCTCTAATCATCACCAATTCCTAATGCTTACCCGCAGCCACGTTCTTCACTAAATTTTTGAAATACAACGAATAAGGACTTTGCATTTTTTCTAAAAATATGTCTATCTGTACTACCTTTGGATCTTTCAGTTGATAATAAAGTGATTCCATGTTTTTTAGTCTCATGTTCCAATAGTCCAGCTCTAACCGGACAGATAACAAGAAAATAAGAAATGGGAAGGAAACGAAAGGATTTTATAAATATTACCGTCTATATACAGATAAACAATTTAATGACAAATACAATTGTATAGCGTTAGTAATAATAAGTAATGATAGTAGCGGTAATAATATTAATTAGGGTGAAAACAGGAAAAATATAATAGTAAACGAAGGCCGTACATTATCGTTTTAAAGAAACCGATCGAATTTTACCAGATACAAGCACTTGTTTTCCATTCTTGCAAAATTTGGTGAACTCTTCGTTAAGAATCTCGTTTATCTGAGTCGCCCATTTAATTATCATTTCTTCGATATTGCTCTTTAATTGAAGTTGCTTAGAAGAGTCGATGGTAGATGTAGAATTAAATTGTTGATTCAGAATTTCTTCTATATCCATCGGCATCGGCAATAAAGTTTGTCCTGTTATTTTTCCTTTAACCTAAGAATTTATTCTTTTTCTTTTTCATAAATAACAACAAGCGATACCTTATCATTTTTGTTCACAATGTTATTAATAGATGAATATGAATGAATGGAGTTTATGTTAATTCACAGTTATACATTGTATACGTATACGTGAAATCATTCAGGTTAATATATTTCGTAAGACAAATGTTGGAATTATACAGTTATCGATTATTATTTTCTATACAAATGTGGCTTGCACAAAGGTACCTGCCATATGAGACTTCTAAGATCGTATACTTGTTTTTTAACGTCTTTACGAACAACTTCCGGCCAACCGACATGATTTTTTGGGTTAGATAAAATGGGTACGTAGGCCTGAAAATAAGTACAAGAATACAAATAACAATACAAAGAAGAAGAGGAGAGAGAGAGAGAGAGAGAAGGGAATGAACTGTTATGAGAATGGTTAGGGTGGTAACAGAACATAAAGAATTGGTAGGCGTAGGAGCAACTATTAATAGCGGGCAAGGGCAGATGTCCGTTTGTTATAAAAATCAGTTAGATATGGGTAGGAGAGAGGTGTTATTGAAAGAACTAACGTCTTCGACGAGCACTGCCAGTTCCTCGATCGGATTCGGCGCCATATCACCTGGTATCAACAAATCTTTGTAATTATTCTCGGTGACCATTTCGGATTTCCTCTTTATAAAGTACGTCTGCTTTCTCTTGGATTGCGTTATTCCAAGATAGGGCATTAACAGGCCGGAGGTTGTCACTTGCAACACGAGGACCATCTCCGATGCGGTACGAAAGAACTTTATAATTAGCTCCTGAATGTGAAAGTCGAGTAATTGAAAATCATCACCATCATCATCATCATCATCATCATCATCATCATCATTGAAACAAACAAATAATTCGTTTTGAACAAATCTCTTCGACCGATTCTCTCGCTACGGATCTATTTACGAGCGGGTAAAACATCGTTACCGATGAAGTAACTTATGCGCTTATATGTTTTGAAGCTGCTGTACGGCCAAACGGAACATTCATTATGCGAATGAGGTAAAATGCATTTTGTTATACCTTAAATTCTGCATTCGACAACATTTTTGTCCACCTATCGACCTTGATTCTTCGCGAATGCGTCAGGTAATCGAACAAGTATTCCAACCGTTGATCCTCCTCCTTTTTCTCATCTTCCTTCTTCTCAGCCATCTCACTTTCGTATTTATTGCCTACTATTCTTGATTAACGGCATTTACTAATAACATTGTTTACGACTATAGCTGCCCGCCCGCCACTTCTGATTGCACGTTTAATAAAAGGACAGACGAAGATAGAAAGAAAAGAAAACGATTCATACGAGAGGGAAGCATGAACATGTTCATAGATACCCCTGATAAACAACCTGAATGTAATTGAGAATGTAGCAACGATCTCTTTGTATCGTTTGTACATAGGCTACCGTACATGTGAACAAGCACGTATTACGTACAATGTACAGTTTGTCTGCTAAATATCGAAGAATTAGGTAACGAAGGGGTAAGGCGATGAAGGATTTCTGCTCATCTATTTATTTGTAAATACGGCGAACAGAAGAAGATAATGAACGAAGAGATTGCAAAATACGTAGCGAAATAACTGAGAACGAGGTGATATCGTCTCCGGTTTCTGAAATGAGAAGTTGTGCGAATGGTGTTGAAAGAAAGTAAAGATATGCAGGGTGACCCTCGTGTACGTGGGGTAAGAAGCCGAGGCGAGGTGTAAAACAAGGTAAAGAAGGTGTGTATTCGATTCGGGAGTGGAAAGCGGCAGGTGTTCCGGGTTAATATTCGTAGCGAAGAGGATTGTTTTGCAACGCGCTAACTCGGAGAAGCAGCTTACGTGCCTGTTATGTACCTGTGCCCGTGTCGTCTCGTAATTAGTTTGACTTTCACCGTGAGGGCTACCACCATACCGGGCACACTTTCGCTCGTCTTCGTTTCGCCCGTCTCGTGCTTGCCTCTGGAATTACGTTACGGAGAAAATGGTTGAATGCGTTCCCCGGTATTTAGGCCGATATCAAGGACGTCCCTCGTGTAACCTCACCGGATTCGGATCGTTGATTCGGTGTGCGGTGCCCAGCGACCAGCCAACTTCTTCCGACCGAGTGCCATCTGACTCGCGAGATCGACCAAATCTTTTCCTACACCGCGTGCTCTACGTCGTAACGCACTCATGCTCTCTTGCTCAACGAGCTTTCATGTAATCAGCATTCTCGCTCTCTCTCTCGTCTTCCTCTTTATAACATTCAGGATCCAGCTTTCAAATATCCTTTGTACAATTTAATACCGTTTTGTAGTTCAACTACCGTTTTCCCCTTCTTCCTCCGTGTAACACATTTTTCTTCGGGAAATTAAAATAATGTCGTCGAATATTGTCGAATAATATAGTCAAATTTCAGGGGTTTGCGCTATAAATGGCTTTCTCGAAACGTTCATCATCTTCACACAGCTTAAGCCGATATTCTCTGTTGAACTCGGATACAATTTCTCATACGTATACGTGTACGTATGTAAAAGGTGGATAAATGAAGGAAATTTATAAGTACTCGTTATAAAATAAAGTTCGGTGGTTCTGAGGTATGTCGGTGCGAGCCGCGGCTCGATACTGTCTAAAGGAATGAGCGAAAGTAATTATTAAAATAAAATACACGATGAATTAAAGGTGGTATCCTTTGTTCCCGGTTCCAATTGAGCGCGAAATGAATGGCGGAAAATTTCTCGGTATAAATTTCGCCGCTGCTCGCTCCCGCTCTAAACGGAGAACGAAACGAATGGGTACGTATAGTGTAGCCGGGGATGCCGTTAATCCATAATAAGATCAGGGTTATGCAGTCCCGTGAACGAAGATCGGCCGATCGATGATCGAACGAGCGAAGAAAGAAGATCGAGGATGCTCCTTTTCCCCTCTTCGAGTCCGTATAAAAGTCCGAATGTGACGATCCAGCCGACACAACTGTGAAACATCCTCGGTGAAAGACGTTCTCCTTCGCGACTTCTACTCTTCGTGTCTACACCTACCCTATATCGGCCTCCGCGACATTCAGCGATGTTCAATTTCTATCTGGTGAGTGTGTCTGTTCGATTAAGATATCGTCGGCTTTTTCTTTCTGCTCCGTTCGCGATCTCCCTTTCTTTCGATCGCCCCTTCTCTTCGTTCATCACTATTTTCCCAGCCTGTTTTAATAGTTAGGCACAATTATCTCGTCCGCGGGTTTCCTTTCGCGATTACTCTTAACCTTTAACCACCAACGTGCTGGTAAAATGATAAACCTCGCATGTCCAAACAAATCCATGCGTACCGTTACAAAATTATCTTTCCCGGCGAAATATGTGCAATTTCTTGTTTTTCTTTCTTTTCCTTCCTATTCTCCCTCCCTTCGTATACCACCTACACACATATATAACTTACTGTGACAACCGCAGCTATAACGTAAGAAGGCCAACGGTTACGAGAGTAGCGATTACTACATATATACATGTATACAAGTGTAAAATATAAAGTAATCACTTGAAGAAAGTGAAACTGTCTGTCGGTGGTGTCCGCGCGCTTAGTTTACTTCGATTAGATGAATCACCGATCCGTTACGCTCTGTAAAACGTGCATACACCAATGCTTACGTATGTATACGCGTATGTTTAAAAAAAAACGCGAAGCAGCTTGATGAACGAATAAGAAGAATGAAATACGGAACGATGCGGATGGTCCGTTCGTTCGAAAGTAACCGAATTGTTTTCACAAAGAAAGTTGATCTCGTATTCTGCAAGTGGCCACCTCGGTATGTACTCGACTGACCAACATATATGTACGTACAGTGTGCTAGAAATGGAATAAATGACCCCGAGCAAGCGAACAAACGTTTGGCAACTGATTTTCTTTATTCACTTTTAAATTGTAACGATTAGGTACGCTACTCTTCTATTTTATTTCCCCTTCCGCGGTAACCAGGAGGAAGAAAATTGAAAGAAAGTTCTGGAACTGCCGAACTGGCGCTCAACGTTCGATCGTGGAGAATCTTTGGTTGTACAATGATAAGTTGTATAAGAAGCGCGTTTTCGGGGAAAAGATTCTCTGTACCCTCTCTGCTCCCTGTTCAGCCGAGGTTGTGCTCACTTTCGATACCGACCGAAAGTAACCACGACCGACCGTTCCATTATCTTTTCCGACAACCGACACGCAACTTCCTGCTAAACTTACTTACATACGCATATAAACATACGTACACGTGTACGTATATCGACGTGGTAATCGTGTGATTGGTAAAGCCTTTCTTTTCTTCGTCCGTTCTGATATTCACCCGAGCAACAAATACATATGTATTTAGACTTTTCTCGAGAAACAATATCATCCTAGATTCCATCGCGTAGAGAAAGAAAGAAAACAAAGGAAGGAAAAGTTGAAAGGGGAAAGTCAGTAACCGAAAGTAGAAGTAAAAGGTGTTATTTATTTTATTCAAATCTAACCACTGGAAATAATTAGTACGACACCTTAATTACATCGCCTATTAACTTCATTCCTCTCTTTCTCTCTCTCTCTCTCTCTATATATATATATATACATACAGACACATATGAATCGATTTGTTGCAAAATAGAGATTACCGAATTAAAATTAAACGCGTTTGTTAGCTTTTTTTTTAAATTTTCCAACGATAACAATTCATCGATGTGAGTACTTGTAAATAAGTACGATATAGTAACAAGCAAAATAGCCTACGCCCTTCGATTCATTCATTTATCTTAATCGTAATATTCTATTGAATTGTATTCAGAATTGAAATTGGTAACCTCCTGTAATCACACTGTTACGTTCGATTTCAAAGCGAAAACGAACACGAAACTATCGATTGTAACAGCTTTGTAAGTAATCTGATGCATTTCAAACAGATTTGAAACGATGCCAATGCATTTCTGCTGTTTACCGAACATCAAAGCGTTATTGACGATTAACCAATCGATCGCTGATATATTCTTCAACACATGTTAATCGTTTATCACCTTTCGCATTTCTTGAAGATATTTACGAAATTAACTGGCATGTAATAGAAAATATACATAAAGTTGTGTAAAGGGTGTGAAGATCGAACCACCGACGTGCATTCTTTTCTTGTTATTTTCCTTACGAACCATTGTTTGTTTGTTTATTTGTTTGTTCGTTCGTTCGTTCGTTCGTTCGTTCGTTCACGATAACGAACGATGAAACGATCGACAAACTAATTCCAATTTAATGAAATGATTCCGGTGCAGAGCATGCTACTGTTGGTAGCTTCTACATCGACAGTGTACTCGAAACCAGCGCCAGAACCACCGGTCAGCTCGTACTTTCCTCCATCGAGTGGCGGTAGTGTTTCAGCCGGATCAGCCAGCTATGGACCTCCAACGCTTCCGGATCGTTACGGACCACCTCAGCAACAACCTGTTGTTCACAAACACGTTTACGTCCACGTGCCACCTCCGGAAGCTCCGGAATACAAACCGCCTAAATACATACCACCTGCGGGCCCACCGCAAAAACATTACAAGATCGTGTTCATAAAAGCACCGACTCCGCCAACCCCGACTGCACCGGCTCTGCCGCCGTTACCGCCTCAAGACGAAGAGAAGACGTTGATCTACGTGCTGGTGAAGAAACCGGAAGAAGCGCCAGAAGTAATTCTTCCGACTCAAGCGCCAACGCAACCTAGTAAACCGGAAGTCTACTTCATCCGATACAAAACGCAGGTAAGAACAGCGAAATGTATACGCGAAAGGTATTACGTTTACGTACACTCGGATAAGTCCTATGTGTATTACAGAAAGAATCGCAGAACGCGGAATACGGAGCTCCGCCACAGTCACCGCCTTCGGACAACTATGGTGCACCACCCTCGAGTTCGGGCGGACCGTATTAAAAGTATGTTATCGCGCGTGATCTCACGTATCCTACGAATCAAGTGTATATTCGGAACAACGCGTGAACGAACACCCTCTCGAGGAAAATGAAAACTAGCCGGGTGTAGTGTATACTGGTAATAGTAGAAGATGGCCAGAAAACCAGTCTGCGTGTACCCAGCGCGTATAGCTCGTTACACGCGTCGTTGATACAGCTTCATCTTTGAACGAGACACTTTTCAGAGGCGCGCTATACCTATTTATCTGATTGTCGGTAAACAATTCATTTCCTCATTGGGGCAAGCAAAAATGGTTACGTTTAGATGTATGTACGATTTAATAAAACTATTTTCTACTTTTGTACAAGCGTCGTCTTTTTCCTCTTACTTTTTCTTTATTTTGTCCGCCAGCATCCGCGCGATTCAATCACGCGACACAAACCGGAACTCGTTAAGTTTCCGTTACATCAAAATGATCGAAATATCGAATATATTTGTCGAAGGTTTCGTATGAATCTGTTTCGAAGAAAAACGTTACACGGATAAAAACGGAATAAACAATAATACCGAAAAAATGTATTTGTATTCCACGATGAAATTTTCAGCTTAACAAATCTTTATAGATCTTTGCGAACAATCGTGATAACAAATAATTTTATTCACAAACAAACGGAAATAAGAAATAAATGTTTTCACTTCATAATTCAGATCACTTATTACGTATCACTGCATTTCCGACATTGTCGCGCCATCTACCGATGACTAGGAGTACTAACAAAATGGTTATTTCTCTTATTATAATGAATATTGCAACGAAATTGATATCAGAGGGAAGCGTGAGTCCTGACAAAAGAGATACACGTCAAAATGTCCAGGAATTTTAGCTGCAAATCTGTATTTTAACGAATTGAAAATTTCATCAGTTTACGGACACCGAAACACTATAACCATCTAGCGGTGAGAAAGTAATACTAACCGTCCGTTTACGTGACACACATGTCCGGATACAAATTCGAATTTCTGACGTTGAAAGTAATACTTTTTGAATTATTCATGTAATAAAGTAGAAACGCGACGCTTCCGATTATCTTATGTCTAAATAGTTAAAAAATTTGATCTAAAAACTGTGAAAGTTGAAATAGTTGTGTCATTGAATGACAGGCATACGAGCGGTTAGTACCACCTTTTCACCGCTATGTGGTTATAGTGTTTCGATGTCCATAAAATGATGAAATTTTCAATTCGGTAAAAAATGCATTTGCGATCAAAGTTCCTAGACATTTTTGCACGTTTCTGTTTTGTTAAGACGCACACTATCCTGTGAGATCAATTTTGTTCCAATATTCATTATAACGATAGAAATAACAATCCGGTCCGTATCCCTGGTCACCGCTAGATGGCGCAACGGTGTCCGAAATTCAAGTAATTCGAAATAAACGTTTTTAATTATCAAATGAGACGGTGAACGAGAACAACATTAAATAAAGATTAATCGTGATATCCTCTTCTTTAATTTGACGTGCCAAACATTCGAATATATTACCTATAACGTATGATATTTAAATATACATTCTTTTCTATATAACCGATATACGAACGATTAATACCACATTTTCACCGCTAGGTGGTTATAGTGTTTCAATGTCCATAAACTGATCAATTGTTCAGGAAAACGCGTTTACGGCCAAAATTCGTAGACATTTTTGCATGTATCTTTTATGTTAGAACCTACGTTTTCCTCCGATATCGATTTTATTGCAATATTTACCATAATAACAGAAGTAACGATCCGGTTATTATTGATAACTTTGGATTCTATTTGTCAAACGCTAGCGATGTATAAAAAGAGAAAAGTAATAAATTTTCGTTTCCCTAAAACGAGATGCAGCCGAGATCGAAGAATGCGAGTCTGTTGATGAACCAAACAGTAACTGCGGTAAAAAGATTTGAAGGATAGGTAAATATATCGTTTCATCAGTATTTCCTGATAATAAATAATTCTTTAATAATTTAACACCTGTCACACTATACATCGTTATAATCGGAATATAAAACATGTCGTAGGATCTCGTCGAGTGGCAGTTTCTAACAACAAACGTACTCTCCTCTTCATCAACTCGACTTTTACAGTCGAAAAATCATAATTAACCCTTCGCAATCCAGTTAGGTAACGAAGCAAATACTATATATTAGTAATCACCATTAATTTGATCGTCCATAAGGAAATTAAACGTTCATTGCAGGAAACAACAAATTCTTACATAGGTGAACAGAAAAATTAATTTTCAGCTGACATATTGAGTTTCTTGTTGCATATGTGTTTGTATTTTAAAACGGTCTACGAAGGGTATAGATTATGTCGGGTACTTTAAACGATCATCTCTAATATAGAGATGACGTACGAACAGAATTCCTATGTATTCATTTATACGGGGTGCTCCATCAAAAAGTGATTGATTAATTATCAAAGACAAGGGAAAGGAAAAAAAAAAATGTAGCAATCACTGTTATAGGAAATGTTTCAAACGATGCAATCCTTTCAATAGATTGTATCTAATCGGGCACAGTTGCGGAAACACCCGGTACAATGTTTTCTATTAAAGAAAGTGTGTTGTTCACGTGGTTGAAAGGTCGCCGATTCTTGTTTAGAAAAATATATCGATCATAATTTTGTGCAACAATTAACAGTTACGTCGTATTACGCTACACTAATATCCGTACACGGGCAGAGATTTCCTCGGTCACTCGCATCGTCGATATACGCACAGAAAAACTGAACTTTCGAATAAAGTACTTCGTTTCAAGTACCGCGATATCGTGGGTCATCTTATTTCGTATGAAATACATAAAAATACAATCTTCGGTTCTTCGTACCGGATGATTACTGTGTGTTAACAATAAATAATCATACAATTAAGGAATACATAAAATACATTATTACGAATCACACGTTACATTGTATAATTGCATGTGACATGCAAGCAGAACACTTTTACTTATTATGTTTCTGTAAAAAATGAAAATTTCATTTAGTCGAATGAATACCAAAGAGGTATTTCGATAAAACAGTCGAATGCGTGTTTTTAAGTGCGGCAAAAATTTGAAAATTCATTCATTACACGTTTTAAATGTAAGTTCTTCGCTGTTGCAAATTCACTGTTATTGCAGCCGTCATGTAATGCAATTGTAATTCTGTAGTTCTGACATTATCGTTATTACTAATAACGAAGAGTTAAAGGTTGTCGCCTTAAAAATTCTAATACTGTCACGAATTTCTTCAACGAAGCCGATTTAATATCATTATTTTTCTTCATTTAAATAAGTTGTAACACGTCCGAAACAGTTCCGCAGTTTTTCGGAAATCCGAATTAAACATTACTTACTAACCATTGCTCGAGAAATATCAGAACCAGCCGAGTTTTATGTAAACTTTAGAGACGTTTCTAGTGAGCTTGATTAGCTGCTAATAAATATCCGATTGAAATTTCTAATGTATTTTCATAATATTAAAAACCTATTATCATTACAATACATTAAAGGAATAAAACTTTCTTATTGTAATTTTACCAGTAACTGTACAATATGTACTAAAATCGTCCAGTTTAATTTATGTATGTATACATGTAACGTATGGTTTCCTCGTTAAGTAAGCGTTGAAAAAGTACTTGTCGAAGTTTGTAGACAGAAAAAGAAGAAGAAGAAGAAGAAATTTCGGATCCAAGAAAAACTTGGAAACGAACAGTTTGATAGAGATTATGAACTGAGAAGTTGTCAAAGATTTTGATTGGTCCGCACAGGATATGTAAATGGTACCCCGTGTTCTACGAGAAATTTTCAAATAAAAGCAAACTCGGTCGAACAATCAATCTTATAATATTATGCTTCACTGACTACGAACAAAATTACGCACGCGCACACTTTTGTTTCGTTTAACTTTTAAATTCGTTGATCATTTCAAGCAAACTACTTTTAATCGTTTAATTAACTAAAGTATAGACTTGTTAAACTTTGTATCTCGCATGCATCTCTCGTCGTAAATTCTGATACAAGTTATTTTAGAACGTATAAAAATAAATGTATTTTTGGGTTCATCTAGTTTCTGAAATTAAATTCAACGCCACAACTACTGTTTTACACTGTAAACTAAAACTGCAACAGATGTTTAAGTTTTGAAATCAGTATCTTTATTTACCATCGCTTCCACTAATGGAAGAGAAAACTGAGATGGAAACACTATTAGGATGTGTTCCAATCAAAGAATTGATTTATGTTTAATAAATTCACTTTAAAGTAATCTATTGATCCATTTATATAAACACGCTTTACAAGATAAAATGTTTCAACAGTGTATTGATGAAAAAAGTAAAAGTCGAAAGATTTGGAAGGGAAGGAATGGGAAGAAAAGAGACACAGGAAGGAAAAGGAAAAGGAAAAGGTAAAGGAAAAGGTAAAGGAAAAACATTATGCATGACTTTTCAAAGGGTGTACGGATATTCTGCTAGGTAATTTCTAATCAACGGTGGCAAGTGTTTAGTGGATAATTTACTTCTATTAACAACTAGTCTGGCTAAATGACTAAGAGACCTAACTTCTTTGACTAAAGGCTTTGTCAAGTAAATTTCACTATAAAGTTGTCCACTGTAATCTACCCAAACCTCTTTTCGGTGTTCGTCGACGCTTTTCGAATATTCCACGTAATATTCTAGCATTTTGATTGGGCAATCGAAAAGAGGAATCGCGAAAGCAAGCCTGGGTTCGGCATCTAATCGAAACTGTCTCAAAAAATAGTGAACCCTAACAGAGGTAGGTCCTCTAGCAGTCTGTACAGACACAGCAAACATGTATCTGCTGTCGGAACTGTCTCTCATCAACCATCGACCAACCGCAGCATTTTTTAGTAAATTTTCACTCTGCTGCCAACTAAGACCTTCGTGATACCAACCGCAGATTTGTAAAAGTCTTTTAATTTCACTTAATTTGGCTGCATCCCTGTCTATCACGTAACTATCGAAACTCCAAGGGCACGGCATTAGCCAGGAGACTGGCGTAGTCGGAGTTGTAGTTCTATCCCTTCTTTCTTCAAAATTTTCCTCCTCATCATTTTCACCTTCGTTTTTCTGCACTAATCCTCCACCATTAAAATTATTCTTAGCTCTTGTAGTTACGCCTGGCAAAGAGTTAGGCGGCGTATTTGTAGTAGTCGCGGTTATATTCACCGTACATTGTCCTAAGCTTGCAGGAAGCTGTACAGTTGCGTTTACTTGGATCTGTACTCCTGGATTCGAATCGAATACCATGGAATTACGATTTTCAGAAACCGACAGATTATTCGATTTCATCTGATAGAGATTTTGCACACTGTTACAACAGCAATTGAATTTTCTACCGGGTTCCACCGACTCTTGTTCGTTTTTCTTCGAATTTTTAGTCCGTTGAAACTGCATCGCCGGAGTATCGTTCGCTTCCAAACTCGAAAGGATCGAGTTCTCCTTACAAATTCCATCCTCCGGTTTTTGCGCTAGGGCATTCCTTCGGGTCCCTGGTAATTCCTGGCAGCCACTCGGAGGTACTAAATACATCCTTTCGTTATATGTCGCACTTTCTTGCTGATATTTACGTCCAGAGGGCACGATGACAGATGCAGCTTCTTCACTTTCACCCGACAACGTATTTTGCACGAAACATCCACCCCCTGATAATTTTGGACGGATTTCCATATGCGGCGTCTGTACAAGAGTGCCAGACTCTGTACTCTGGATCAAACAGCCTCCAGACTGTATACTCGGTGTTGTTGTTATCGTTACGCTTCCCCCGGTTAAGTCACAGCTCGTGGTAATTTGACAACCAGACCCTTCGTTTATATGCATTTCTTCGTTGATCAATGGGAAACCAAACATTTCCGTATCCTTCTTACACTTTTCGAGAAAATTTTCCTTCTCCTTAACAATGTCTGACTTTTCCAAGTCAAATGGCATCGATGGATAGTTGAACGAGTTGATAACAGGTTGGCTATGAATAATAGTTGGCGCATTTATAAAACAACCACCACCGCTCGTATAGCCTTTAGGAACTAGAAGTCCACCGTAATAACAGGCTGTTGGGTGAACTACATTATTATCTTTGTCCATGTTCCGGGGTTCGCAACAACCTGTAGCTGGAAATCGGTGGCGACAGTTTGGACACATCACCGTCAACATTTTTCACACGAATATTTTATTTTCAGCATAACAGAGTCTTGTATCTGTGAACAGAAAACACATCGATTCAGTTTTATTTGGAAGTCGCATTGATATAATTTGATGGGAATAACAGATTGTAGATAGAACGCGTAATTGTTTATATGCTGGACTGATCCCTGTAGAATACAGGAATAATGTAAAATAAATGTGGGATGGCAACATTTCAATTTTTATACATTTATATAACGGTGATAATAATAATGATTCGCGCTTCATTCGTTTACCATACGTGATTATTCGTAAATGACTAGCATAATTTACGTAACTGACCGCATCGCACAGCCAACATTTTCTATGAAAATCTGTTCCAACTAAAAATACTGATATCATTTTCACGTCACAACACGCAAATATCAGTAGTCAGGTTCAATTAATTTGGTTAATGTTCGACAAAGTAAAATCAACTTTATCAACTATACGAATAGTTTTTCAACTTTAAACAAGTTTCCTTTAACCCCCTCCACTATCTTCTTGCCATGTTAATCAAGAGAATTATATACAAAATAATTATATGCATTGCGCAACCATTTCTTATTCTAAGAATGCCACGTTTCACGTCCAACTTGTGTTCTCGCAGAATTGACGAACAAATGTAAGAAAACAGAAGAAAAGAGAAGAGAAGGAGAAAGGAGTGAATAATTTGTTACATCACGCGGTAAGCGAAGAAACTCTAACGAAATCAAATTATATTTATTCCAATTCCATTTCTCTCCGCCTCTCAATTAATAATACAAATATCTTAGGAAGCAAAATTTTCGTTATTACCTTTATTAACGCCATAAAAGTAAGCGTAGTAACTACGTTACTAAGTACAACATAATTTTTATTAATATTATGACGTATCGTTTCCACTCGGCACGCAAAATATTCACACATGCGCGCGTATATGTAAATGCAATCATTCTTATCTAACCGCAATTATCGTTTCTTCGTAACCGTTGAAAGGACTCACAACACGTGCTCGTAATATTGGCATTATGAAACACGGTAAAATACAGGAAGGCGCTCATAAAATTTACACCTAAAACTTGAACCAATATGTACCGTATGTATGTACGACAAATTCCCACGAATGATTATTTCTCATGAATAAGGATATATGTATATCCCTGTACTAACTGACGATCGGTCGAGTCACTCGTTGACTTAAGAGTCCGTTAACCCTGTCAGTGTGTCAGTCGGTGGGGTTATTTAAATAATCGACCACGAAACATCATCAGACGCTACTTCCACGTACGAGTTTACAGCTCATAGACTGTTAAGAAGACCAGATGTCGCATTCTCCCGTGATCTCGACAGGAATAGAGTCGCGTCTTTCGACATCGTTCGCATACACCGCAGCTGCCTTCTTTTTCCCCATTGTGTTTTAATGGGCCACGTGGCAGAGAGATGTCCGAGTGTTAGTAAAGCGGCACGGAGCCGCTTTTCCACGAACGTGTCGCAACGCTAGAAGGCCAAGCCCCCATTTAGAAGTTGTTCTTGGCCTCTCCAACTTCCCACTACTGCACTCCCCCCCCCCCCAATCCCCGCAGCCGCCGCCGCCACCACTACCCACATCTTCCCCTACCAGCCGCACCGACCAACTAACAATTCTATTCCCCTTCTCTTATCCACCTTCGACGCACACTGGCAGCTGCTTTACCTACGTATATCAATCATATTTAGAGCTTTTCCCAAATATTTGCTCGCCGAGAGCAAGATAAACTGCTGATCTACGCAATTTCAAACAAACCTTGAACGATAATCAAAAATTTAAACAGCCAACATTCAAACTTGCTGGAAACGATTTATATCCATGACATTAATCGTGTATAGGCTAGTATATGCTGCTGGAACTTACCAAATTGTTAAAATATCTTTTTCAAATATCGTATTCACGAGTAGTATACACATTGTATTGAACATATTGTAAAAATTGCAGAGCGTCAGAAGGATCAATGCGTTCGTTTACTTTTTATATCGTAATATTTCGACGAACGAAATATATTCACCAGAATGATCGTGTCATGGTTAACAGACCTGCAGTTACAATATTCATCGTCTCGAATAAAAGGAACTAGTGTTGGTGCTGATTTCGAGAAACGATTTCACATCGCGTCATCGACGAAATGGTATTATCTGGAACCCCATAATCGTTTCTACCAAAAGAGTTTTTGCACATTTTTACAACCCCCTTAATTCTTGTTACCGATAAGTAAAATTATGATACGAATATACGCTTAGGGCCAACAGCGATAATTACCAAGATAACATTTTCCAAGAACAGGGGAACACCGAAGACGAAATTGAGCGAGTTCGATAAAATTACTTTAGGAATAAAAAGAAGTTATGGTTTAGAAAGCAGGCAAGTAAAATTATACTGAACAAATTCAGGTTTTTTTATTTAACTTTTGAAAACTTATTTTATCATATAAACCCATTTTTCTGGGCTTGACGTATGTCATCGTGAAAAAATAGGTATGTTTTAAAAAATAATTTTATTCTGTAAATAATAACAAATTTGGAAGTTTTCGAAGAATGACTTTTTACATACAGTTTGTTGTGCTTTACCTTCAAAGAAGCCCCCCTCCCTCCCTCCCCAAAAAATCTTTATACGTACATATCATTAAATTTACCTTACTCAAATATTTATCTCGTACAATCACATGTTATACATATTGTTAAATACAAACAGGTAATAATCGAACAAGCAATTGTTTATTCTCGTGACGCAAATCAATTTCTTTATCAAGCCTTCTTTGAAATAATAGATGACACGTACACGATATCGAAATTAATATGGTATTGAAATGTACCATCTTATGAAAGCCTTCCCTAAAGCACTCGTTGATTAAACACTACATACAGCAAGAAAAAGCAATCTGTTTTGCAATTTTTAGATTTCACATTACTTATTGGAAGAACAGCGATTCAAGATCTTATAAAAAAATATTACGTTCATATAGTTGTTGTTATTATTATTATTATCATTAAACTGTTTCTATTCCTCCTTTCCACATTTCATTATTTAGCATTATTTTAATCTGTGATATTTGAATCTTCAATATATTTCGTGAACAGTGGAAAAAGAGAATGCTTAAAATTAGTAAATAGTATATAATTAGTCGTGTCAACGTGGTAATTTTTCTAAGATCTTAAGCCATTTTTCAAAAAATGAATGATACGAAAATTATTGAGCGCTGAAGTTTTTTAAACAATCATTTTTTTGTTAATATTAATTAATTTTAATTCATTATTATTCACGATACTCCTATATGTATTCGTTCTTCGCTCGACCATCTGTTCTCTCTCTCTCTCTCTCTTTCTTGTGATTGGAATGCTAAAAGGAGCGGGGAAACGGTGAGCGAGTGAGAGAGAGAGAGAGAGAAAGAGAGAGAGAAAGGAGAGAAGAGAAAAATCTTTCTTCGGGCAAACAGGACTTCGCAGAATTGGACGTCGTAGTTTTATTTGAGGAAACAGAACAAGAACCTGATGGAGGGGTACAAAATTAAAAGAAATCCGAGAGAATGCTCTTCCCTTTTTTTTTTACCACCACAAACAATTAGAATTTACGAATACATTGAGGAAAGTATAGAAACGAATAATTTCCTTCTTCAAAAATACATTTCATCTGTTTGTATTCTGTCATTACGAATGTTTTCTTTATTATTAATAATTAAAAATACAATTGATTGATTTAATAGAGAAATTAATACAAACACTTCTGCGACTTTTACAGAACCGATCAAGTACATGAGATCCGTAAAAGATAAAGTCAGCAAAATAACAAAGAAAAAGGCAACAATTTACAAATATGTGTATAGATATGACAAAAATTAATGAATGCACGAGTGGATACTAATAAAGAGTTATATATTATATACGCAACGCTAACAGAAGGAGGACAGAAGAGAGTGCGTAAAATTTGGTGGAAAAGAAAAGGAAGGAACGGTATTTTACGATGCACGTTTCTTCAAGTCATAAGGTGGTTCCGAAAGTATTCATAAACTAATTGTAAGGGGAAACGCGTGTATGTATGCGCGCTTACCCTGTGTTTCGAGGGGTCTGGCTAGAAATTCGTCTTCTCGGAAAACGACAAAACGGGCTGATGACCTGTGTGTACCCTAGCGAAATACAGTTCGTCGTAGCAAATGCTAATTTTACTGGTCAACTTCATCGATGTCTCTAAGGTCGTTCAGTTACACTACACGCTGTACACTCTTCAGAAACGATGATGATCGACGCTTGCAAATATTACTTTCTATGTTCTTTTCAAATATCTTTTCATATGTTGTAACAGAATCGTTTATTTGATAGAGTAAATGAAACTACAAATAAATATACATACCGTGATACGTAAAGTGCGTTAATAGGAAAAAATAGGTTGTAATAAATGAAGCGTTACTGAGTTTTCATTAGATGAACGAAGTGTCGCAGTTAATCAATAGAAAGAAATGCCTACGTACAACTACGTCGAAGATAGTTTCCTATAAATTACCACTAATTAAACATCCACCATTTATGAATGGTTATATACCACGGCTAACCTTGTTATCGGCTAGATTTCCAGCAAGTATAAATGAGAAGAGGTTCCTCGAATGAGCGGTAACACGGATTTTATCTCTTACAGATAAGCGTGAATTTTATTTTACAAGCCTTCGGAGAAATAAACCTGCTTCCGTGAACAGATCCGTTTTTGTCATTACAAGTATTTAGAATGTTATCCTCCGGCCATTAATTAATTAGTTATTTCTTGTTAACAACAACATAACCAGTTGAAAATAATAATGCATTCTTTGTGTTGTTAACGACACTTTAACTCGAGGAAAACGCTAAAAACTGATATTCAGAATGTTTCTACAAATCACGACACAAATTTTCTTGAAACGAATGTTTCAAACCCTTTTAAATGTTATTATGAAAATCGATAACTTTTCAATTTTCAAACCAAAATATTCTGATATAATTATCGATGTAACAAACGTTTGCAAAAACAATGTTGCCGGCAGGTGTCAGAAAAGATCCGTTTCCCGTAGTTGTAAGTAAATTAATATAAGTTTTTTAGCTGTTACAGATACAATCTTGATCTGATAAACCAACATTTCAAAAAGTAAAGACTTTTAAAGAGGAGCTTGTTGAAATGTAAAATAAGGATGTAACTAACCGCAGACGAACAGCTGAAAGGAATGAAAATGTAGCGGGACGTACGATTCTAGTAAAAATTAAAGCTGCTTACCGTAATACTTTCGTAATTTAATGACAAGTGAGAAGAAATCTCGCATGGGACTTTCTCCGAAAAAGCACTTCCACCCACTTTCACCTCATGTCTCGAAAATAGCTCGAAGCATCGTTAAAAATCATTCTAATTTTAAACACGATACAAAAATTCCTGAATTTACCGATTTCCACAAACAATCGGAAAAAAAGAATCTCAAAGAATAAATATTGCGGTATTATGTTTTTTTTTTTTAACACACACAACGTGTTACCGTTAAAAAACTGACAATGTATACAACGTTCAAGTCACTAGAATAAATTGCCCGATCCGAAAGTCGGAACAGCACTGGCGCTGCTACCACTGAATGAATCTATAATTGTTTTTGTAGAGAATGAATGTGGGGGCAAGCACGTGATCCGGTACGAGTAGTGGTGGAAATCGTGGAAGACTTGTCGAGGGAGTATTAACAAACCATTTTAGCGATAGCTGCGATGTAGAAACGGCCAGCAAACTGAACTATGTATGCAACTTTCTTAATAGTTTTTTAACAATGCTCTGTTACAGTTTACTTTTTAGGAATATGTATTATTTAACAAGACGAATTTAACGAAGGAAATTCTCGTGAAAACAAATGTGGGCATGATTATAATTACGTATTCGTCGAACATTATAAATACTATCTTATAAATTTAAAAAATCAGTTAAAAAACTCCTTTTTAAACCGAACAGTTTTCCACTTTCGAACTTTCATACTTATAAACAAATAAATAGTTCGTAATTCTGAGAGGTAAGTAATCGTGAGGATAAACAAATTATGTAAAGATTTAGAAAGAAATTACGGTGTACGTGAAGGTTATAAAATCATGGCGACAGCAATTATATTAAGTTTAAATTTCTAATATACGTTTCTTTTTTTAACCGTATTCGAACAAAGAATTGGGGAGAAAGTAATACGCGTGAAAATCGTTGAGCAAGTTTAACGTAAAGATAAACGGTAGCGCGGAGAATGGTCAAAGCCATCGCTACTGCATGTGCGTGAAAGAACAGCACACATGGCTCGCAGAAAAATGAATTCCTTTTAACTGGTTTACGTGCGATCTCGTCTGCGCTATCGCGTCATCGTTCTCGCTTACGAGTTCATATTTCCGTGGGTCTCTCATCGAAACGTCACGAATTCCGACGATTTGACGCCGCACACTTTAAATCTTGGCTGCCAATCGATCCCTGTTGCCAGACTAACGCTCCTCCTCCCCTTCCCAAATACGTCATTGTCAAACATTTCGTGAACTGTAATACGCCCAGAGAATTCCATTTAAAATAACAAAAGCAATTCAGAATGCTTTAATAATTTTTGCAATATCGACCATCCCCCTACCCTATATATTAAATGCTTTCAATCTTATGTAAATAAGTATGTACATAATATTACTCCAAACCGATTCTTCGAACAACAAATCTGTTTTTACAAAACAGCTTTGTCCTCGATCACAACAATTGGTTGTTATTTTTAAAATATATAACCATTGTTACACATTCCATGATCGATAAACCGTAACATAGCTTTCATTAATTTTCGTGAAAAGCAATTTACAGACAACTACAGTACTTCGCTTTTTATCGTTTCTTATACGGTTGTCTGTCTTGTTTGCTTTCATTTCTATTAGGAATTATTGGGTTGAAAAATGAAAAAAACAAAAAAGATTTTTCTTTCTCATGGTATACATGCTGTTTGCGATGCGTATACAACACGTTCGTTCTAATTCATGGCTACTTTTTCTTTTTCTTTTTCTTTTTCTTTTCTTTTCTTTTTTTTTTACACACATTTAATTGTTATTCCGCAAAATTTGAGAGTGTATGTATGTATGTATGTATTCTGAAAAGATCAGGAGAAAGAAAGGAAGGTGATAGTCGTATCTGACGACTAAGGATTCTGGTTGACGAAGAAGCACAGAAGAGAGAGAGAGAGGAAAAGGAGACGGACAAAGACCGATAGAGAGAGGAGTGACAGGGGTGGGGAGAGAGAGAGGGAGGAGGGGACCACGCGTACCTAAGACACGTTATTCTTGTTCATTTCCAAGAATAAATCCGTAAGAATCCAGCTGGTCGCACAATACCAGTTTCTCTTAACAAAATACGTTACTCCCTTTCAAATATTTTGCAAACTTTCCGATCCGCTCTACATCCAATATACATACTTCGAAGGTAAGTACCTACTTGTTTCTCGATATCTTCAATGGAGACACCGAAACCTAAGCTGAAGAATTAATCTTCCTTTCAGAACATTGCGTCTTTTTTACAACCCCATATACGTATATACGTATTTATAGAAGCTCCCTCATACGATTAAATCTTAATACCCTCCACCCCCCCCCCCCACATGCGTCCGAATTATATATGTACATAATACTTTTACGATATCGTACAATTCAGTTTAATACGATCGTATAAAAGTTTCATGGATATTCTCATTCTCTATTCTGTTTTATACCGTATGCTGCACATCAGTAAGGAACAATTTTCAATAATTATTATGAAATAATGTGAATAATATATAATAAACAATTATGAAAGCATCAGATGATTAAAACAAGTTTCTCGATAGTATTTGACTGAAAATAGTAATTTTGTAATTGCTTTTGTATTATATCAGAGAACTGATAATTGTTTCTTAGGGTTCCCATAAATTTTATGAAACCTTTAATTATAAAGAAAATATTCCCTTCTGTTGACGATACACGTAGCCCAAAATGGGAACACCTGGTCATGAGTCATGACTCTGAAATATATATCCCTAGCAGATCATGTGACGTCTCTTTTACGCAGGCATTTTCTATACTTTGATCAAGCAGTGCCTTTTACGTCTATTATTAATCGTTACATCTATTAAGACAATTGTTTAAGGTTTAATAGGTCACACTTGTTCCCCATACAACACCAACAAAATAGTTTCATATTATTATTATTATCGTAAAAATTCACCAAGGATTTTGTTCTATTCCATTTAACGATTGAATACAAAATTGTTGACACATCATTAAACGTGTGTGAATTTAAGTTCAAACAGGTTATTACATTCTATAACACTTTCTGCAGAATTTATTTCGGTAATACGAAAGAGAAAGAAAAAAAAAGAGGGAAGGAAAAACGTGACCGTAATGGTCTACAGTATTCGAAACGTGTCCTTCGTAGATCACGCGTGCATTTCCAGAAACCTTTTATGTTTTCTGAACAATGGGTGGAGGCCGATTCCGTTATTAAGAACACAATGCGATTCATTGTGCATTTACAGGGACCCTAGTGGGTTGCCGATTTCGTGGTAACTTGCAGGTTTTGCAGAAATCACAGAAATCAATTTTTTGGTGCTAGAACAGTTTCACTAGACGTATATTCATATCAATTACTATTAATTAAAGTACTATAACAATCCGATGACAGTACGTAATTGAAACAACAATAGCTACGTAATAAGAAAGAGTGATTCTCATCGGGCGTTATATTCGATACAATTCTAATTTCGTATCTGTATAATAATGGTAAATTACAAATAAAGTGTGTTACATACGTATATCCATGTATGTATATCTGTCGAATAAAAATGTTCCCTGCGTTTTACTTGCATGATGTGTATGAATGTAATTTGTAACGATTAGGTGTGTACGTGTATAATTTCCGAGGAACTAAAATGGTTTTATAATATTGTGTTTCGGGGTGCAGGTAAATTAGAAAGCCTACTGAAATGATAAAGATTAGTGAGAACGGGGGAGCCGTTCATCGGTGAATCGAGGACTATTTCAGAGAGGATTCCAGGAACGTTTCGAACGGAGAAATCGAGAGACACGCTATGTTCTCATTTCAGCTGGTCGCGTATATGGGCCTCATAGAGCCTGTTATCGTGCCTGTTACCTTGTGGTGTAGAGCCAGGCATCTTATCGTAACAAACAAACTTCTTTATGACGATTACACCCGGTTCTCTCGAATCGACCTTTCCACGAATCAGTGCGCGTTCAAGGGCGCGTTTTCTGATTAAAGCCGAAACCAATTATTCAAAATACTTCCAGCGACTACACCGCATCAACTATTATATGTAATACTTTTATAATCTCGTTTTACCGTTCCATATATACCAGCAGCATCGAATGCTCAATTACCAGTATGATGTGAACAAAGCTACCTACTGTTAGACAGTTGTTTACTACAAAAGCAATACGACAGGGAACTACAAGAGAGTAGAATTTTTGATTTCTTGAACTATAAGATAATATCGCAATACTATTACTGTGGTCATCGAATTGCTCTCATCAAGTGAATTCGGTAAGATAAACATGAACATGTAAGTATATAGGTAACCACTGCTAAGTGCATTAGAACTGTACGAAGTATATAGGTTTAGCGCCATGAAGTTTAACGCTGAACATCGAGAAAACACTTGCAAAACCGAAAAGCAGCATAAATTAATGATGAGATAAAAGCAAATTCACCTTGGAATTTGTGCTTTATTTAGTTCTGAAGTATATTAATTAAGAAATTGCTGAAAAATTGTGGCACTACTTTTTCGCTATTTCTTATACGAAAATTTCATTTGCACGATTAAAATTATTTTCATAGTAGGCGGTAGTTTTTTAAATTACAGGAAAAAATAAACACGTATAAAAATAAACAGTGAAAAGAATAAAGGTGAACGTACCTTTTATGCTCGTTCTCGAAGCGTCTCCTAGATGAACATGAAGTTTCAGCTGTACAGCGTGGATTGAAGTTTTGAAGATGCTCAAGAATGATTTCCGCCGATAAATCAACAAATTTAAGGTTAACACTACTGAACTTCACTCATTTTACATTTATAATGAAATCTGTGTAAAGAATTCAGTTCGCCGAACATACATCCATAGCGTCCCAGACTGCCAGTTCCGCCATTGGTGTTGTTAGTTGTTAAAATTAGCCGTAGGTGGTGCACGAATGAGCTTACAGAGTTCCCGCCAATGTTTCAAATATCCGTTCCGTCCGCTTTAAAATGCAATAGAAATTTAAAAATGAAGAATAACGGAAAAAATGCAAGACCATATTACATTGCACATGACTCGTGCTTTACGTTATGTATATTTTATATTGCGATACCTTCGTCGCTAGAAAAATAATTAATCAGAATTTACGCACTTTAACAGGAAACGTAATTCATTAATGAATATTATTAATAGTGTCCTTTTAATAGTAACAACGTTATTAAAGAGGAAAATTTAAGTTTTTCCCTGAAAACACAGGTAAAATATGTTTAAACCGTGCGACAGAATTACGTAATGTAATGCATGCGTGCATACTAAACAAGGAAATAAATAAAGTGAGGAACTGGCGAGTATGTTTCCATTGTTCGTTTTATATTTAGTATCTATTTGTTTGACAAGGCTTCACCGCGCTATGCATATATATGTAACAATACTATTCGTCGTTTTCGTTACGGCAGTGCATTTTAGAGTGACCATATATACTTACGTATCTTTAAATTTACTAAAACCAGTAAAAACCTCGATCGGTTATAGCGGAATGTGTTTGAAGAAATTGTACATCGCGCCATCTGGTAGCGTAACAGATAACATTTTCGGTTACTTCTCCTGTAAGATAAATTGCCGATTCGACATATAAACTATACTACGAAATATAAATACAAAAAATATTATAAAGTTGAAGTTGTGTGTAATTAATATATGTAAAAGAATAAACTGTCACTACTACCTATAACATTAATGTTTATTCGAAGTTTAATATCGGTTATATTATGTACAACAATAAACAATGGGTAATCTTATTATCGAATCATTTAACATACGTAAGAATCACAATCGGTGTACAGAATCAGTGTAGAATCAGTGTCTGTTAGCTGTAAATATTATCATAGAAAGAAAAATCCAGCACTTTTTTCCTTAACTATACTTGAGTCACCTGTGTTACCGTATGGTTTGTACCTGCTGCATTTCCATTAGTCTCTATAAAAATTTGTTTTCCGGCGTTCTTCGGGGTTTTCCAGGTTTTCCAGGTTTTGCAGAAAAGTTGATTGAACGTTTTCCTGAATTGTCTACTCATTGTACAGTAGAGAATGAAGTTTATAGCCGAATTAACAAGAGTTAACATATCGATAACGTCACCTGAAAATCAATCGTGTTGCAATTATAAACAGATAACGTTATATAAAATCAAATTTAACGATACTAATAATCTAAATATGTGTTTGGAAGCAGCTACTCAATTTTCCATTTTCCATTTTCCATCTTCCATTTTCTTGTATTATCTTTAAGCATGCATTCAGAATTACTTAGTGAATATTTATCGTTTGTTTTTTAATTATTTTTCTAAACGTAGCTTTTAGTTCTGATGTTCAATACTCGGTATAGCTTTTGTATTATAACGGACGATAAATTGCTTTGATCGGGGCGAAAAATTAATTTTCTCGTAACAAGTTTTCCTGCACAGTGGACGCGCAGGTAAACGCAGGCGCGATGGGCAAGAAATATTAGATGTAAAATATATTAAAAATTCTAAGAATAGTCGGAAGAATTTGTGAACATTGGTAGGCGATACGGTGTAACTAATTGTAAGGTAGAATATGAAAGAGCTACGACATCGTATCAATCCACATATATATCTAATTTGTTGAAAGAGCAACAAAGTAGACGATTGAATCGTGGCAGATTATCGATGCGATTAAAATAACATTACAATTTTTCCTTGGCGTTGAGATAAACGGTAAAAAATGTTTCACAAACATCAGACAAAGGTTTGAAAAGTGGTCGAGTTGTTGAATTTTCAGATATGCGCGAGTTTCTTGAATATTTTGAGGGTTTTTTAATTAGAAACGAAAGATAGGGGAAAAAGGCATACTCTACGCGTGTTCAACAATGCCCCTTTCAATCCGCAATATTCTGGATGAAATCGTTCGTAGGCGTTTACTCTTTTCTCCGTCTTCTTTTCCTCTATTTTGATTCTCACTTACGCGGATACA
This sequence comes from Tetrapedia diversipes, assembly GCA_033822845.1. Taxonomy (NCBI): domain Eukaryota; kingdom Metazoa; phylum Arthropoda; class Insecta; order Hymenoptera; family Apidae; genus Tetrapedia; species Tetrapedia diversipes. The sequence continues at coordinate 2,214,479 of JAOPTO010002393.1, read as the reverse complement.
ATCGCATACTTTCGCGTACGAGCTTCCTGCTTACGTACTTCTATTCGTAGACGAATGAATCGTTATGATACTGACCTAACATCAAGTAACAAGTCCGGAAGAATTGTGGTCCGAGAAGTACGCTGAGAAGCCCTAGAATCCCTTGCGGTAGCTCGGTCAACAGGAAAAGTAACAGAACTGCGAGCAACATCATCGTAGTTCTGTCAGTTTGTCGCTCCTTGTCCAGCCGCCGAGAGCCTCTTTTCCTATCCAAATTTTCTTCCCGATTGACGTTCGTTAACTTTCGCCTTCTTCGCTTCGCCTCCAATAAAACTTGAAGAAGTTTCACACTGACGATCGTGAGGACGATACAAGGGAAAAGTTTGATTACGACGCTGTAGATCCAGAAATTTAGTTCCTTCAAGACGTCATGATTTTCTGCAGTTTCCGTTAACCGAACAAAGTAAAGGGTCGTATTCGTCGTATTTGCTAATGGAAGATCTACGGAAGAAGAAAGAGAGAAGAGGGAAAAAGAAGGGAAAGAAAATAGGGCGAACGGAATAGATAAGGGAACGGAATGAAATAAAGTTGTTAACGTTGTTGTTGTTGTTGTTGTTGTTGTAACGGTGTATCATCAGGTGGTAAGCAAAGCATATTCGGAGGCGCAGAAGGTGAGTTGTCGTATAGTAATTAGTATAGCACGTAGGTAAGAAATAAAATATTTGCCGAGATTCGGAGATTGAACGGTATGAATAAAATATGGGAAAAGAAAATGAAAGGGGGCTGGGCAGGCATAAATAATTGTTACCTAGATACTTACCGATTAAACTTTCGTTCCGAATGTTCACCGTCATCCCATCGGAATCTAAGAGTTCTACTTGCTCCCTTACTTCGGTCGTAATGTATAAGGGTATACAAAGTACGGGACAGAAAATGTATGCTATGAAAATTGCGAAAATAGTTTTTCTGTAACTGCACCACTTTCTGTTTTGTTGCGGCCTTGCTACCGCTACGTATCTCCAAATGGCCAATATTAGAGTTAAACAAATCGAGATGGTGTGACAAACCTGCCGAAATATCATGTGGTATAGATAATTGGAATTCCATGAATTCAGCTTTATTTTTTCGTCCGTTCCGTGAAACGGTAGTCTACGACTACAAATCGTTCCGTGCTTGTTTCTCCGCTTTAGTTTCCACGTCGATAAATTTTGGACGGAAAAAGAATGTTTACGATCGTAACGTCTGTTCAGTGTTTTACCGAGCAAAATTCTATATGCTCGTACCAATTTCTTTTTTTGTTTCGCTTAAATTGTAGCGAGACGTTGCGACGTAACGACGTTTTCTCGCGACTCGGATGCGTATACACGTGTATATAACGTAGTTACGTTATGTATGCGTGCAGTTGTCGTATGTATTCGTTATAAAGCACCACACACTTACGTTTTACGTTAGGTTTTAAGCAACATAAAATCAGAGGAAAAAATGGAATAAAGGAAAATTCGTGTGTAGTTACCGAAGGGTAGAGTTCGAGGTTTAATAAAAGGAAGGAGGAAGGCCCGGTGCGTTGGATTGATTGGTTTTCAAATATGTAGGTCAATCGTCGTGAAACAAAGCAAGGAAGGAATTGGTAGGCCGAGAAGAATGCGACGAACCATAAATATGTAAATGTCGAACGATTACTAACTCTAAAATTGGCGTGTATACGAACGACTAGACGCGCGCAGAAAATTGGAACGGCGAACGAAACGCGCGATTCTCGGACGATGTAAAGAGATTACCTATGTTATTACCTGGGCAAAATTCGAATGAAAGAGAACAAAAATGGTCCATCCGTAAGCGAAGGTGTCCCTCCTTGATCGTCGATACAGATAAAGATGAAACGCGTAGGGAATGTAATCGATCATTACGAGTAAATCTGCGGCAGCCAATCCGGTTAAAATGATGTTGGTCGGTGATTGCATTTCTCGTCGAGTCAGCACGAGAATATTCAAGACGTTCGCGACCGAGCCGAAAATACAAACGAAAAGGGAGATCCAGCCGTGTAGCCGGGAATAATGGGAATGGAACGACGACAAATTACAAACGTAATGGTTCGACAAACCAGTGAAATCCATAATTATGCGTATATTACAGTTCCCTTTCTCTCTCTCTCGTTCGTTTCTCCTTGCACACCTTCTTCTTCTTCTTCTTCTTCTTCCTCTAATAATTCTTCTAACCTTTTATCTAACGCCTATTATTCGTACTTTTCGATCGTCGAACGATCTCCTCAACTCTTGTTTCTTTACTGTTTACACGTGCACACGCGCACACACGCACACGCGCGAGACAAGAAACGATTTTCAATCGTTCACGATATACTTCGGATCAGGGGAAAATCGAGATGACGGGAATTCGTCGATTTCATCGAGAACATTTCCCTTGAATAGTATCGTGAGGAAACATCGAGAAACATCGAGAAACTACTTGTTTGTTCTAAAGAATGAACACGCTTTATCTGAATACGTTTCCCTTTCCTTTTACGATCACCATTTACAATTTTCAATCGTCGTTCAAAGAAGCACACCAAGCAAATTCTTTTATTTTCAATTACAAACGTGCTCAGCGAGCGAGCGAGCGAGCGAGCGCGCACGCGTCTAAATGCTTCGCCGATTAAAACTTTGTTCACCTTGTGTCGGTCGCTTTATTTGTTGACACTAAAACGAAATTAACCGATGCGAAAGTAAAGCACCTGCGGAAGTAATAAAAATGATTTATATTCGGTTGGTTGTTTGTATTTGCGGCTGCTCGAACAATCGAAAGCGTTGACATTCGAAGAAAAATTACGTTAGAGAATGCAACAGGCGAATACACGATCGGAAAAAGAAAGGAAAGCCGCTAAACCACGAGGAGAATACGACGTTACAACGTCGGCTAAGCTAATGCCGCCTCGTCGTCCCCTATCGGTATTGTAGCAGCAGCCGCCCCGAAATTCGAACGCAGACGCAGATCATCCTCCTTCTTCTCCTCTTATAACCTATCTATGCACGTAGATAAGTAATTCCGTAAGATGCCGCGATCTGCGATATATGTAAGTGCTCCAAGTGCTTTAAGTACTTATATACTTTAACCAACTTGTCTAGAGTCTTATAGAGGGTAGGTAAATACAATACTCTTCCCTCGTATTACGCGTACGTGCATATATTATTCCTGCAAAACTATATCTACCTTGTTCGAGGTTCGTGAAATAACGCTGGTATCCGGTTGTGTAGAAGAAATAAAAATGGAAACGAGTATCGTGTCCTTTCGATCGTTTTCCAACCAACACCGCACACTTTCGACAACCTTCGATCGCGTTCTATCAGCTAATCAACAGCTAAGCGCGTTCTCGGTTTCCGTGAATCATTTGTTTATTCTTATATAATTCCTACTCACCACCTCGTCTCGATCCGTGCCGCCACCCTCGTTCGATCCAAACCAATTTATTTCTCTCGTACTTGTTCCATGCTCCACTGTTCCCACGCGACGCTTTCAGATAAAGCTGCGCATTCTTTCCGAGTAACGTCAAAGGCTGTGCTGTGCCGTCATCGTTGCGATCCCACTTACAATTTATAGCTTCTTCCAATTCCCGAATGAGAATGATGACGTGTCGGGTAGGCGCAGGGTACACCTGTCACGAGAAAAAGAGACAAGTTACATTTTATATTTCTACTCTTTCCGCGTTCTACTTTCCGCGTTTACTATTTTGTTGTTTCAAACAACGAAAGCGAATCGGTTGTACAGGAGAAAGTTGCGTCGAGAAACAAATCACAGGGGCTTAATTTATTACCTTTATCAGACTCGATCGCTTGCCTCGATTCACGTACCCTGTAGCAGCAGAGCCGACCCGTTGTGTGAATTAAGATGTCTCAGCGATGACACGGTGTGCGATTTATTTGACGTAAAAAGGTAGGAAACCGATACCTACCTCCGTATATTTCTCCTCCCCGAGCTGCGTCGATCTCGTTTCCGCACTTCCGTCTTTCAGTTTATACCACACACCAACCGTACCGGTAAACAAATTATGATTCCCTTCCTGCTCTGTGTTTCTTGCTCAATTTCTCAAGCTGAAATATCTGATCGGTATGCACGTGTAGAGAGCCAGGTAGTATACGTATACTTTCGATATTACAGCTAAGAGAAAAGACATGTGTAAACGTATAGCGTTGATTTCGATGAATATTTTCCTGCAAAAAATGTTTAAGCATCGCATACAAATTATAAACGATCGAGACATTTCAAACATTTTTTCGGACGTTAAACCGAGATATACACGGTTCTCAGGATTAAATCGATAACATATATGTATATCGCGCATGAATATCAATTTCTAAGGACATACAGACAGAGTATGTAGCGGAAGATATGCTTGCAGTGGTGAATACGAGATAATACATTGCGCGTAAGTAAAGAGGCTTGTATGGTGTAAACAACATATGTATATGCATTTTATTTCAACATTGAACATTCACTAATGTGTATACAATATAATATATATATATATATATATATATACATATACATACACATATACACATATACACATATACATATATATATATACATATATATATATATATATATTTATTTATTTATTCATTTTTTTGGTATTCATTTATTTTTGTATAATATGTAATAATAATAATAATTGTAATAATAATATTATATTATATCATTATTTATGTATACATCATTTACTTTGCTGCTGTCAATGTATACACGTGCACGAATGCATTGATATCAATTAATCGGTATAATAATTACCCTATTATTCAGTTAATCGATTAACCGATCGATCGATAAATTAGTTATACCGTATACTTCTCTATCGTTTCCTAATTGTGTGTCGATTAATACAGCCGTTAAGTAGATCGATTATATTGATCGATCTATCGGTTGTCCGCGTTTTACGAATAAAATCTCGTTTGGTTTTATTTACTCTACACGTATACGCGAACGACGTTTAATACGTATGCCCTTTCTATACGCCTACACGTGTACAAATATTCCCTGTAATTTAATTCTTTTTTCTTCGTCACCTACAAATTTATCTACCTCTATATGTTCATTGATTAACTAATATTAACATTGGTAATAATCGCCTTGTACAGCGACACGGTTTTCTTCTTTTTATCACAATTACCTGGTATCATCCTGTTGAACGATTGTTTCTCGAACTTCGTAAATTGTTGCTTTCCTTTGCCTAAAACCCGTTTGTTTAACTAGCTTCTTTGATTGGTACAAAATAGGGCAGAAGAAACGAAGCTATATTAATCACAAGTGTATTGGTATATCGGAAACATTGGTTCTCCCCCACTCTCTAGCCACTCTTTATCATATTTCTTGACAATTTTGACGAGGAAGCGAAACCTGGTAGCACTTTCTCACCGATAGGCAGAGCAGAAGAACCGCAACGTTTGCCATAAAAAGAGAAAAATAAATTTGCAACACGATAATTAACTGTTTATGTACGAGTCACTTCGCTCGTCTCGCGTTAAATAAATTGAAATTGATCTTTACTGTTTTGTTCAATTATCTGTAATTACTTAAACATCTGAACAATAATTTTCAATGGAAATAGAGCGCGTTGTTCGTTTTTATAGATGGGAATGCGATAACAGAATCCGAATAGATTCGGAGAACATTTCAATTAATTTAAATATCGCTCCGTTAATTCCGTCTCTTCGATATTCACAGCACGATCAATTATTTATTCTATATCTATTATTAAGAATATCGAGTAGTAATCGCTTAATAATCATTCTTATTGCTGTTATTTCGTGCATTGACTCGGGATACCGTGAGAAATGGCGCTGAATCGACAGAACGATCGATGCTCGTTTTAAACGATCATTTTCGAAAAAGATATCCTACATTTATTCTACGTATATCGATACGCATAATAAAAATTACGATTCTACAACATTCGTTTCAACCGAAGTTTGGTTGATTTCTCATTGTTTATTGACATTATACCGAACACACGCACACAGTTCCATCCTTTTTATCGAATGTAGTTAACTTCGAATCGTTATGATAAAAGACTCATTCCACTACGTTGTGTGCTTAAATTTTGTTTATTTTTGAAGCTTGACGAGTGTTGAAAAAGAAGAAGAAGAAGAAGAAGAAGATGAAAAAAAGAAGAAAGGCGAAAAAGATCGTTGACAAAGTTCCGATTTCATTAACCGGCTAATTATTCGTCTTTCTCAACTTTCTACGGATCACTCGCAAAGAATCTATCGTTGGCTAATGTTGCACAATTCAAACATTGTGGCTTTCTAGATGCATACAACAACGTACCTCTGATCGAATACCAAGGATGTTGAAATGGAACGAAAACAAGGAGATAGATAGATGTGTAAAAAAAGAAAGAAAGAAAGAAAGAAAGAAAGAAAGAAATAAACAGAAACAGGAATTTAAACAAAATAATCCGTGAATTTATTAAAAATAACACAAGAAAGAATAAAAGAAATGACAAACAACAAATTAGGACAACGAAGTCGCACTAACCGGTTAGGACGATATCACCTAATTAATAATAACGTAACTTAACTAATTGCTTATCACAACCGTAGGCGCTTCTCTGCTTTCTTTCTCTTTCCTCTTCACTGTTTTACATTACTTTCGAGAGAAGGCCATCATCGGGGTATTGCCATCGGTTCAAATTTATTATTTATTTATTTTGTTACGTGAACCAACGGTACGAACAATTATTATCATTATCATCATCATCATCATCATGATCATCATAAACGATACAACACGTATCTATAATATAAACAATTTCCTGCAGCAATTTGCAAAACATTCCCTGTGTTCGTTGTAATTACTGCAACAACAGCTCCTATAGTTTCGTTTCATTTCGTCTCGTTTCGTTGTACAAATTGTACATAAAAATCGTTGAAAGGAAATATTTTACAACATTACCGACAGTTCAATCGTATCGTCGATTCCTCGCAGAGGTTCCAACCGATCGTTTCAATCGTTTTTGTTTGTAGCAGCTTAAAAACAACTAGAAGATAATTTTGCCGGGGCTTAATAAGAGCAGCTTCTAATCGTTATGTAACATAGTCTGTTTAGATAGTTAAGAATCCGATCGAACAGTTTTCACGATCAAAATGATGAATCGTTTGTTCGCGCCTAGTTATATACATAGATTTCGTTATCCCGATACAATTCTAACGTATCATGTTTGATCAACTACTGTTCGTCGGACAAATGTGTTGTATTAACAATAAAAGAATAAGTTAAATAATTATAATGTTAAGACATCATTACACGTTCTTGATAAATAAACAATGTTATAGTAAATAAATATGTATTATATTATTCGTATCGGGTTTATCACACGGTAACTATGCAGAAATCTTTCTTTGGGGAAATAAATGATCGTTACGTCGCATCGCATAGATCGCGTTCGATACATATAATAGATGCGCATACGTATGTAATTGACGATAATGCGGGCTATCGATCGATACACGGTATCACGCTGATCAAGTTATCGATTTGCTCGTAACGGAGCTTCTTCGCTCTCGATCGAATTTCTTAACGGCACACGTATCGATTTGCTCGACAAATTTATTCTATTTTATCGCTACGATATACGTTGTACGCGTATGTAGTATCGTTTGGAAAGCCGTTGATTCCCTTAATGGTAATAACAGAATATACATAAGCAGAATGCTTAACCGTGTAAAAACGTGACGGAAATTATTTTCGAAATTCTGTTCGCGAATGTATAGATCTGTAGACAATTATTGGGAGAATACAATTTTGAATTCATATGATTTTCGGTATCTCGTTGATCAGCGCCACTTTCCACTCTCTAATTTATAAGGAAGTATGTAAATTGATGAAGAAAAAGGCTTGGTCAACAATTAATTTATTTAGCCGGTCGTACCGGTTTCATTCGTTGCTCGTTCATCGAAAGTTCTCATTCACGATTTTTCTATAACTAACAATTTTAATGAAAAGGTATATAAATATTTGTAACTATCGTGCATTTGTTTATTATAAATCGCGAATGAAAACCTATTTCTCTAAACGATCGAACGAATTGTTCCAATGAATCCCTTTCGATTCCGAGGACTAACGAACGTTTTCAATGCATTCGCCTTGTGAAGAATTATGTGAACGAGCAAAATCGTATACGAATAGAGTAGTAAGACGGAACGCGACAGTTCGTATAACTTCAAACACGATCTTTGTAGAAATGTTTGTTGACCAGGGAGTTTTCTTAATCGATCTCAATTAATACGACTAATTAGATACACCTACTTAGGCTTAGATAATTCTATGTAAGGCATGGAGTATGTCATCCCGTTATCCGGCAACTAGATCGTTCGCATGTATATTTGTATAAATTTTCTGTTGGTTGGCTTGCACACGAACACACAACACCTCTTTCCCGTTCTCATTCGCTCAACGCTTATGCATTTCTTTATTTTCTCTTTACGCTTAACCAACAAACCATTTACGCGCTCTTTTCTCCCTCTCTTTCCTCGTTTCTCTGGTTCATTTAAAATTGATTAATAAATATCTAAACTATTCGAACTTTTCGTTTATACTTTCAAATACGTACGATCGAGTTTCAATTTGCGTTCAATTATTTTCTAAACGATCACTGACAGAGAATAATTGCATTCCCCCGGGATTCAGAGCAACTTGCACACGCGTCAGAATATATATTTCGTGGTAGAAAAAGGAGACAAGAAAACATACACAAAATACCTAATATTCATCCCTACAACTTCTGTCTCATCTAGATTAAAAGTTCCGTGAATTCTCTGGCCTAAGTAAATTGGCTCTCGTTGATCAATCACTAATTTGTCGGTTACTTAATATACAACAATTAACATGAATTAAAGCTCATCGAGATGCATTTATTAATTATTTGTTAATTATTCGTTATTAACGTAACCATCCATCACAAAGGTTTCTGTCTTTCATTATTCCTAATTATTATTATTATTATTATTATTATTATTATTATTATTATTATTATTATTATTATTATTATTATTATTATTATTATTATTATTATCATTACTACTACTACTGCTACTGCTACTACTACTACTACTACTACTACTGTTATTAGTACTGTTGTTATTGTTGTTAATGTAATTATTATTATTATTATTATTATTGTTATTATGTTTTTTTCCGGTTTATGTGGCCTTTTCTAATTATTTAACATACGTCTGTCTATGTTGCGTGGTTTCAATATGGCTGGTTGCTGTGTCGAATGTTACATTATATCGGATTGAGGTGAAACTGTTTCAATTGTGTACTACATATTTGTGTCTATGTCTTGTATTTTTCTATACGGTCGATTAAAACTTCTACGCTTCAAATGATCCAGCATCGCTAATACGCTTACGTAAAAGAATCTACAGCATGATGTGTTACCTGTTATAAGATGACGTTTTTTATATATTGTTTGTTGCTGTTGTCACTATTATTACTGTTGTTTTTATAGTTATTATCATTATCATCATCATCGTCATCGTCATCGTCGTCGTCATCGTCGTCGTCATCGTTATTATTATTATTATTATTATTATTATTATTATTATTATTATTACTACATTATTTACAAATTATTTCGCACTGTAAAAAAATAACCGATCAAAAATATGAATCAGAACACTGTAACAATAAATATAAATAAATTGTTTCTTATGACTGTACGCGTTGTTTCCGAAACAGTTGGGCGAAGAATGAAAGCAAGTTGGAAGTGGAAAATCGAACAGACGAGTCCATACACTATAAATGTACGATGTGGCCAATATTTATTAGTTGATCCGAATGGATAAAATTGCTATAAATCTCCCATGTAAAATGTATAGAAAATGTGTATTGCTCATGATTATTTTAATTCGGTGACCAATCGATTTGTAATTGATACCACAGACTAGTATTGAAACGGGTAAATAAACACTATTGCTCCCATCGTTCATAGAAGCGTTTGAAAATGATTAAAGTTAGAAGTGGAAAGAAAAAGAACAGAAAAAGAAAGCAGCTTCTTTCAAGACAACCTCGACCACTCGATCTACTCTAATTTAAAAAATTTATTGCTACGTACAGATTCAGTTTTTGTAAGTGTAAACATTTCCGCTTGATTCAATTCTCTTATCATGTATAATACATTCGATCGATATTTTATTAATCGCGCGACCCTTAATACCCCGATTTTTTTAATGCTTCGGTAAATAATCGAGCATCGATAAAAACAATAGATCTATAACAATAACAAATATATTTTATCTATGTAAATGTACCATGTTTATAAAATATTTATAACATTCAAATGAATCGTCAGGTTTTCAAACAAATTATACAGATGTTTTTCAAAATTACGTGTAGTTTTGGACAATATCATAGAATAACTAAAATAACGTGAAATCGAATCCCGTGATATATCGCGAACATTTATATACTACGCGTAGGCAGTACACACACGTAATAAACTGCGTTTATTCTCGGGCTGATGTAACGTCACCGAAAATATTGATTAAACAAAAGATTCAACAAAACAACAATTATAGTGTACATGTATTGCACTAATAATTATTTAACGTAATATACGTAGAAAATAGTTTTAGTTTAAAAATGATTTACTGAGATCGATCGAGTTTTCAGACAAAACTATCCGCATTCTCAAACAGGTGTTTGCTTGAAGAAATGCACATCCGTCAGGCCTAGCAGGTAATTAGATGATCACGATATTCCTCCGTAGGTTACGATTAATAATTCCAATTATCGAACTACAATTAATTGCACTTTTTTCCACATATATATCAATTACCCGGCTAGATATTCATCGGAAACGGTACATCAAATTTAGAAAGTGATACGATACAGTTTAAACTGTTACCACTTCGCGATAATAAAAATAAGAAACAAACGAATAAAAGATTTTACATAAGGGTTGGAAAATAACAAATGAATCGATCTCAGCAGCAAAGAAAATATTATATATAAATAAAAGTTCCGATTGAGCGTTAAGCAACGAATAAAGCAAAGAGGATACGGAAAGCAAAGTAAAACCGCTGAAGCGATCGAACGACTTTTTTTCCCGTTGAAATTCCACGTTTCATTTACATGTTCCATCCTTTCATAGGCCATGTAAAAATTATTTATCTATTTATAAGTATATGTATATGTATATGTATATGTATATGTATATGTATATATATATATAACTTTTCATCTAATATATTGTATACATATATACATATATGTATTTATTATCACCAAATCAACAAATAAATATCCTAAATATATTAAATATCGTATAATATATGCTCTCCCAACAAATAACATATAAGTTCTCATCTATCTTTGTTAATAATGATTTATATAATTATATGTGCGCGTATGAATTTGTATATACATATGCGTATGTATACACACGTGTATACGCACACATCATTTTATTTATTTATTTATATTATTTATTTATATTATTTATTTATTTATTTATTTATTTATTTATTTATTTATATTTATATTTATATATATATATATATTTCATTTTTCTAACTTTTCGGTTTATTTATCTATTTATTTGTTTAAACCTTAGGCATGTATATATATTTATATACGATAATTACTACCCTTGTATTCCGGGTAGTTTTCCTTTTGTTCCTTTTCCTTTTTTAATTCCTCAAATTATACAGATGGAAAATTATAATTACCCTTGATAGCTTAACGGCTAATATATAAGAAAAAGGAAAAAAAACAGAAGAAACAAGTTGGAGAAGAAAGAAAAGTTTTATAGTAATACGGTTGCAAGTTTAAACGATAAGTTAATTAGGAGCAGTAGTTTAAAAAAAGTATTGGTAACACGTGATACGGTAAAAAAGTAGTAAAACAAGTTAACTGAAATAAAACAAATGTCGTTCCTACGGTCGAATACTTTTTCTTTTCGTTGACGGTCGTTTAAAATCATTGTTAACGATAATATTTGCCTAATTTAAACAAATAAAAGTACTATCTAACTGAAGATCCGTGTTGAATCGCTGTATGTATGTATGTATGTATCGTTCAAGGTTTAAATTGCATAATGTGTATGTTAAGCACAAGACAATACGTAAACAATATTTAAAGAAACGAATGATAGATTTCCGTGTGTAAGTAATGTATAAAAACATTTGTTCTTGCTACTTCAGCTAATTAATTTCTCTTTTCCTTTGTTTTTTCCATTCTGTTTATTATTAACCCGATCGGTATCGCAGATGCACTTCGATTTCGTATCGATGGCTCTCTTAAATGTTCCATTAAAAATGTAAACTGCCCTAGATATCTGTAAGAAGCAAATTAAACTAGCAACTAATCAGGCATCGATTCAATCCGTACAATTATCGGTCTATTTAATTAATTGAATGCTTTCCTAAGGGGTTTCTAACGCTACATCTGCTTGCGAATCATTTAACAAATATCATCGTTCTTTTATCTTCCGTTGTAACCGTTTCGGTAGATAAACTCAATATGTCGCTATATTGCCGCGATTTCTTCGATCTTTAAGACCGATTCCCATCTTTCCTTCGAAAAGGAAATCTTTTCTTCTTTTCGCCACGTAAATTAGATGCGCTCTCCACTTTCATTTGCACGATACTTTCTCGATTAATTTTGTTCTCGTTTCATTAATTTTTACGTTTACTGATTGCTTTGGACAGTTGGAAAACAAACGTTCATCGTTTAACTGATAAATTGAAGGTTCGGTTAACCACACGACGACAAGCTTGATCAGCGTTTGAAATTGTTGTTAAATAAAGGTGAACGCGCTGATTGAAAGCTCGAATTATGGAATTGGCAAGGCTACACGTGGAAGAAGGTAATGCAAGCAAACGTAGAAAACATTCCCTCTCGATCATGTACCGCCTTCAAGGATGCTTGGATCGTTGATCTGTACATACAACTAGTTGCTGGATTACTTTGTAATCCGATTCGATTAGAAACGGTAAATTAATTAACGATTTAATCGTGTCTATAACGGCTGTTAGCGCGTGAGAATGATACATAATATAATTCGACTTGCCACTGGATTCCTGGAAATATCTAAACATTCCAACAGATGAATCCTTCTTAATAATTTAATTTAATTTAAGTTACTTTCAGAATCACGAGCCAACATAATTGAAAAGAAGAGCAATTTCAAGATATCGAAGAAGATTTAACAGTCAACCGGGTGGACGAAGGAAAAAAAAGCTTGGTCGCAAGAGTCGCGAGTGGCGTTTAGAATCGAGTGAACGCTGCCAACTTCTTAGAATATAGGTCCAAGTTGAAGTTCAATCGTAGGTCACCCCTCCTTCTTATCACCTCTCACTTATCCTCAGGATTTGCTCTCGGTGATCTTTCTGTTTCTTGTCTCTCACTGTAAACAGACATTATCAACTCTTCCAACATTTCTTTCATTTCTTCTTCCATCTCACCTCGCGCGTAGGCACGCACGCACACACACACACACATTGTTATGTATTTATACATCGTAACAGCTGCTATCTTTATTTGATCGCAGAAACGCTTCCTTCTGGCTCGAAGAAACAAATAAATAATAAGCAACGTACGTATCCACCGTTTCATATTATATCTGTTAGCAACGAACACAGAATTTCGCTACGCTTGAGTTGTTCAATTTTGGGATTAAAACAGTCGATACTGGCCACGATTTACATAATGTATATCCGTCCGTTGAAATATGAACCATTGCGGGATAATAAATTGAAAAATAACTTTGTTTAACCGACAAACGTGTGATGGTAACGTGTTCTCTAATAGAAAAGATAACATCGAACGACAATTTCTCTCACGCTACGTAAGAATTTGATTAGTCGAATCGAGCCTCGTTTAATTGGATACAATGGACGAACGTACTGTAAATAACGACGGAGTCGAGAGTCCCGATTTACGTATTCCTTGTGAAAACCGAGATAATAAATAGGAAAGCGAATCGTACTCACCAAATGTATCTGATAGATTTCATCTTGAGCGCCGTCGAGTTCTCCTTACACTTGTAAGCCAACACTTGCTTTACGCTGCTCACGTCGACAGTAGGAAACCTCGATGTCACGTAAGCTTTAAAATTTCAATGAAAAATGTATTTTCAGGGAACGAGGAAACTTCGATATTTTTTAACGTTATAACTGATACATATATATTTTACACGCGTGTATTCGTTTAACCATGCGTAGCCTGCCCAATTTTCCATTCACTCTATTTGCCCGAAATAACATTTTCTTTTCCAATGAAATCATTCTACCGCCTCTCCTCGATACAATTACCAGGAGCGTATAATAAAGTAACAGGCGACATGGGTAAACGAGTGCGTGCACGCATCGTGTGTAGACACGAACAATGGATTGAACGAAGATGGGAAAACGAATACGATAGGCGGTAAGACGCTTACATATGATAGCCTGCACTTTAGCCTTATCTAGAGCAGGTTTCACCGGTCTTTCGGTGGCAGTCCCAGCTCGGCTCCAGCGTTGCCCAGTGACCGAGCAGGTGGCCAGCTCGGTAGGGCTAAACAGAATCGCAGCTAGACCACGAGTCAATTTCCTGTAATCACTCCATTTCACAGCCCTTAGTTGTTCCTCGCATACCGCTATTCCTTCCCCCAAGTGTACCTGGTTCATAAAGAAACACGATTTTCAGTATTTTTCGTTGAAACGTGAAGCAACGATTACAACGATTACAACGATCGCGTAACCGAAATAATGTAGAAAACCAATCTATTTAAGGTGCATCGTTTGTCGATTAAACTTGCTCGCTTCGCATAAAAGGCTATCGTATTAAATATAGAGGCGCGTAAGGGGACGAAGAAAAAGAATAGAAAGGAGATGAAAATGTACCACGCCGTCGGAGGAGGATTCCTCGAATCCACGGAAAGCAGGTATCGCAGCAGGAGGCGTAGTTCTCATATCCAAAGGTAGCCATTCGCTTCTCGATGGCGAGTTACCCTGCACAGACGGGGATCCATGCTTTCCAGCCCTTGTTCCAAGCCGCGGCCTGCCGCGACGTACCCTCCGTCCTGAACAAGTATTTTCCGTCACACATACACGCGTATACAATCAAATTACTTTACCTCGAATCGTTAGATCGTTCGCTTTAATTAACGGAAAGTGAATGCAAGCTGTATTTCCGAACACATTGTGCGTTGTTGTTCGCAAATCACAGTTTACTCCAACTTGCTCGCAAACGAGAAGTTTACCGAGTTGTTCGCGAACGAATGCATCGAACCTGATTCGAGTACGTACACGCTTGTGTTAACATAAAAGAGGAAGAAAGAATTTGTTAATTGCAAAAAGAAGCGAAACGTAGTAGAAGCTTGATCATAAGGAACTTCTTCCAGCTCAAATTAAAGAACCAGAGGATAATTAAACAGATATGCGTCCATAGGTAGAGAGATAGGTAAAGGTAAATAGACAGATAAACAGGGGCGGGTGAGGAGGGGGGCGGGGGGGGGGTATGGAAAAAGAGAAAGAGAGAGAGAGAGGAGCGCGAACACGTTCCCTGTAATTATCATCTAAAAAATACGCTCCATAGTTAATAAACAGCAAAGCCTACAACGTTTCACATCGAACCGACCGTTAAATTACAGTCTGTAAATTATAGATTGCTCCTCAAACATCTGCTCCGCGTCTTTTTTCAACAATTTTCTTCTCTTTACCGTCTATCTATATCTTAGATACTTCTCGTTGCCTAAATTAAAGGCTGAATGCGTGAAAGTTAAATGAAATTTATATAAATTCATTTATTTATATTAAATGGTCGCTGTAAATATAAATTGTTTGCACTCAACGATATCTTAATATTGAACGTTTCTTCGTACATTTTACTCCTACCAGAATACTTTACTTAATCAATCCCACCTGTTAGTTGGAAACAAATAAAGTTGCAAATAAATTGTAATTCAAATTGAAATTCAAATTGAAAAATCTATAAGAAGTTCGATTACACGATAAATCAATACATTCGAAGCCATAGTGTAGCTGTTGAAATGCTTTGCAACTAACAGGTTCGGTTAACCTTACTGGGTTAGATAAATGTATTAATCATACAATGTCAACATCATAAACGAAATATTTGATTAGCTTAAACGTGGAGGGACTTACTCTTGCTTACACACATCTTTACATCGTACATCTAGTTAATGTTTCACAGTAGCATGAAAGAAAGAAAGAAAGAAAGAAAGAAAAATTACACCGCTTACATGAAACTGTATTTAAAAACTTGTCTTACAAACGCTTGCACGTAGGTGTATATTATTTAAGAAAGAGATTACAAAATCCATTGCTATTCGCTAAAGTAAAGTCTGTAAAGCGTAACGTAACGTATGCGAATTATCATGAAAACTGAATGAAAAAGAAGTCAGACTTTAATTAGAAACAGAAATAATAGCGGGATAAGGTTGGAGCACGGTATGATCGAGAGTACATGTCAAGGTACAAGTATCTAGTTGTACCTGCACGAAGTTACATTTCAACGAGAAGCACAAATTAACCGATTAACAAATGAACCGTGGCTACAAAATTAAAATGCACCATCTATTCGTATTTACAATATATGTAATAATAATATAAAGGATGGCTTGATACAATTTCTTCGAATAGTTGCATGTCTGCTAGCCGAATGAACAGCCAGTTAAAATGTAAAACATGAAATAACTACATCGAAGCTTACGTACAAATCTGAATATCTTTATTCACTGATATCTTCGCGATGACAATTAAAAGGTCGCGTACAATTGCGGTAAATTAGAACACCGATACAAATCCACGCATACTCGCACGCATACTCGCACGCATACTTGCACGCATACTTGCACGCATACTTGCACGCGTACCCGTTGCACGCACAACAAACAGTATTCCATGCACGTAATTGCACGTGTAGCATGTATACGCACGCAGCTGTATCGATATCCCAATTTCGATGGTTACCTATATATACCTATCGTTTAAATATCTATCGTTAATTCTCCGAAACAGGATCACTTTTCTTAAGTAAGTACGAGAAAAGTGTTTCCCTAAGTCTTGTTTGCGCGTACATACAGGTATTCGCGTGAAAAGGGGGCAGAACGAGATTGTATAAAATGTGAAACGGGGAAATAAATGCACTTCGTATCGATGCGTACATACATACAGCTCGTAACTATTTACGCAGACAGTCGATGTAACCTAATTGCCTGTTTCGTTTTCCTCCGTTAGACGATCCTTTATGCAGAACGTACATTGTCCTTATTTTATCTGTCCTCGCGTACAAACTTAATACGTATCGTCAATTAACATTCTCTCCGCAATCTACATACATACTACCTACCTCTCGCTATTCTTTCTTTTTCGGTTTACCAATCATTTGAAATATCATTCTACTTTTCATATCGTATTAATATAGTAGTGGGGAAAAATGTTAATCGTAAAGAAAGGGTCATCCAACAGGCATTTATATGTTTTATTTAAACAACGGATTACCGTTTAGCACTCGTTAATAGATCGGTAACGATCGATCGTTAACTAAAAATGTTTGAATTTTCTTCAAGTATCTGCATTCGTTCGACAAAATGTGAAGGAAACCGGAAAAAGTGAACAAGGCGAGAGGTCGTTCGTGTTTCGAACGTCTAATTTGAGTAAAGCAATAAAGAAAAAACAAAGGAAAAACGGACGAATGAATTATTTGATAAATTAGGAACTTAAATGCTAACGGAAAACACTCGAAGGTTCCATCGCGCGTTTAATAGGAGTTTTCAAAGGATAATATCTACTGGTAGATGATCATCGCACGATCGTAATTAATTAACGTTATTAATTAATATACGTCTCATCGAGTATCGCGGAAAACTTAATCAACATTCACCGTGTTAATCTTCCCAATAAATAATTGATTTCTGTCTCTTTGTACATATATAAATAAGGATTCACGTTTAATCCATTCGTTTTCTATCCCGTTAAGCTTATCAAACGCATTGCTTAATCATTATTTATCGTTTACAACGATACAAAACCATACGTGTATACGTAATACGGGTGCATGTACGGTCTCTGTCAGCTTGATCGACCGATACTTCGATATTTCGAATTTCTTATTTAACATAAAATTCTACATAAAATAGTACATATAAAATTTCACATAAATTACATTGTGAAAATAGCAGGCAAATATCCGCACAAACAGATACTACCAAATATCTGTTCCACTCGCAACAGAAAATATCCGCAAACAAACTGAACACTGTTATCTGTTATAATCACAAAGCACGATCTGTACAGATAATTGCTCGTTACAATTATATCATAATACAATAACTTGCATCGCAATGTAAAAGTGAAATACGCGGACTGAAGCACGTCGCTGTTGCACGTAACTAATTA
Organism: Tetrapedia diversipes; assembly: GCA_033822845.1. Lineage (NCBI taxonomy): Eukaryota > Metazoa > Arthropoda > Insecta > Hymenoptera > Apidae > Tetrapedia > Tetrapedia diversipes. The sequence continues at coordinate 2,196,105 of JAOPTO010002393.1, read as the reverse complement.
TTATTATTATTATAAAATACAATTGTAATAGAAAGAAAAATATGTACATAATACCACGATTATCTGTCCAGAATGATAAAATCGTGAATGATCAAATCGTGTAACCGTGACAATACCGTACTACATTTAAGAAGGGGAGAGAAAGCGATCGCGTATATTCAGTCGTTCGTTCGTTTGTTCGTACGTTCAACGTGAATAGTTATGCATTATTATTAATTTGTATACCTACGCTATGTCACCGGGAACAGTCTATAATAGAGTAGAAGCTAATACATAAATAAATTTACTTACAATTAGATTAAAACATGAAAAATTTCTACATTAGAAGCGAGAACATTCGAAGAAAATTCACATTTTAGATACTTTCCTTCCTTCTCTATACATGCAATCGTTACTTTTATTCTGAATGAGAAAATACATGAAATATTTTTATTTCACTTCCACTTCATTTTTTTCTCTTCTTTTTCTTGCCAACATTCATTGTTTATTGTTTGTAGAAATTTTGCCAGTTATTTCCGATACAAATTTCAACGCGTAACTTCACCAAACTCTTTTTATTCTCTGCTACTGCTGCAACAAATTGACTGTACAGATTTTTTGCAAAAACTTCGTTTCGTTTAGTTCCGAAAAATACGTCGCATTTTATCGTGTATTTGATATCCCTACGTATACGTGTTACATTACATTTCTTCTCCATTTCAAATTGTCCGCATAATAATAATAATAATAATAATAATAATAATAATAACAATTAAATAAATCCACGTCTTTGTGTTTTATTTTGCAAAGAATCTATAAATCTATTCGATATTTGCATTTCCCATAAAACTATTCTACGAACTAGCATTTATCATTTTTCGGTGAAAACTTTTTGGGTTTAATCGAAATCTGTTTATTATGTATCTGTTACCAGTTGTAAAAATCTGGAATTATGTTTTTTTGCTGTTCTTCCTTCTTTTTCAGTAACTTCGAGTCACAACGATTAAAAGCCTGCGATTCAATATTCATGGCTTTTCTTTTTCTGACAATCAGTAGGCATGTACCCTACCAGCTGCAAAAAGGATTACAATTCTAATTTGTCCTTCCGTGTCTTTGCAAATCTCTGGAAAACCTGATGTTTTCAATGTTTCTGCAAACTACGTATGTTTCTCTACAAAATAATTCACGTTTACAGAAACTTGAAAAATAATTGAACACAGTTCAGAATTCATGAACCTAGTTGAATTAGTGTTTCCTTTAATATTTCTAGATTTCATATATTTAACGGGAATCCGAATCCACTGTTTCGTTTTTCGATGTAGGTATTTCTAAAGTTTTCATCGAGAGATCAAAATTTGTACACAACAACACTTTTGCAAGCACTCGAATTTGTTCTTCGTCCTCTATACCGTAAATCTTTCAAATCCTTAAATCAATACATATACTTAAACGGTCTGTATTTATTGCAAAAATGTTTAACTTGAATGTATAGAAAGATGCCTAGCAGAGGCAAAGAGAGAGAGAGAGAGAGACAGTGTGTGTGCGTGTGTGTGTTCCGAGAACACTTACACATCGTACGCAAACGTATATCTATATTTTCACTAGCTCGTCCACTCGCTGCTGCCTCTTGTCCGAAAAATTTTCCAGAAATTTTGAAAGATTTTGCAGCTATATTTTCCCTTTTGCAAACAAGTGTAAGGAACAACAATGCTAAGTGTACTCGTACATCTGTTGCAAATGCATTAACAATATCTGTAAAAGAAGGATAAAGAAAACTGTACGCCAGATTTTAATCCAAGCGTATTCTTGTTTCGCAAAACGAAAAAAAGAAAGAAAAGAAAGAAAGAAAGAAAGAAAGAAAGAAAGAAAAAAAAGAGAAGAAACGAAAGTAAAATTTCTTAATGTAAATCTGCGAAAAATGTTTGCGTTTTACGTCACTTTGGATTCTCGTTCGGTGAATTTATTTTCACTGAAATTTGCGACCAGACTAGGCTTATCTGCAACGCATCAAGCAATAATGTACAGCTGAGCGCAATCATTGCCCGGATCAATTTACGTTGCTTTTCGATAAATATCAATAGTTGGATATCTTATTTGGTAATATTTTACTCTGTAGCAGAACCGTTTGTATTAATTAAGTAAACGATCTACCGTTTTCAACTAAATCGAAGCCATTTATAAAGAACATTATTCCCGGATTAACCCAGTTGGCGAATTCAACTCGTAACATTTTTATTAAACCATACAACGCGAGCTAACATTACTTTTTCTCGAGATCGGAATGTTTTGATATACCTAAATGTCACATTTGTAACCGATCGATTTATTATAAACTCGATAACTAGTTTTACGATATCGTTCGATCTGTTAAACGGTTCCCCGTAAAGTGATGGACAATTAATAATTACAGAAAATTACAGAAAATTACAGAAAATTCCACAAAATTTCCACATAATTTCCACATATTCCTATGCATTTCCTTTTGCGTGTACGTGTACTTTCTTTCTTTCTTTTCTTTTTTTTTTCCTTTTTCTTTTTAATACTGATACACTAACTACACCTACGCTTGAAATATTGCAATATCAACATGTTCACCTTCGCGGTTATAAAAATTACTAATTAAAAAATATAGTAAAATACTGGTCGTTTGAGTATACACTATCGAGTAGTAGAAACTCTCTTACATTAGATGAAACAATGACAGGATATATGTGTTAGAAGAATGAAGAGAATGAGAGGAAGAAAGCGATAGAGGCAGAGAAGCGGATATAAAAGATAGATAGATAGATAGATAGATAGAGAGGGAGAGGGAGAGGGAGAACCAAGAAATATGAGATTAATTTGTAATACAATCAGCAAGTTGTACGGTCGCAATTTCAGTGAAGCATCGATATTACTACTCTTCTTACCTACCAAATTCATCGCACATTAATTCCGATTTTTCTATTGCAACCTATTTCGTTTCCCTTTTTATCGTACGGTTCTACAGTCTGTGTCAAACAAGAAAAAAGCAAGAAGAAAGAGGGAAAGTGAGAAACGAACACGAAAGAATAATATTCTGTTAAGTACAATCACATTGTGCTCATAATTAGTTAGTTGTTATCGCTCGCTTTCCCAAGGTATTGCTCGAAAAGTAACATATAAAGATTACATACATCTAATCGTATCTATAAGATTTACGATCTAATAAGTATAAATGTAACAAAGATCTGTAGATTTTTGGCAATACGTAGCAAATTCTTCTTTGACACGTCGTAAGAATTCTCCGAACCTCGTAAATTTTTCGTAAAACCTTCAACTGACTAGACTTCGTTTCTTACGAGCGATTAAAATACCTAATTCCGAACGAGAAACCAATCTCCTCATTTTATTAAACCTAATTTTAATATCTTATGGTTAATCGTTAGTTGTCGAGTATACGAATCGCTGTGTCTTATGTACATTATATACAATGCAACTAAGAAGATGCACTTTCCTTGAAAAACAAAAAGGATGATAGAACGACGATGCCTTCAACGTACACCTTGCTACAACTATCCGAAACTGTGATTACATTCGGAATAAATAACGATAAAAATAAATAATACAGATGAAACCGAGTTGATTAATGAAATGTGGGAATATTAATATCCGTATCTACTCGTCGAATGTTTCTTTATACCCTACTGCTTGTTCGTTCGACCGTTAAACAACCAAGATTATTCGACCGAATGGAAAATTAGAAAGTTTAGAAATTCCAAGTCGGCAGCTGTATTCGTTTGAAATGTTGTCAAGCAACAGAAAACTTTAAGAACGTCTCTCTGTTTTCAACTTTCTCGCTGGCAATAATACATTTTCAATCGTTCCACATACCGCGTTCCTCGATTCTTCACTACCCAAAATACACTTTTAATCTCTGTACCGACATTCTCTAATCTAATCCTCTTTTTTGCTCCTACACTTTTCTTCTCTATTCAACGAGCGACTCGACTTTCCAATTTTTCAATCGCCCACCGATTAAAGGGAACATTTAAAAAGAACGGGACGAAAAAGGTCCTGTAAACAAAGCTACTATCTCCAGGCTTAGATATCTTTTAGATAACAAATTTTTTACATTTCTTTACTCTTGTTGTTAATTACTTGTCAGATTATTCGGCGGTTTCGGTTGGAGTAATGGAAAAACTGCATTATCTGTTGGAATGTTTCAATCAATGAATAAACGAAAGAACGGATGAATGAATGAATGAATAAACGAATGAATGAATGAATGAATGAATGAATCAATCAATCAATCAATCAATCAATCAATCAATCAACTAATCGGCTGATCGTTATATATATCACTTTTAATGCCCAGCGGAAGATTGCGAGTTAGAAAAATGATTTCCCTGTAATTGTCTGCTTCGTTTCGTTTACTTCTATTTCAAATCATCGGTTCCGCGTTTCTTTGCCTTACGCGTTTTATGCGCTCTATCTTTGTGGCTCGCTGTTTCATTCTGGTTATGCGCGCTACGTGTATCCGTGTAATATATGTAATATGAACATGAATCTCGGTCTACGGAACCAATCGACCAATTACTTTATCACCTAACAATTAACTTGTCGTTAGCACTGACGACAACAACAGAATTACATCCGGTATGATCATAATTACGATAATAATAATAATAATAGGAAAAAGCAACTGTTTAAACAGAACACACACTTTTACAAAATATATACCGAATATTTATATTAAAAAATAAACAAAGAGAATATTGAAACTAATCAGTAATATCCAACTACGCACGCTAGCACTTGAGTTGTTTCTTGAAAACGAAAAAAATCGAACTCTTTTGTTCTTTCAATTTGTCATTATCAAAATTATAAGAAAAGCTTTAAAACTTAATCATACCGATTAGAAAGAAAAGGAAAGAAAATAACGGTCGAGTAACCATCAAGATATCATTCGTATTTGTATCGTAAACAAATCGAGTTAAACAGCACGATATTAAAAACACGTTAAAAGAGAAAGTAGCATCGGGATAGGAACCATAGACCGAAATTTGCAACAGGCTGTGTGTACAACAATCTTAATAACATGATATGCAACATTTATAGTCTAATCTTAAAGTGAGTTAAAACTATGCGCTGGGCACGAAGCTCTCTTCTGTTCTACGCGTTAAGAGAGAAAAGAAAGAGAAAGAATATAAAAAAGGAATAGAAAAACGTTCGGGAAAAGTGCGTAAAGAGACGAAAATATTGGAATTAGTTTTGTTTTCCCATCTCTTTCGTGGTTAATGCGTGGTGGTGGTTTTAAAAAATTTGATTTGTCGCAGTCGTTGCGACCTCGGCACTATTGTAAAACGGTATGTAAATATACTTATTATAATAATATATAGCTGCATCTGTGATTTGATTGTAAATTGTGAGGTAAGGAGCCTGTGTGACCGGCGCGATCGACTCGAGAAATATTTCGACTTTCCTCGAACTCGAAGTCCGTTCAATGATATTCAACAATTTTATAATTATTCCAACAATCTGTATGCGATCGTAATTGCTTTCTTTCTTACTGCAACAACTAACTATGAGCCAACAAACGAAAAACCGATAAACCGATTTTCAGTATTTTAACAACAAATACTACATATCAAACTGCTTACTTGTGAAACCAAACGAACGAGCAAACCAAAATGATCGGTTCGATCGATTATTTCAAGTAAAACTAAACACAATCGATCATCGGTAAATCAATGAACAAGATAAAGAAGTGATCTCTTTTTTCTTGTTTTTTAGTAACATTACGTATAATCGTTTGAATAATTATTAAATTATTGAATATGTTAGACTCCGATTCTTATAAAGTATATAGCGAACGAAACATTTGTCGAAAACATCGCGCTCACGGAACTATTGTCATCTGTAAAATATAATATAAAAGATCCTGAGTTGTACTGTGTGGTACTATGGCTATGGAGTTCGGCGATGTCTGAGATGACTTTACATTCATTCAAAAATGTAAAATGTAATATTACAACCGTTCTTGTTGTTATCATTATTAAATAACCAACCAATAAAGCAATTAAACAGTTTATACTGACAAATATAATACTTGATCGATCGTTGGAAACACACTACATATTTTACTCTTATTAAATTTAATATATGTTTCATCAGAACATATTTCATTTGTAATATCGATATATCTTATCTTTTTAAATGTATACGTATCGACTGAAATATACTGGTATCGATAAATGAATAATACTGATAGTATCAAATTTACTTGAAAAGAAAAGAAGAAGAAATGGGAAAGAGTTTAATAATACTTTAAAAGCTAATATTTAGCTTACATTGCGTGCGTGAGTGCGTGTGTGTGTGTGTGTGTGTGTGTGTGTGTGTGTGTGTGTGTGTGTGAGAGAGAGAGCAACAATAATGACGATGATAACGATGATGACGACCATGACGGTGATGATAGCGGTAAAAATAGAAAGAAAGTAAATTTAATACTTTCTGTTGTGAACGTTAGAAAATAAGTTGAAAGTTAAACGTAATTAAACACACAAAGTGTAGGTGAAATCTAATTAAATTGAACTCGATAAGAGTGTAGAGAAAGATTGAGAGATAGATTCAGCTCTGTAATATCACATTAGAGCGTATAAAAGGGTTCCAGCCATTTCAAAGCCATCTCAGACACAGGCCTCTTATAATATATTAAATTCAATCTGCTGCATCACGGTGGTTTCCCATCGATAACTGTCAATAATAAATCCTCTGTAAATCTGCTTGAGCTGTAAAATCGGTTGGCTGTCTATTGCACCGTTAAACTGCTACGCGGTGAAAAATATATTATAATACGTTCGTACGCCATCCTGGGAGTTTCTGTGCGTGTCACCCAGTTGTGTGACGCGATCAATAAAGTAAATATAATCCTCTGTAAGAATATAATATCGTTGTAAATATCTGTAGTCTGTATAACACTGTATAGCATCAAATAAAACAACAAGTTATCCTGGCTCGCGGAATAATCAGTTCGAGGTGGGATTGCTGTTCCGCTTACGACGGTTATTCGTGGCTTTTTTTTCTCTTTCTTACTTCCTTCGCTTAACAAGTTCTCGCTTTTTCTTACGACGAATAGGCACGGCACCTTTTGCGAGTTGTCCTTTAAGAACTACTATTTCATTAGTTATCGTAAGGCACTGCGAAGAGATTATTTTATTTTCCAAAGTCTCGAATGCATTAATTATAAGTCATCTTAGCATTGCTTCGTTAAAGGCTTTTAAAGAAAAACTTTTACACTCTAGTTAATAACCATTTACCCCTCAAACATTTCAATGTGTTATTATGCTATTACTACCTTAATAAAAAGATACCCTCTTGCAACTAAAATAAGATTTAAAATCAGAAAACAATACGAAACATAATATTAGACGAAATACGAAACAACTTATGAACGTCTATAAAATCTTAACTTTCGTCGTTTCTAGCATTCGGTTGAAACTTGATATTAGCCGTTTTCTTTTCTTTTTACTTGTAATACTATTACCTTAACATTTAACGAATCATATTTATTACTGTAAGTAGCTGTACTATTTTTCCATGATTTTTCTTTGTCAAACAAAATACTTGATTATTTCATGCAAAAGTTAAAAGTAACAACTGAAGCCTGGAAAATTCAAGCAAATATGACGGTAAAGATGTTGTACGATAAGATACTCGATATTATAATTATAACACGGTCAATGTTAAGAGCTTCGTAAAATTTTCAATGTCCTCTACAAAACGAATCTTTAATCTCTTCGCTGCACCTTGCTCGTCTTCCTTTAAACGACTCTATATTAAACTTCACTTGGAGTTTATGGTCGCCGGTAACAACCACTGGCATTAAGTCTACTCAACCGAAAAATTATCACAAATGGCCCGAAGGAAGTAAGGCGCATTAGTGGTATGCAGTGTCAAACTGCATCATGCTGCTCTGAAAGTGCTTTGATTCGGCATCGGTCTGATTGATCTCGTAAACATCATCTTGGAATACTCTTGATTTGTTCTCCAAGGTTACCGTAGCTGTACTACCCTCCTCCAGAGACACTCTGGACGCAGAAAACGGCTTAACAGTATCTGTCTGTTGTGCCTGAATTTGCAGATGAGTTTGCGCTCCAGTTTGTTGCTGCGCTTTCGGTTGCTGTTGTTGGTAGATTTCTTCTTGGCGATGCCTGTCTGCCACGCTTAGCTCATGGAAGCTGACCAGGTGGCGCTTCAGGTAGAGTTTGGTCTTGAATGGCTTGTTACAGAGGGGGCATGTGACACTCTGAGGGTTGTGGATCAGGCGCATGTGCTGACGCAGGTTCGACAAGTTACTGTACATGCGGTTGCAGACAGGACAGGGGCGTGGGTCCAGCGAGTGCAGTTTGCGTAGGTCAGCTGCAACACACACACAACTTGCTCTAACCCGGTAGAAGCAGCACGGAGAAAGGAATTGATTCTGTTCTGTTCTGTTCTCTACTGTTCCGTTCTGTT